>CM053602.1:27157240-27194128 GCA_028646575.1 Pseudocheirus occidentalis | reverse complement strand
GCTTTTTGGAGGGCAAATGGAGTTAAGTAACTTGCCCAAAGTCACATGGCTAGTAAATGTGTCAAGTGTCTGAGGCCAAATTTGAACTCAGGTTCAATTCAACTCAGGCTCTATTCACTGCACCACTTAGCCGCCCCTAGAGCATTTTTCATATGATTCATATGTATATGTATATATATATATATATTGCTCATATGGGCCATTTTCCTCTTTCTTTGATCTTTGCAGTGGTTCTCAACCTTCCCAATGCCATGACCCTTTAATACAGTTCCTCATGTTGCAGTGACCCCCCCCCAACCATAAAATTATTTTCATTGCTACTTCATAACTGTCATTTTGCTACTGTTATGAATCGTAATGTAAACATCTGGTATTCAGGATGTATTTTCATTGTTACAAATTGAACAGAACCCACAGGTTGAGAACCTCTGTTTTAGGCTATAGGGCTTGCAGGCCAAAGGGGTGTGCCCCATGCAGTCACATTTCAGTTATGGTTCCTTACTGTTTTCCGGAATGGCTGGGCCAATTCATAGCTCTGCCAACAGTACATTGATATGCCTGTTTTCCCTAATCATTTCCAACATTCATCAGTTTTCTTTTGGTCTTTTTTGTCAGTCTTATGGGGATAGGTAGAACTTTGGAGTTGCTTAATTTGCATTTCTCCATTAATGACTTGGAATATTTTTTTTCATCTGGTTGTTGCTAGCTTGTACTTATTTATTCCCTTGCCTTTTCATATTCTTTGACTATTAATTTATTGGAAAAATAGCTCTGTTTCAATAATTTTGAATCACGTATGTACCTTAAAAATGATACCTTTATCAGAGAAAACTTAATACAACGATTTTCCTTCTGGTTAACTATTTCCTTTCTAATTTTAACCACATTTGATTCTGTGTATGCAAAATCTTTTACATTTTCTGTCATCAAAATCACCCACTTTATTCTCATGGATCCTCTCTATCCCTTGCTTGATCATAAACTCTCTGCTCCTCTCTCTAATACATTAATGGTGTCATTCACCCTCTTTGCTTATATCATGTGTCCATTTGCAGCTTATGTCAGTATATGCTATGAGATGTCCTATAGCTAGTTTCTGTAAGGCAGTTATTTGTCAACCAGATGACAACAGAAAAGCTTGCTGTCTTCCTAGGGCATGGAGCCAAGATATAAAAGAGAAGCTCCACAGACTTAGGAAAATGGGTAACAACTACCTACTTCTGGCAGTTCACATGGACTCAAATAATATTGCCAGAAGGAACCTAAAAAGTCTCATCAACAATTATGAAGTCTTAGGGAAATAATTAAAGACCATGGAGCATCGGATGTTTGCCTCCCAGTTACCAGTTGAAGACAAAAGATTCAGAAGAAAACAATTAATTTGGAAAGTGAACAGCTGGCTAAGAAAGTGGTGTCTGAAAATGGGATTTGGACTTGTGGTCCATGGTTTCAAATATTGTAATAATAGATTCCTGGCCAGAGATGGAATATACCTAATAAAAACTGGTAAATATTTGTTGGGTTTCTCGCAAATCTAATCAAAAAGGCTCTAATCAAAAGGCCTCTGTTTATCTCCCAAATTAGATCCTATGGAGAATACGTACAATGAAAGAACAACAACAAGTTACAGGAGAACAAATTCAAGAAACACACCAGCAGCAAAATCTAAGGCCTCCAGTGTCTATACACAAATGCCCAAAGTTTAGGGAGCAAATAGTTCTAACAAAAAGGCAGATTTTTAAGGAGGGGAAATCTGGCTATGGTCTGACACATCCCCTTGATCTGGAAAAAGTAGGTATCAAAGCATTTAGAGAAAAGATAAGTATGTTTCCATGGATTAGAGTTTTATGAGGGAAGTCAGCCCAGGAGGGATGGGAGATGCTGAAGAATGAAATTCTGTAGGCTCAAAGGATACCCATGCAACAGACACAAATAATATTATTGAGAAGGAAAAGATGGAATTTGTCTAAAGAACCAGATAAGGATGAACAGAGAGTTTACTGGTTTGCTTAGACTTCTCAAACAAGTGTACAGAAAACAGAAGTAAGGCCACTTAATAGAAAATGAATAGAAGAATAAGGTATGCTTTTATAAAAATAATATCAGGAATGCTAACACTCAAAGTGACCTGAGACTAAGTTTATGAGGTCAACTAAAAGGACTTGGAACTTTACATTAGGAGGAAAAGGAGAATCAAAGAAGCTGGAAGACATTTGCTTTCATTGGAGGAGAAAATGATACCTGACAACTTAGAGAAGATCCAGCTGCTTCACTTGGATTTTGCTTCTATTTTTCTTTGTCAATGAGAATGACTTCTTCACTGGAAGGGACTGAGCAAACTTGATGTAGAGGGTATTTGCCACCTACAAAAAGTCAAGAGATAGTAAGACACCACGTAGATACCCTTGGTGAAAGCCCATCATGTGGCCCATGCAGCCCACCTGGTTATTAAGAACTAATTCTTAACATTTGATATGATTGGATTTCAATACCAAAGAATATTTTGGTTTGGAGGCTTGTTGTGAATTTTCCGTGAAGCAGAGATTTGCATGTCCAAGAGCTGCCATGAGTTAGAAGCCTTTGCCCTTTTTTTTTGGTTTGGAACAGGAGAGCAAGAACAGGGACAATGGGTGGAAGCTACAAAGAGTAGAGTTCTAAGTTGGATGTCAGAAAAAAATAACTGACATTGAGATCTGTCCTCAAGTGTAGTGGATTGCTTGGTGGTAGGTAAGTGCCCCCCCCTCCTTGTACATCTCCACGATGAGGCTCAGTGACCACTTGTCAGAATGTCAGCTACAACTAACATTTATTAAGAACCAAGGTCAGCTAGGTGGTACAGTAGATAGAGTGCTGGGCCAGACCTCAGGAATAATTTAGTTCAAATCCGGCCTGAGAAGCTTATTAGCTCTTATGACCCTGGGCAAGTCACTCAACCCCATTTGCTTCAGGTACACATCTGCAAAATGAACTGGAGAAGGAAACAGCAAACCACTCCAGTATCTTTGCCAAGAAAATGCCAAAGTGGGTAACAGGACATGACTAACAGACAAAAAAGGAGGGGCCAGCCACTGTGCTAAGTATTGGGGATACAAAGAAAGGCAGAAACAAGCTCTGCCCTCAAAGAGCTTACAATCTAATGGGAGGAGGCAGAAAAAGGAGGCTGAAAAGTGGCGAGAGGGCTTGGGTTAGGGCAGAGAACAAGGGAGGGGGGGACTAGGGGTTGTTCCTTAGAGTGAAAGATAATCAGAGAAGCTGATGAATAAGGGAATCACCAGGGTACTGTGAACCCTTTAGGCTTTGGAGGACCTTCATGCTGAGCCCTCCAATCCTCCAATCAGAGTAGAGAGAAGGCTGGAGAGTGAATTGAGGGTGCAGCATATCAAACCTGAGTCACTCTTAATGGTGATCAGATTTCAGGTGATCTGCTTAATCAGGGTGGGAGAGGTTGGGGCAGAGGGGGAGGAAAGGGCAAAGATTAGGGGATAGTAGCCATAGAAAATGGGAAATGCTCAGACAGATTTGGACATTAGGGCAAAGTTTGTTTCCTCTCTGTCCTCTTTTCTAGGCACTCCCAGGCCTGGGTTCTTGCAGTCCAGCCAGGTGTGGCTGATGTGTCAGCAGCAGGCCGGGGGACAGAGGTACTACGATTCATAGAAGGTTTTGCTATTTCTTCCTTCTCCCAAATCAAAGTAGATGGTGATAGCTCTTGAAGTGTGCATGCCAATGGTACCTTCTCTTTGGCCTTCAGTACCAAGGAACTGAAATGTAGGACTAATTCCACAGAGAAAATATTGAAACTTTTTTAAAGTGAGCGCATAGCTTCAAAATTATGTAATCATTATTGCTAAAGCAATTTGCTAATGTTGAGGGGGGAATTGGAGGGAGAGGGAGTGTAGTTTCCTGAAAGTAGCACTGAGCCCCTTCTAGAAACCTGGTCCTCAATGTGATTCTGTCAATATCTTGCTGCTTAACTTGGGGTGAGCCATTGCCTTTCTCTGAGCCTCAGTTTCCACTTCTGTCAAACGAGGACATTTACCTAGAACATCTCATTAAAGTCAGGTGCATTTGACCTTCAGATGCATCTGATTCTAATTAGGAGTATTGGGCTCTCTAACCTCAGATGCATTGGCAGACTTGTCCTCCCTGGCTCAGAAAGTGGCCAAACTTAAAAGAAGGTATAATAATGTAGCATCTGGTATCCTTTGGGAAGACAGCTAGTACTTACTTTGATGAATTGAACAATTAAAATAAGGTTTAAAGTTGTCACATGACACACCAACTGCTAGTCTTCTAGCTAGAAGAGTTTTCAAAGCCTTATTTGTGGTAGATAATGAGCAAAACGCAAAATTCTTAAGATTTGGTGGAAATTACTAATTTTCTACCACTTATTGGACCACTGAACTGTGTAATCATCCTATGTAAATACTGGTTGACTCAAAGACAGTTTCTTTGAACTGTTCCTAACCCTTTTTGTATCCTTGGTATGGAACATGAGTGCCATCATGTCAAAATTGCTGCCCTGACCAGTGCCACTTGTAACTGTAGCTCTTGGTCTTCATGTACAGGAAATCTGAGCTAGAAGAGGGTCTAGGTAAGACAGGAGAGTCATGTCCATCATAGGATGGTAGATCTAAAACTGGAAGAAATCTCAAGCCATCTAGTCCAACGCCATTTTACAGAGGAGGAACCTGAGGACCAAGGAGCTAAGTGACTTGCCCAGGATCACACAGGTAAGTGCCAGAGGCAGAATTTGAACTCAATTTGTCTAACTAAAGAATCAGTGTTTGACATCATCATCATCATTATCATCATCATCATCATCATCATCATCCTAGAATAATGATAACTAGAATTTATATAGCACTTTAAGGTTTGCAAAGCATTTTACAAATATTGTCTCATTTTAACCTTGCAGCATCCCTTGGGATGTAGGCATTATTATTATTCCCATTTTGCAGATTAGAAAACTGAAGCAAACAGAGGTTATTTGCCTAAGATCACACAGCTGGTCAGCATCTGAGTTGAATTTGAACACAGAGCTTCCTGACTCCAGGCCCAACATTTTATATACATTGTCACTTAGTTGCTTATCCAGGTTGAGGGTAACCAATGGGCCTCAAACCCATTGGTGAATTGGGGGGGTGTCTACCCCAAACATGTGAAGACTTCCCCTAGCAGAATGGGTGGATGAGAACAGTTTGTTCCAATGGCCATGAAGGAGGCCAAAGCAGTTATTGTGGAGCACTTAGAGCTTGGTCAGACATCAAAGATGCCAAGGTCAGCCACTGCATCCTGGCTCATCACCAGTTGTCCTGACTTTTGTCCTGCCCCTGGACTTCAATGACTCAGGAAGAGAGAATGAGGCTGACAACTTTGTACGACTCTGTTTCACTTAAATCTGATTCATAAGACATTAATGTCATTTGTCCTTTTCAAAAGTGAAGGACAAACAACAACTCAATCCTGTAACTTACATTTACATCCTGCTTTATATGCCTTATCTCAGTTCATTCTCCCAACAGCCCAGGTGAGTAGGGCTGTTTTTTTTTATTTTAGCAGTTAGGAAAAATGAGATTCATAGAGATAAAAGTGACTTATCCAGGATCATATAGTTAGTAGATGTTGGAAACTACATCTAAACCCAGATTTTCCATTCTCCAAGTCCAACACTTCATGTAGTCTGTTAAGATTTACAGACCTCCCATGTACAGAGCAGCATGCTGGAAGAGAAATAAAAATATAGGTAAGCTGTGGTCTCTGACCTCTTGGAGCTTACAGACACCAACACTGACACCAATATGGACACCAACGTCTGTCACATACACCATTACACTGATAAATATGCTCCATTGTTGCAAACTGCTATTGATTGTGGAGTGAGGGTTGAAACTAAGTGGAACAGGGTAGGCTTCATGGAAGAGGTAGAATTTGAATTGAGCTTTAAACAGATGGGTAAGAATTCAAAAGGCCAAGAGGAAAAAAGGAGTCTAGTGATTATATAGCAAGTGGTATGAGCAGAGGCACAGAGATGAGAGACATAGAGGACATTTAAGGGGTAGAGAGTAGACCAGTTTGTCTGGAGCATTATGGGTTCAGAGGGAGATAGAAGATGAGGCTGGAAAGATAAAGCTGTGTCAGATTGTAGAATTCCCTGAATGCTAAGCAAAGGAGTTTGAACTTTATTTTAGTCAGTAGGGAATAGTGGGTGGTAGTAAGTGGGGCATAGGTCAGGAGGCCACATTTAGAGGTTGGCTCATGCTCTGTGCCCCTTTCTGAAGTGGGTTATAAGCAGTGTCCCTGTGACAGACTGGATCTATCCCAAACCTGAAACCACTTTGTGCATTCAGACATGGCTGAATGCCAATTGGTTATGGCTTTGCTTTGTGACTGAATGACATTACTTATTAGCGATGAAGTAGCTATTTGTTGTTTCACCAACTCTGAGGCTTAAGAGCTAATTAATCAATTTGTGAGATGGAAAAAGATAATGTTGTACCTCTTTAAGTGCTTAACTGCTACTTTTCATGGCTGCCAGAGAGCCAGGTAAATTTGTAAATGGCTTGTTTAAACAGGATGTTTTTAGTATTCAAAGGCTGTGAATTGGATAACCATTATAGTGGAAGCCAGGCTGGTGCCCTAGAAAGCTTGTTCCACTAAGAGTTATGGGATCATAGATTTAGGGCTAGAAGGGACTTCAGGGGCTATCTAGTCCAACCTATTCTTTTATACATAGTTGCATAAACTGAGGCTCAGAAAGGCTTACCTTGCCCAAAGTAATATGGTATTAGATGTGGGATTAGAAACCATGTCCTTTTCCTTTATACCATTCTGACCTGCCTCTTACGACCCATGGGACTTCAGGCAAATCGGGCACCTCACACACACACCCTTAGTCATGGGCCTTAAATTTTTCATCTCTAAAATGAACATAATGTCCTTAGACTACATTTTTCACAGGTTATGAGGCAACATGGCATGGGGCTAGAGACCATTTTAGGAACCAAGAATAAGAAATGGACAGTACTTTGGCCTCATGGATTCAGGTGCCACCAGCAAGTCCTGTGCCAGCCCTGTGCAAGTGGGGAGGAAGAGATTTGTTTTCTGCCCTCCCCCCACCCCATGTGGTAGCATTGAGAGGAGACACTAGATAGTGTTTGTGATAGAAGAAAGGGACAAGACTAATAGGATAATAGGTTAAAGGCCAGAAGGGACATCAGAAACTGTCTAATTAGTCTACCTTGTCCACATTTTACACAAGAGCAAATTTAAGGCCTAGAGAGATTTAGCAACTTTCCCTTGATTCTGTTTTTAATGTCATTCATTCATTCATTCATTCATTCATTCATTCATTGGGGCAGAAAGACCTGGGTTCAAATCCTGCCTTAGATACTTACTGGGCAAATCAGTTAACCTCTGTCTGTCTCAAGTTGCCTCTTCCATAAAATGGAATAATGATAGCACCTGGGGTCACAAAGAGTCTGACAGGACTGGAATGACTCAACAACAAAAAGTACCACAAAGAGACAGTCTGTATTTACATGAAATGAAACACTATTGGATCAACAAGGACTGGAATATTAAACCACTCCCTTATCTAGGTCCTAATGAGAAGAGTCTGGCTCCCCTTTCTCAGTCTTGTGCTTGTTAAGCTCTCCCCCAGAATGAAGTAGGGGAGGATTACTTGTAGCTTAGATACTGGTTCACAAGAAGGGGGAGTAAAAAAGATGCTCATTGAGTAGTTATTCCTCCATACAAAAGTAATAATAAGTGTTCTATTAGAACACAAATGTGAGAGGGGTCCTTACTTGAGGTGGAGTTACAGGATTCCTTGTCCAGCCTAGCTTTCTACCAGTGGATTCACAGAACTAAGCTTGTCCACACTACATGTGGCTGCTAACAAATAGTCCTGGCTTGGTGCTTGATTTATGGCTTAAGGGAAGGAAGCCACAAAGGGGTCTGTGGTTGGGTCAGGGTGGGTAAGACTGGTTCTTTGGGTATTTACTGGGAAAGGTCACACAGGCAGCAATTAAGGAGTCATCAATCAGTCGCAATTTAATAATATACAAAGGGTACTGAGGTACATGGTCCCTTCAGGGAATGGGTGGTAGATAGAGGCAGAGTTGGGGAAAAGAAGGGTGGGGGAGAGAGAGATAAAAGAGTCACTTCTATAGCTGGGGATGCTCTTAAGCAGCATGGACTTGTAGCAGGTGGAGGAATGCTCAATGTGCAGGGTTTTAGGTCCGGTTTTTATAGGGTTGTGGTGGTAAGGGATGGCTTCTTACCCACAAACACCTTGGGATTTGATCATTAACATGTTAGTAATGTTTCAAGTTTATCAGTTCCAGTTTAGGGGATCCCTTATTAGCATATCCCATTAGCATGATGGTTCTTTGATTTTACCGCACATGTCTAGGGCATAACTGCATCTTACAAACTGAGAGTTTCATTTTGGGGAGAGAGAGGCCATTATATTGGGGGGTCTAACTGGCTTCTCTTAATTTAGCACATAGTTTCTGGATATGACCTTAATTAATTTAGGGCAGTTTTTGCAAGTGGCTTCTCTTTTCCCATTTATACTCTAAATTCCTATTTACTGTTACTTTACACTGGTTACTTATATACCTACTTACTAACTGGTATGGTAGAGACACCATAATAAGATACATTTTCAACGTAAACATAAAAGACTCAAAGTATTCAGTAACAGAATAACTTGCAACAGAATTTAGTAACAATTTATTACTGATATAGTCCTCTTTGAAGCAGATACTTAAACTTCATCAGAACACAAAGGAATTTGCAGGAACGGTTGCAGGAACTGGGCATTTTACACTTTACCTTGGCTCTGCACCGTCTAACCAATTCTTAGTGTGTACTTGCTGGTAAAATAGGCCAAGCTTGGGCCTATCCTCTTCTTGTTGGTGATCTTCAGTGGTGAAGAAATATTTCTTGTAGCCAGGTAGTTTTACTCAATGGACCTAGGATTTCTGGCCCTCTCAACCTCACAAGACTATCTCCAAACCTGCATATAGTCAGCTTAAAACTGATGCTGGATTGCCTCCTTAGGAAAGGAAATATAAAGGGGAAAATACAGTTATGGCTTCAGATTCAAGCAAGCTCCCCTAAGTTTGTCATGCTTTGTGTAGGAGCAATGGCAAGGAACAAGTAATCCCTTCTCTCTTCTACTCTCCCATCACAAGAAGTCTAGAGATAGAGCAGCACGCCACTTGCTACACAAATTGAAGCAAAAAGACCATGCAAGAGGCCATCTCTCCTTTTAACTGAAAAACATCCTTCTCCCTTGTGTGTTTCACCCCTTTTTTTCTCACTAGACAGGAGAAGAAAAAAGAATCACTCAGGATTTGCCTCTTCAAACTAAAGCCCTATGTCTCAGTACTGGTTCACCACTTGACTGGGAGCAGTTTCCAAAGTACCCATGTAGTAGATCAGAACCAAGAAGGGCAACTCTGAGTCTGATTCTCAGGATGGCCCCTCTAGGTCAACTTTCAGACCTTAAGGCATTATTATAGAAATGTCACATTTGTGTTTAAAGTAGTTTGTGAACTCCAAAGGGCCATGAGGGTCATCTTCTCTGTACTAGTTCTCCCTTAGGGTTGGTTGTTGGGAAGAAAGCATCTCATACTCCACAAAGTGCTTTGGAAATGGGAACTCTTATTATTGTTAGTATTTGCTATTCTATTCAAAATGCTAAGTGCTTTGTGCATTAAAAATCTATTACATGGCAGCGGAAATGTGACAAGCTAGGCAAGGCCCTCTTGAAAAATCAATTTAACATATTTAATTAGAACACAATTAGATCATACAATCTACTTAATTTGAAATTTGAAATAGTCTTCAATAAATTGATTAATTGACAATTTTTAAAGCCCATACAAAGGGAAAAAATAAAATTTTATAGCTGTGTCAGGCTTAGAGGAAATGAGCCATGTACCCAGTAGAAAAAGAAAAGAGAAATGAATTTGAAGGCAAAACATTGGGGTTCAAGTCTTATTTTTGATACCTCCTGTGTGGTCTTCATCAAGTCACTTTCTCTTTCCAGGCCTCAGTTTCTCTCTCTGTAAAATGCATATAAGTTTATATTGGGGAAGAGGAGGGTCAATTCTAGAGAGTCTTTGAATTCCAACTCTAATATTCTATCATTCAGCATCTTTCACCCCATTTCATAACTTCTAGGCTCTCTATGCTCTTCTCTGTACTGTACCACCCAAGTCTGCTCTCCATTTTCTGAACTTTTCAAACCATAATTCTCTTATAACACCCCTTCCCTGCATTCCCTCAGGACCTTGTAAAGTAACAAAATTCATTCTGTTAGTGAGAAAATCACTCCCCTCTCTGAGTCTTATTGTTCCCATCAGTACAATAAGAGAGTTGGACTAGGTGACTTTTAATCTACTACTATTTTTCCTCTCTATACAGGTGGCTCTTTGTTTTAACCAAATTACTGTGCATCAACACACATTTACACAAAATAATAATTAGTGACTATTCATTTCATAAAAGTATTCATGATGAGTCCTTTAAAAACAAACAAACCTTAAACCCCAAGATTGGTTGATGGTAGAATCAGAATCCATAAGAATCTTGCCCGTTTTCTGTGACACCAATTTATTTAGTTCCTAAATTGGGAACGTGGCCCATCTTCATCTATTAAGGAGAGAACCCAATGTCCCAGACATAAATGTTTGTTCAAGTCTGAGATTGAGCTTTTAGCTTTCAGGTCCTCCCTAGTCTGTACATGAAGGTCAGAGCTCTCCTGAATCATCATGCCCTTTCTCTGTTAGAAAATCATAGCTTCCTAGAGGGGAGGGGCTCACTCTCTTCTCTTTGTGTCATAACATGAAAATGGGTGCTTGATGAAAGCTTTTTGGTGGTGAAGACCCAGAAAAGGGAAAGATAAAATGGTCTGGTTTGGTCAGTGTGAATTAGATTCTAAGCAAATCACTGATGTTTATTTTGAGTTTTATTGATTTTTTTTGGTCTTTACATTATTTTCAGTTTTGAATATACCTCTCAACCTTCCGTTATCTGGTGAGCTTTCTCTTTTAACAAAGATTGGTAAAGAAAAAAACAGTTCAGTTTCAAAAACCAAAACAAAACCAGATTGATTGACGGTCTGTCACCATATTAATCATTCCATACCTGTTGAACATCACTTCTCCATTTAATGGAGTGAGGTTGGCTCTTCTTTTCCTCTTTCCTTATTTATTTCCTCCCTCCCTCCCTTCCTTTCTCCTTTTCCCCCTCCGTTTCTTCTTTCCTTCCTTCCTTTCTTTTTCTTTTAGCTTGTTAGAAAGGAAGTAGTTTCTATTTTTGTTTTCTTTTCTGGGAAGGCTGTATCCCTTCATTCGAGTGATGTCACAAAAAGACCCATGACTCAAATTGAGATTATAGTCACAAGGAGGAATATGGACACAGTGAGGATAAAGCACAGAAGCCTCAAAGCATATCTGGGCATAAACAGCTCCTTACCTTACTGAGTCTGTAGTGCAAGGGTTTTAACTGGGGTCTAACCATGGATTTCAGTGAGTCCATGGTTTTGTAAAAATGGATAACTACATTACAGTTATTGTTGGTTTCTTCTATGGTCCTTTTTTAAACCTGCATTTAAAGGCATGATTCTGAGAAGAGGTCCTAGATAGCCAAAGGGGATGAGGACACAGAGAAAGGCTAAGGAGGCCAAAGCAGAAGAGAAGAGCACTGGGCTTGGAGTCAGGAAGGCCTGTGCTACTAAGTGACTGTGTGACGCCCCAACAAGTCATTTCCCTTCTCTGACACTCAGAGAGGGGTCTCAAAAGTAATGCTGGACTGCAAGTGAAACCCCTTTCCTGTACTCCCCCCAACTCCTGTTCCCAGCAGGCCTCAGCCACACCACTGAACAAGGTTCATAGGAAACAGAAATGAGAAAGGAGAGGGCTGGGCAGTGGCTACTGGTTTTCTTAGAGTAAATGAATTAGAGGCCATGAAGTTGGTTGAAAGTGGTTTCTTCTTGCTTCCCTGCTATGGCCATCTGGGAGCCTTCCAGGTGACACTATGGCCACACCTCGAATGACTGTCCTCTCCGTGCTTAGTGAAGATGACCAAATAGAGATAACCCAGCTAGAACCAGGAGGGGCCTAAAAACCATTAGGTCTGACCTTCACCTTTTACTGAAGAGAAAATTGAGGGCCAGGGAAGGAAGTGACTATTCCAAAGTCACTCATAGGCTCCTAAATCTAGAGTTGGAAGAGACCTAAGAAGACATCTAATCCAAGCCATTCTCATTTTACAGACAAAGAATCAGAGACTAAGGTTGGTATGGCTATGAAGAGTTTACAATAGGATGCTAGTGAAGGATCATATGGTGGGCTTGGAGTCGGCAATATCTGCCTGACATTAGCCATATGACCCTGAGTAAGACTTCGTCTCTCAGCTTCATTTCCCTCATCTGCAGAATAGGACAATAATGTCTGTTACCGCTATTTCATTGAGTTGTTGCGCTGAAAGTGTGACACAATCTTTATTATAGCTATGTGAGTTATTATCCTGGCTTAGGTGCCCTTTTTGGCATGGGCATTGCAAACAGTGGTACATAAAATCCAATATACAGAGAAGGACAGCATTTTAGTTACATAAACAAAACAAAATTTATGTTGTCAATCTTGCCGGTAATATGTAGCTCAGGATAATTTAGGTCATTTCTGTCAAAGTACAAGAGATCTATTTTCTGTCCTGCATCTTAAGATTTTTGTGACTTGGAATCATTGATATTACTGAAGAATTTCTAAGGTATTCAAAAAAGATACAGAAAAATTCACTGACTTTTCTTAAAAGTATTGCTTAGAATGAATAATTTACTCTGACCTTTATTTGAGAGAGACTCCAATTCTGCAAAGCTAGATACCCCTGAGGTAGAACAGAAATTCAAGAAAAATCTTTTGGATTTGTTTTTCATTCTTATAGAATGTAAGTTTAGATAAACATTTTTATTTCTGATCAAATAACTAATATGATATTAATGGGGAGGGAGAGCTACTCATGCCTCTGACATATTGGTTTTATAACCCTGAGCAAATCATTTCACTTCCCAATTGTTATCATCCAGTCATTTTCGTTTGCATCTGACTCTTTGTGACCTGCAAAGATACTGGATTGGTTAGCCATTTCCTTCTCCAGCTCATTTTTACAGATGAGGAAACTGAGGAAGACAAAGTCAAGTGACTTGCCCAGGGTCACACAGCTAGTAAGTATCTGAGGCCAGATATGAACTCAGGAAGAGGAGTTTTCCTGACTCCAGGTCCTACATTTTATCTGCTGGGCCACCTACATTCCCGCCACATCCCTAACTTCTCAATATTTTATATAAATCTCTTAGACTTTAAGTAGTAGAAAAGGTGCTAATATGCATAGAAAGGAGTTTACTCATTGGGAAGTTCCCTATTCTAGTGAAATCACAGGTCCATTCCCTATCCATAACTCAAATACATCAGTCTTAATGTGATTCTGATTAATTGATGTGTTCACAGTCACATTGTAGTAAATGTCAGAGGTAGGATTTGAACCCCCTTCTTACTGACTCCAAGTCCTGCACTCTGTGAATTATTTCATGCTGTTTATAGTTAATTTTTATTGACCATAAAAATAGCAATACAAAATGTTCCCAAAATTTCATTTTACAGGCAGTTGTATCAAAGCCCAAGCAATTTTTTTCCCATTACATTATGCCTATGACCTAAATACCTTCTCTTTTGGCTTCATCTTTCCAATGAGAATTTTGGTCTAGAATCTAGAGGATCTCCAAGACTTATTTTCTAAAATGAAGAGGCAGGTTAGTTTCTCTTTAGGGTCCTTCTACGTGTTCTAAGCCCACTTCTCCCTCAGGCACCCAGAATCCTCATCTGGTTAACACCCCTAGTCTCAGGAAACTCCTTCAAATACAGGTATAAAGGACTGATAACAGTTTCAAATATAAATGCCTGATAGCACTCTTCCTTCCTTCCTTTCCATACATATAAAACAACTTTCCTAGGGCCCTTCTTGTGCAGTTGTACTTAGGATGAGGATCAAAGCCTTAAGTGAAAGCAATGAAGTCTATATTCTGAATTTCCAGGTCACAATTGTCCTGCTGAAGAGAGATGGAGGGAGAGGAGGGACAAGTGAGTGTTCTATCATAGTAATAACTGACATTTATAGAGTGTCTGCGGAGCATTTTACAAACATTAACTCTTCTTTAATCCTCACAAGAGTCCCTATAAAGTAGGCCCTATAGATATCATCTTCATTTTATATAGAAGCCCAGAGAGGTCAAATAACTTTCCCTGACACATGGAAATGTCAGAGATGGGATTCAGATCTTGCTTTTCCACCACAACAGCCTGGAAATCTCACAGGATCAAAACAGCTGCTGATTTGACCCCTCCCTAAAGCTGTATCTCTGTTTAAGGGAAGGAATTTTGCTCTCCTTAGAAGGTATCCCTTGCAGGTCATTGCTTAAGTATTATGAATAGTCTATAATTTAAAAAAATAGGCTATCATAATAGGCATAAAGAATAGATTAATCAGGGGCAGCTAGGTGGTACAGTGGAAAGAACACTGGCCCTGAAGTCAGGAGTTCAAATTCAGCCTCTGACTAGACACTTAACAATTACAAGCTGTATGACTCTGGGCAAATCACTTAATCCCAATTGCCTCACCTGCCCCCCCCCCAAAGAATAGATTAATCATAAACAAGTGCCTCATAAATGGAAAATGATTCTCAATTGAGAACATGTCTTTAATTGCCTTGTGCATTTTAACTCTTATTCTATCTATACTGTAAAGGCAACTAGGTGGCACGGTAGATAAAACTCTGGGCCTGGAGTCAGGAAGACATGAGTTCAAATCTAACTTCAAACTCTTACCGACTGTGTGACTTGGAGAAGTCAATTGTCTTTTGTTTGCCTCAGTTCCCTCAACTGGAAAATGGAGCTAACCTTAGCACCTATCTTCCAGGATTGTTGTGCCTATCAAATGAGACAATATTTGTGAAGTGCTTAGTGCAGTGTCTGGCACATGGTAGGCACTTAACAAGGACATTTTTTTCCCTTTATATACATATGGAATACCCCTTTTAGGGCCACTTGTATTGGCAGGCTTCCCCAGAGATTGGCTGAATACTTATTGCTTCCCTTAACGTGTTTCAGTTCACCCTGAGGAGCTGGGGTTTTTCTTATGAGCCCATATCTGGTATGCCCCCAATATCTATTAACCAGCTGATATCAGTGAACTCTGTACATATTTTTTAATATATTTTATTTCATTAAACATTTTCCAATTACATAGAAAAATTTTAAACGTTCATTTTTTATTATTTTGAATTCCAAATTTTATCCCTCCTTTCCTCCCTTCTCCCTTCCTTGAGAAGGCAAGCAATTTCTCAGTGGAGTTTTTTAAAGGCATGTTTACTGAGAAGGTACAGCAAGCAGGAAAGTATTAAACCATTCTGCCAAAGAGAAGGCACATTCTCTTCTCTGCACACCCCTGGTTCCTGGGGAGGGTGGGAGGGAACACTCAGACTTGGAGTTCAAAGGCACTGAGGTACCTGGGTAGGGGACATATGTGTCCCAGGAAGATCTGGTCCTGAGAATCCCTTTTGTTCTTTGCAGAGTCCTCAATACTTCTGTGGCAAGCCAGTGGATGAGTCATTCCCTTGCTCAAATGGGCTAGCTCCTTGCAGGATGCAGTGTCTGGGCTGCGAGGTCATTCTCCTGCCAGGCAGGGTCAGGCAGTTTTCTCTTCCATGGATTTAACTGCTGCTGCTAACTCTGGTTGCTAAGGGAACCTCTGATAGCTCTTCAAACCTTTTAAAATTCGCACAGTCATAACCTGGTCTGTTCTGTGTCTGTGTTTTCTTTTACCTAAGATCTGAAAATAATAAACTCAGAATCACAGAAATTGAGGTACCATGAATTTACGACTACACAGCAACAGGTGGGGGATGGGGCCTGTTACCCCCTTCCCCACCTTGTGGCCCATCGTAATTCCCACTCAAAAGATGCCGGGGGAGAAGCACTTTTTGCACAAAGGGGCTGAGGGAGGGCCATATTGATCCTTTGGTATATGAATGCAGTTCAAGCTCTGCCATCACAACTAGCTCTGAAACCTATTAGAAAACCCATCACCACACAGCACCAGCCTGTCAGTCACTGAAGGCTAGAAGAAGGCTCACCAATCTTTCATTTATGGGATTGGCAACAGGCAGGGGATATTGGCAGGCTTTGAGGACTGCACCCATTAGACATCCAGGCAGGTTTTGTTCAGTCTCATGGAAATTGAGCAGTTCCAAATATGAAAACAAATGACTTTTGTTAATATTGATATTATTTTGATATTTTGTTTCTTTTTTTGCAGGGATTTCGTCTGACTACATATATGTAATCTCTCCTCTCTTAAAAGGTAAGATCTGAGTTGGAAATCCCTTAACCTTGATTCCAGTCCTATTGATAATTTGTATGACAATTGGAAAGTAATTTTTTGTTTCTCCACCTCAGTTTCCTCATCTGTAAAATGAGAGTCAGACCAGATGGTCTTCCATGTCCGTCCCTTCTAGCTCAGATGCCTGATGAATCTGTTCTTGTGTGAATGCTATTATACTCACAATATCAATAAGAATACTAATAATTATAGCTGATGTTTATATGCTTTCATGTTTTTCAAAGCACTTACATGATTTCCTTTGTCCTTAAAAATCCTGTGAGGTAATATTTTCTTTTTTGGCCTGGGCCTGTGATTTCATTGATTTTTTTTTGTTTTTCAGTTGTTTTTTTCAGTCATATCTGACTCTCCATGACCCCATTTGAGGTTTTCTTGGCAAAGATATTCATTAGAGTGGTTTGCCATTTCTTTATCTAGCTCATTTTACAGATGAGGAAACCAAGGCAAATGGGGTGAAGTAAAAGCCTGACCCTCTATTCACTGCGCCATCTAGCTGCCCCAATTTCATTGATATAGGGAGCTCTATGTGAGGAATATTCTTTGCCAGTGCACCTTCATAGCTTCAGAGATGCCTGGGGGACTGAGAGGTTGAGGGCTTGGCCCAAGGTCACATTGCCAGCATGAATCAGAGGTGAGACTTGAACCCAGATCTTCCTGGCTCTGAGGCTGACCCTCTATCCACTGTACCATGCTACCTTTAGAAAGGTATTCCTAGCAACATTATTATAATTTTACACATTGAGAAATGGGTTTTCTGAGAAGTGACTTGCCTGTCACAGCCAGATCCAGACATGGGGTTTGAACTTAGGTCTTCCTGCCTGCGAGTCCAGCACGCTTATTACTCTAATTAGGAAGCCCGGATATTGATTTCAACAACCTGTTTTAACCAAGTATTTGTTTCAATTTATTGTACTGAGGCAAATTTTCCCTGTGATTCTAATTACAAAAAGAAGCTATTTTGGCTCCTTTGGATTTGTCATTAGTCACTGAAATTATTTTTCTCAGACTTCCCTGATAGCTGGGAATAATTCTGTCTGCGGCATAACCCCTGAATGTTTTTCATAATTCCTAATGAGACTACCCCCCATTGCCTGCAGCACGGCAAGTGGAAGAAAATGGAAGGCAGGGAAGTAGGTGCAGACTCATAGATAATATTCAATCCAACCAAACAACTGTGTAACTAATCAGTTTGAGCCATCATTCTGGGTGAAAGAGTTTGAGAATAATTCTTCTTGAGATAAGAATAGAAAAAGACTAGAAGAGCTACAGAATCATATAAGCTTTGTTTTGGAAGGTCATCTCATGATCTGATACTGTGTGCTTATTTGGAATCAGCCGGAGCGGGGCTGAAGCCTTGTCCCTGAGGGGTACTTGGGAGGGTTCCAGCAATTTGAGTTGGAGGCGGTACCATTCTAGAGGCCGAGGCACAGCCAAGTTATCTGATTGGAGGAAACAGGGTCGAATGCAGGGTTTTCTGTTGATGGAAATCTAGTAATCAATGCAGGTGAACCAGAGCCAAGGATGCAGAGAAGAGCTGGCATTCAGAGGCACAGGGGCGGAGACCCAGGTGTTCTTGTTTAGGGGATCTGCCTTCCCCATCCCTGTGCCTCTGAATGTCCTCTGGCCCTATGCGTGGGCCATTCCGGGGACACAGTGCTGGGGACCCAGATTGTCCTTGATAATCATAATACTAGACCAGCAACTTTTCCTCTAAAGCATATAATAGCAGGATGAGATAATAGTAACAGAAATAATAACCGATAGTGCTTGAAGATTTGTGCACCCTCTTGCACACATTGCCTCACTTAATCCTCTGATTTTCTCTGCATATATAGATTTAAGGCCTTTTGTTGGTAGAGACATTGTCAGAATGCAGTGACCAGGCAAATAAGCTATTTTCTCCAAATTGTGGATCTCTTTAACCTAACATTCTTTTCTTCAATCTCCTGGAGGCCCTGCCCCTCTGAAGTAGCCAGCTTCTCTTGCTGTCTCCATTAACAGCCTAGAGAAAGAGCTTCACAGAAAAGCACCGTAACAACCCTCAGGCTCAGGGCTTCATTGGTTTTCTGAGGCAGCAGTTCTGTTCTCTCTGCATCAATGACGTCTGTCTGCTCTTTATACAGATGTGACAAGGACAGGAAAACCTTCTTTAAAAGCAAAAGAACATCTCTCTAGACTTGAGCAGGTCTAATATAAAGCCATATTGTAAATGTACTCTAATTCTGAGGGGGAAAATGTATTTGTGCCATTCTTAGTCATCTGTAGTTTTTAGGAAAGGACAGTACTGCCCCAATTCCCCTAAATATGTGTCTCCAAGTAGAAAGACAAGTAAATATGGCTCTAAAAGAGCTTATTCATCCATATGGCATATTGGAGAAAAATTAAACCCAAAGTCAAAAGAGTTGGGTTTCATTCTGGGCTCTGATACTTACTCATTATGTGGACAATAGGTAAGCCAGCTTGTCTCTGTGAAACTCAGTGTCCTCGTCTGTAGGATGGGGGTAACATTGTATGTACTATCTACTTTCAGGATTTTGTGAGTTAATGTTGTTTAATAGAAGAAGTGTTGGATAAGAACTGGGTTCCAGCTCCAGCTTTACTATTTATTGGGAATGTAGACTAAAACACGATTCTTCTGGTGATGTTACATGGTTGTAAATTATGGAAAGATTTCATCCAGGGAGCCTCTGATTAGCAAAGAAAGTGGACTAGTCATGTAGTGAGACCAAGGGATAGCCAGTGGATAGCCAAAACAATATATGGGTACCCATGGACTGTTAAGAGGCCCAGAGGAAGACCCTCTTGCATGCTGGGTAGATCCTCCAGGGAGAATTCATGGAAGCAGAGGGATGAGAAGCTACCAGATCACAAGGTGTGCAGACAAGGAATCGGTAGTATCAAGTGTTAAACAGGATGATTCTTTTTGGTAAACCTTTTAAGGCACTATGTAAATGTGGGCTACTATGGTTATTTTTTTTTATAAATATTTATTGAAAATCTAAACTAGTAGTATTGGTGATGGGATAATACAGAAAAGAATAATAATTCCTTCTTGATCCTTCTCTTTAAAAACATTAGAAGCATTTGTAAGAACCTTGTTGTTGTTCAGTTGTATGTGACTCTTCATGACCCCATTTGGGGTTTGCTTGGCAAAGATACAGGAGTGGTTTGCTATTTTCTTCTCCAACTCATTTTACAAATGAGGAAACCAAGGCAAACAGGGTTAAGTGACTTGCCCAGGGTCCCACAGTTAGTAAATATCTGAGGGCTCATTTGAACTTGGGTATTTCTGACTCCAAACCTGGCCCTCTGTACTACCTAGCCTTGAGATTATCCAATATGTCTAAGTCCAGCAAGAAGAATTCTACTTAATGATTAAAGAAGGTTAACAGCCACTGTGGAGTTGAAAGCAAGTGTTTTATTTTGGGGCAGAAAGGGCTTCTAAATTATAATTATTTATTTAAACCTCTCCTTGCTGGGGTAAGAGTGGGGCTTAACTTGTGGGACAGCTGAGATCCTTTTAGGGGTAAGGAGTTCAGAAATTCCAGAAACTCCTGGTAACTGATCAAAATGACATAGGGCCTTCAAAAATGTGTAAGAATTTCTTCCTTGGAAAACTATGTAACGGAGCCAAAGAGAACTAAGTAATGAAGAGCTTGCTCTCCTAAGTAAGAGACAGTCCTCACTAAAGAAGTGTGTATCCCAGGATCAAACAACAGCAATGATAATGGTAACTGATGCTTATATCATGCTTCAGGGTTTGCACACAACTCAGCGGTGGAGATGAGGAAATTAGAACTTAGGGATCTTCAGTGACTTACTAAGTTCACTAGACTAGTAAATGTAGGAAGTAGATTGTGAATCCAGTTCTCTCCTGCCCCCAAATCCAGTACTTTCTACTCGATTAAATTCCCCTTGCAATTGAGTGGGTAGAAGACCACTGGGCATGATGAGGCTCCTAGAGAATGTCAGAAAGGGCAGATTCTTTGGGAGATGAACTTTTTGATAAGCCAATCCGTTCTAAGCCCAGCATCTGGATACTTCTAAAACTCTTGTAGTTGTAGGAGCTTCTGGGAAATTAAACCAGAGGCCCACTGGAGACACACTAGAAGTCTCAACTCCTTTTGCTAGCAGAGAGAGTCCAGGTGGAGAAGGTTCAAACTCAATTGGTACAAAGTGTAAAATAGTTTGAAGTGGGGGAAATGAACCTGTTCTGAATTCTGAAGCCAACCACACTGCATGGTTGAAGTTAAAAAAAAAGACCTGTAAAAATATCTTTGGATCCTGATTTATAGATCAAAGAACAAAGATAAATGTTCAATCAAGAAGGCTCTAGAACTTGGGAATGTTTGTGAATTTTAGGAAGCAGAGAAGGAAAATGTGGGTTCAAATTTGAATTCAGACACTTAAAATCTATGTGACCATGGGCCGGGCCCTTTACTTACTGGGCCTAAGTCTCCTCTTCCTTAAAATGAGAATAACAGTACCTGTACTATTACCACTTCATAGGATTCTTGCAGAACTTGGCTGAGATAATGTATGTAAGTGCTTTTCAAATGTCAAATTATAGTATAAAATAATATCGATCACTTGGTAGAGATAAAAAATGTCCTTATGTATACTCATTAGTAGGGAATAAGCCCCAGAGCTTAAGGAATTGAGCCCTGAAAAATGAAATTTAGGCAATCTATCATTTATTGGTGTGAAGAGCTCTTGGTGTGGAAATTCCTTCCATCAATGAAAATCATTGATTTTTTTTCTGTAAATTCTAGTCTTAGACAATTGCTTTGGATGCTAAAAGGTACAATGATTTGATCATGTTAACACAGCCAGTATGTGTCAGTGATAGGACTCAAACCCATGGCTTATTGACTCTGATAGCAGCTTTCTTTTCACTGTGCCAGAGTACTTTGATATTTTTTTAGTCATTGTGTTTCTTAGTTACAGTTCTTTCAGGTGAGAGTATAGAGTACTTTGAAGGTATAAGCTACTCTTGGAGGAAGAAGAATATGGTATATTTGTAACCTTAATGGACTCGATGTGTGGGAGGAGTCCTTACCGCAAATCCCAATCATACTGATAAAGCTGTGGAGCCAGAGGAAGGTGGGCTACATCTCCCTTTCAGGGTTCTAAGGATACTCCTGATAAGCTGGGATATCTTTCTATTACTATTGATTCCAGCCCCAATTCCAGTGTGTTTTTCCTAATATCAATTGTCAGGTAGTCAGTATCACATTTATCTCTTTAATTAATCTGGTGATTAGCACCCCAAAGTCATTTGACTAATTTATACCAAGTAGATTTCCCCAAGGGTTACTTACTGAGAAGGCATAGCAAGAACCGAATTACAAACATCCCACCAAAGCAGGGGCATACTCTCTCCTATGCCACTTTGACCTCTGGGTACAGTGGGTTCAAACTTAAAATAGACACTACAAAGCATTTCCCAATAAGTATACTTAGAGATGTGGCATAGCTAACTCACAAGTTGATTCCTCTTAAGTGCTGTTGATCCACTACCTGGGACAAGCAGGTTACTCCTTACCAGGCCCTGATGCTGGTATACTCTGGCATGGATTCCAGTTCCTGAAGCCCTGATGTTTTCTTGACCTTTCAAGCTTATGAAGCCAAGCATTCTGTATATTGTCATAAGGCTGCCACTCTATTTAGACGGTCCTTATCATGCATGCAAGATGCATATAGAGTAGATAGAAGGTAATCTTAGTAAGAAAGGGGCTAGCAGCTCTGAGAGACAGAGGAAGACATCTGTCAGGAGTTGGAAATTAAACTGAGTCTCAAAAGAGGATTCTAAAAAGTTGGAAGGACATTACAGAGGATTGTATATGAAACTATAAATTTCTATTATATAAAGCTCATTTTCAAAGTCTATATTAAATTGAATATAGTAGTACTAAAACTACCCTGCTTATCTTTGTCCTTTTCTGAAAATCTGTATCAGTGAAACATTTTAACAAACAATTTTTTTGTCATCTATATCACTGTAAGTACACTGTTGTAACAAGTAAGTAAAGAAAAAAATATGAATCCACACATTGGCTCTGTCTGAAAACATTGCTCTTTCTGTACTTTTAGTCCATTGCCTCTCTGCCAAGAAGTGGGACATGTGATTTGTTGTCATTCTTCTGGAGTGGTGATTTGCCCTGATGTTGATCAGAGTTCTCAAGTCTTTCAAAGTTATTTGCATTTGGGCCAACTAGGTGGTGCAGTAGATATAACACCAGCCCTGAAGTCAGGAGGGCCTGAGTTCAGATCTGGCCTCAGACTAGACACTTGACACTTACTAGCTGTGTGATCCTGGGCAAACCGCTTAACCCCAATTGTCTTTTGGAAAAAAAAAGTTATTTGCATTTACAAGGTTGTCATTATATAGTTTGTTCTTCTGGTTCTGCTTACTTCACTATGCACCAGTTCATACCCATCTTTCCAAGTTTCTCTGAAGTGATCACTTTCATAATTTCTTATGTAACAATAATATTATATTAAATTCATCTATCATAATTTGTCCAACTACTCCCAATTGCTGGACACCCCCCTTAGTTTTCAGTTCTCTCCTACCAGAAAAAAATCTGCTATAAATATTATTGGGCATTTGGGTTTTTTCTTCCTTATTTGATCTTTTTGGTTTATAGACCAAGTAGTGGCATTGCTGTGGCAAAGGATATGTATAGTTCAGTGATTTGGGGAGCATAATTCTGAAGTACTTTCGAGAATGGCTGACCAAATTCACAGGTCCATCAGTAGTGCATTCATATGACTGCTTTTCTGTGGACTCTCCAACACTAGCATTTTCTTTTTCTTCCTTTTTTTAGTTACTTTTGTCGATCTTACAGATATGACATGGAATCTCAGAGTTGTTTTTAATGTCTTTCTCTAGTTAATAGAGATTTGGAACATTTCTCATATTGCTGTTGATGGCTTAGATTTCTTTATATAAGAACTGCCTGTTCATATCCTGTGACCATTGATCTCTTGGAGAAATAGCTTTTGTTCTTGCAGATTTCAATCAGTTCCTTATATATCTTAGAAATGAGAGCTTTATCAAAGAAACTTGTTGCATAGACTTTTCCTAAATATTTTTCCCTCCTAATTTGAAGAGCATTAATGTTGTTTGTACAAAACCTTTTCAATACTGTGGACATCAAAATTGTCACCTCCTGGTGATACCTTCTTAGGGGACTGATAGTCTCTGACCCCCTTGATGTTGCTGTGAGATCTCTATATTTCTTGGAGTTTTCCCCATAAGGGCGCGGAGTGGTCTTCTGTCCCTATCACAACTTCCCTGTTCTGGATCCTGAGTAGCCTCTCTTTCTTCCTCTTCCCCAGTAGGACACTGACTCTTTTTTTTTCCTTCTCTTCCTTTGAGTTTTTTTTTTTCTGTCAAGGATTTGGGTAATCTCTCCTTTCCCTGGGGCTTCTCTGGCTAGAGAGTTGCCTGTGAATTCCCCTTACATTGTGCTGCTAAGGGTTTCAGGTCTGTTTACCCATACTCCTGTTGGCTTCTCTGGTAGGATGCCTCATCTACTATCCAGCAGGTGCTGGTTGTGTTTTTGTAGATTCTCAGGCTGGATGAAGGGCCTTACTGAAATTTCTCTTTGGGTTCTTTGGGCAATTATTCAGTCTCATGCTCTTTTTATATCGTTATTGTAATAAAATTGGAAAGTTGGGATCACATGTGACTTACCTAGAAGTCTAGACTTATGATTCTGCACTTATCTCACCTTAAATGGTTTCTAAATCATTTGTTTTTGCTGGCAGATATTTTATGTTCTCTTCCATTTTTCAGCTCTTCTTTAACTTTGTTCTTTTCTTTTTTTTGGAGGGCAGTTGGGGTTAAGTGACTTGCCCAAGGTCACATGGCTAGTTTTTGTGTTAAGTGTTTGAGGCCGGATTTGAACTCAGGCACTCCTGACTCCAGGGCCGGTGTTCTATTCACTGTGCCACCTAGCCGCCCCCTTTAACTTTGTTCTAATTTTTCCTATTGTCTAATGGAATTTTTGAAATCTGTTTGCTCCATCTTTTTTTCTAGGAAGTCTTCTAATTAGAGCTTGCCATAATGAATAGAGAGTCAGTCCTGAAGGCAATAAGATCTGAGGTCAAGTCCCCACTTGGATACATACTATCTGTGTGACTGTGGACAAGTCACTTAATTTCTTAGAGCTCTATGACAATTTTGAAGAATATTTGTTGCCTCCAAGTCAACTGACCTACATTTAGAGGAATTTCTTTATCTCAGAGTTCCTTATACCACTAAAATCAGAGGTTGAATTCCTAATCCAAGATTTAGTAAGGCTTTCCACCTTCTCTTTTATGCTGTTCTCTTTCCATTTTTTTCTTCTCAAGAGTGGTAATTTCATTTTTTATGTCTTCCTTCATTACTTCCAGCCACTCTTGGGGTCCTTTTGCCAACTCGTTATTTTCTCTGAGGCTCTAGCTGTAGTTGTTGTGGAGTTGCTTTTGATTCTTCTCACTAGACTACTTGTTATGTTTTATTTCTTTATTGCGTCTGATGTTCTCTCCAGTTTGTACATATCTCCGGTCGAAATTTCTGAATTGGGACTTGGAGTTAGAAGCAGTCTCCGTCCTCTCCTGTACTCTTAGACGGGGCAGGCAAGGTCTTTTTAGTTTTGTTTCCTCTGTAGTCTAGATAGTGTGACAAGGACCAGGCCCCTCTTTTTGCTACTAGTCCTGCCTTTTGTCTTGTCCAGTGGTAGCACAGTGAAGGTGCTGGCCTTGCCCCTTCTCTGGCTCCTTCTCCATTCCCAGCTCCAGCCCTAACAAACTCCAGTCAGATGTTATAGATCTTGGTAGTTTCAGGCCTCCTGGAAATCTACCTAGAATATGCACCTAATCCTTAAGCTGCCCTTGTCTCCTGCTGTTTCCTAATGCTCTGTCAAACTCTTTGTCTCAGAGCAACGACATTTGGAGAATGACCTCGTCCCCCATTGTTGTTTTAGTAGGCCAAGGCCAAGATCCTTTTGGCTTCTGGCTCAGTGATGTGGCTTGGGTTCACATTCCCCTGGAACATCCCAGGCCCTGCTCAGAGTACTTGTAGCCTTCAGGTCATTTAGCAGACCTTAATGTACTTTTGCCTCCTTTAATCTTTCCCTTCTCCAAAGCCATCTGCTAGGCCAGCCTCGGATTGGACAGAAAAGGTCACTGCTTTTTTTTCTGGGCTCTTTCATTGTTGTTCTTTCTGGTGTTCTTTTGGATGTATTTTCTGGAGCATATGTGAGAGAACTGGGCTCCTCTATGCCCTTTCATGTATCATCTTAGCAAAAAGTCCCTCATAGAAACTTCTTGAGCAGGGGAGTCTATTCCCAACTCTTCCTCAACACCTCCATTCATGTCTTATGCTCATGCATTTGCCAGTTCTTGTTGATGCTACCTATAAAGCATCCATCGTATTTGTTTCCTTCCATTTCCCTCTGCATCCACAACCCTTTTTCACCTCTTCCCTAGACCATCGCCATAGCCTTCTAATTGGCCTTTCTGCTATCATTCTCTTCTTTAAAATATTCTCCACTTGACAAATTGATATTCCTAAAACATAGGTCTGCCAGTGATATTATACCGTGGCCTAAAAACTTTCAGTGGCTCACTGCCTCTGGAATCAAACTCAAACTACTCTGTTGGCATTTGAAGCCCTGCTTGGTTGGGTTCCAGCCAGGGGTATGCTTGAAAATTTCTAAAAACCTGGCTCTCTAAAAACACATCACTTTCTTTAGTGTAGACAATCAATGAAACCATAAATGAAAGTCTGATTTCTAGCATTTGTGGATTTCTGAAATGTAAACACTCACACAAATCAACGGTCAACTCTGATTCCAACCCACCTTCCTCATCTTTCTATTCTTTATGGTCCTTTGTGCACTCTCTGGTCCAGCTACTTGCACAGAGTATTCTGTACCCCCCACCCCGGGCCATACTTGGAGTGTGTTCCCTTCTCAACCCACGTCTTAGAATTCCTTGTTCTTTTCGAATCTTATTTCAAGGACCATATCCTTCATGAAGCCTTTCCTGATTCTCGCTGACTCTTGGGGCTTTTCTCAACAATGACTTGATAATTACATTATGTACACTTTATATTTACAAATTATATATTTGTGATCTTTGTCTTGATAGAATGCAAACTTCATGAGACCACTTTATTTTTCTATTTGTATCCCTAACCCCTTGCATGGGACTTGGCGCATGGTAGGCACTTAATGAATGTTTGTTTATTATCAGATAATGGTTGCAAACCAAGACCTGATAATCAGTGAGTTTATAGTTTACTGCTCTTGATATAGAGTTGACTTTGCTGGAAGGGTTGTTGTTGTTGCTGTTGTTACTGAGTCATTTTCGGTTGTGTCCGACTTTTCATGACCCCATTTGGAGTTTTATTGCCAAAGATACTAGAGGGGTTTGTCATTTCCTTCTCTAGTTCATTTGACAGATAAGGAAACTAAGGCAAACAGGGTTAAGTGACTTGCCCAGGGTCACACAGCTAGCTAGTAAGTGTCTGAAGATATATTTGAACTCATAAAGGTGAGCCTTCCTGACTACAGGCCTGGAGCTCTATCCAATGCAGGATAAATTGGATAAATCCTAGCTACACTTAGAGTCCACCAATTCCAATCTTCTTTTTGTACAGAGGAGAACATTGAGGGCCAGAGAGATTTAACAAGTTGAACAAGGCTCTACAGGTAATAAGTTATATGGTAAACTGAACTCAGGGCCTCTGATCTCAAATCCAAAAGATTTGACTTTGTAATATACTTATTGTTGTTCATGTGTTTTATCTTCTTTACTGGAGTATAAACTCCTTCAGGGTAGGGATTCTGTATTTTATTCATCTGTGCATTTTCATGCACCAAGGCCAGTGCCATGCAGACCTATTGATAAGCTCTATCTACCCAGAGAACTTTAACCAAATATTCAAATGGATCTCATCAATGTGGATATTGCCTTGAGTGATGCAGTTGGCAGCCCATCTCTTCCTGCCTATGCTCTATGACTTTTGACCATATCTTCCCATAATTTTGCCACATGAGATTTCCCCATCATGCTGGGGTGGAATGGGGGCAGCAGAGGACAGGATCTTTTGACACCATCAGGAAAGCAGAGCACAGGAATAATACACAGTTATCTCTGACTCTTCCAAAGTGACCAAATTACCTATTTCCTCTGAAACATTACTTTGATGACATCTTCCCTTCCAGTCTGCTTTGTAATTCCTTATTTGTAATGTGTTCCAACCTTCTTACACCCACCATATCCTGATTTCTCGCCCTCTGGCTGATACCTATTTTCATTTTTTAAGAAACTGTGTTTTTCTCCATCTTGCAGTCCTGTACCAACACTGGTAAAATGTTATTGTTAAAAAAATTAGTCTTTTATTTCAAGGAGAAGTTTGGGATCATTAAAAGAATTTTGCAAATCCTGTAGACATTCTAGAAAAGTATTCACAGTGATTAATATTGCTTTAGGGTCCCTTAGGTGTGTTAATGAACAAGCAGACATTAAAGCTGGAATCCTATGTGTAGAACATTTATGAGATCTGCTAGTGACTTCCACCATATTAACAAATATACACCTCAGTCCACAAACCTGGTTTAAAAATTTTACATACATCCATATGCATGTACGCACACACATACCTGTATACATTCATACACGAGAGGCTGCCAGGTGGAATGGTGGGTAGAGTGCTGGTCGTATAGTCAGGAAGACCTGAGTTCAAATATGGCTTCAGACTCTTACTATCTGTATGACCCTGAGCAGGTCACTTGAATTTTTCTACTTGAGTTTCTCAATCTGTAAAATGAAGGTAAAAACTCTCCTAGGGTTATGAGAGGATGCAATGAGGTAATATTTGGAAAGTACTTTGCAAGCCTTAAAGTCCTGTATAAACAGCAACTCTTATTATCCATACTGATTTTTCTTATTATTTTTATTATTATATTCTTCTTATTCTATTCGGTATTCCATGAAGTTCTATTCTGAGCCCTCTAGAAGACATGGACATAACATACAGGAGTGTGACAGGACACCATTGAGCAGTGTAACAAGGCACAACTCCAATGTTGTGTCAGAACAGCAGATTGCTGGGAAATAACAGATAAACCAGCCCAGGGCACAGACGTCAGAAATGGGGAGGGATCCCTTGGAGCAAGAAACACTCTTCCCAATTAGATACAGTCTCAGACCTAAGTATTCACTTCCCCTCTACAGAGCTTGGAAATCCCTGCTAATCTCACAGAGTACCTTGTAGCTTGATCCACAGATGTGCCTAATAATGCCAGCCAAATCACCTTCAAATGTGAAGGACAAATTTAGTTCTGCATGTCACTGGAGGAAAGAGAACCAGCTAATGCTGATATGTCATGCTGCTAACAGCATCTCCCTCAAAGCTCTAGCTAGTTTTTCTGATTGTTCTCTGGTTCTTTTCAATGCTATTCTCTGAAATACAATACCACCAAATTGGGAGATGACGAAGAATAATGCAAGTGTAATACATGTCTGATGAGAGCTTGGATTTTGCACAGGAAATGTCTAGAGGAAATCCCATCTGAATTTCATCCTTTCCAGTTTTATGTTTATACCTAAGTTGCTAGTCCTTCCTGGGTTTTATTGCTCTTTCATTAGTACACACTTTAAAGTGACAGAAATGTTGCTAGCAAGCAGCAAGAAATAATGACTTAGAGATAGCCAGCTCAAAGGATTGGCTCTTCAGCAGCAATTCATTAATGCCTCCCTTTAACCCAACATTTTCTAAATAAAAGGTATCTCCATCTTCTGGGACTGTTTCTACATTTCTCACAGGAAGGGGTTGGATTAGACGGCCTGAAAGGTCTCTTCTAGATTGACATCAAGGCTCACCATCCATATACCTTTTAATGATTATGCCACTCTTCTCTATGCCTTTCCATAAACCTTCCACAGAATATCTACATAACATGTTGGAGACCTTTCTCTGGATCTTTCAGCATTCTATGGATACCTCTGCTGGACTCAGGACTGCCATCTGTTAATGCCAGCCAAATCACCTGCCAAATGAGTAGTCTCTTCACTTGTCTGATCACAAATATCCTTGATGATATCTTCTGTGCTGCTTCTTACACATGAGTCATTGTGGTTAATTTGCTGCAGCCTGCTGACAACAATCTTTTATTGTTCAAGGGTCCTCTGGGTCACTTGAAATTGTGATTACCTGCTCACTTATTATCATTTAATATCATTTCCTATGGAGAGAAATATAAAAACAGCATTGTTGTCTGATAGGATCTTTGTGCCCTGTCTGAAATGCACAACTAACTTAATCACTGTGAGAAGACATTATGTACTTATTCTTATCTATCAGCAATGAGAAAGTTATACATCCAGTTGTTCACTGCTGGGAATTGAGAATGAGGCTTGCAAGAGTTAAGAGGGGCACTAGGGTCCCAGAGTAGCTGTATATGCCATAGGGTGGGGATGCCAATTCCAAATCAGTTAATAGAGCAAGTAGAACCCTGGTCCAGAGATGGGATCAATGTCAATAACTAGAAGATTCAAGAGAAAAAAAGCACCATGCCAAGGGAAGGGAAATGAGTGGGAGCATTGGAAGCATCAGCCACGGAATGGGTTGCCAAGGACAGGAACTGAGCCAAAAATGAATCATCGATGTAAGCCAAAAGGTCAGAGAAGCCAAGGAAAATAAACCGAGAACAGAGCACTATAATGATCATTTTTGCCACATTCAGCATTAGTTCTGATATTCTCCTTTTGACTTCAATCTATGCTTGATTGCCGTATCCAAAACAAGTGATGCTATTAACTAGTGGGGTCCACATATCCGTTCTCTGTCAAGGCAGGCGAGCAGACATTTTTTTTACCAGTAAAATCGTGTGGTACCAAGGCAATATCCCATTCTCTTACATCCTGAGATCAGTGTGGCACTTAAGTCACTCTCAGTGGCTGACCATTTATTTGAATGGGTGGGTGTCCAATGAGAGAACACACATTTTGGTCACTTTTTTCATTGGGGAGAGAGAAGCAGGCATGGTCTACTGCCTCTGAGGACATTTCCTAGTGTCCTCATGTCATGAGAAATATACTAAGTCTGCAGCATGAAGGTTGTCACACCTGTGTTCTATTTACTGCTTCTCAGGCCAGACCAAAGGGAAAGGCTGAGAGAAGAAGTGGGAAGTAATGAAGTTAAGGTTCTTACTTATAGCTAGAAAATAGCCCAGGGATACTGAAGAGGGGCCAGACCCATCCAAATGAGCATTTTCTGGTTATTATCCACAGATGCAAGCCAACGACAACATCTAACACGGTGACAAGTATTAACTCATTGGACCTGCTCTTTCTAGACCCAGCAGGGGAGTTGGCTCTATGAGAGTCCATGACAGAAATTGTTGAACAAAAGATAACTGACCTCTTGGTGATACACCTTTTCCTATGTCTAGTAACTAGAGAATCTCTTTAATCTGATTCCCTACTTTTCTTCATATTCCTCTACCTTCTATCTACTTGAATTTGGGTGTGATATAATTGGAGCCACGGTTTTTGAGAACTCTTTACCCAGCTTCTGATTCCAGAATGCTACTGACTGGTTAATCTGGAAGCTTCCAAAGATGACATTTAATCCACCTCTCCTTTTATTGTAGAAGTAAACAGCAAACTGAGAGGTGAAGTTATTTGTCCAAAGTTATGCAGGTACTTTGTGGCAGGCCTGGGACTAGAAAGTTAGTTCTCCAATTCTTCTTGAAACACTGACATACTGCTACCAATTGAGATATTCCTGAAATACACCGAAATCCCAAATTCCAGTTAGTTCTTAGGATTTGAAATGAATATTTCAAAGGGCATGTATTTAGGTTGTGATTTCTTTATGTGTTGTTGCTGAATTCAATTGATGGTCATTGTTTTCCTGGAGTGAGATAGAGATTCATGTAATAGGAAGTCAAGAGTGTTTCAGGAAGATACTACCCTGGTCTAAAGAGGATAAATGTGGTATGTGCTGGGCTGTTCATTCGTTCTTATATATGAAGTAACTCCTACTATAGTTCTTATAGAACAGTGAGGGCAGGGCCAGGCCACCACAAGGTAGCTTGTAGGATACTGGCCCTGCCCCAAGGGAAGTGGCATACTGACATCTGGAACACAGACAGGGAAGTGAGTACAGGGTTGCCAAAGAGACGAGTTGGAGGATGAAACTGAGCCTGAAAGCCAAGGATTTAAAGCATGGAGGAGGTAGTCATAGTAGGAGGCAGAACATGGATTCTATTACTGTCTGAGGATAGATTTGAATGTCAAGGACTCTGTGATCTGTGGGCAGCTATTATGCAGAAATGCTGGCTCTGCCTACTGGTATTGTGATGGCTCCTTAGGCACCTGGGTTGGCATTGATGCCCGGATGGTTGTAAGGATTGATAGACCAAACTTGATTTTGTTCTAGGTCCAGAAATTGGCACTGGTTTTATTTTCCACGAGAGCTTTCAATTAAAATGAGCATTGGAACTCACCCCTTGTTTCTCTTAGAAGTTTCATCAAGATTTCTTTTCAGATAATTTATTTGATTAAACAATTAGCATCTGATAAAGTATCTCATACTATTCTTATGGAGGAGATGGGGAAATGAGAGTTGGATTATATTACAATTTGGAGGATTCAGAAATGGTTAGATGGGTCCTACTCAAAGAATATCTGTTAATGGATAGCATCAAAAAGGCAAGAGATCTCCAGGAGGAGTACCCTAGGCATCTGTGTTTGACGCTGTGAAGTTTGGAATTTTATCAATGAATGAGAGAAATGAGTGTGTGTGTGTGTGTGTGTGTGTGTGTGTGTGTGTGTGTGAATCCTTTTATGGAGGGTTGGGATCTGAACTTTCTAGGTGTTACTTTCCATCAGCAGTCCTGAGTGGTTTGGCCTACATAGAACTTTTTACCCCTCTGCCAGGTATCTCCTGGTACTTCCTTCTCTCCTCTTCTATTTTTTAGCTTCCTGTCATAAGTTGTCTTCCCTCCTTAGACTGTAAGCACCTTGAGGGCAGGGACTGTCTTTCTTTTTCTTATTTATATTCCCAGAGCTTAGCACAGTATCTAGCACACAGTAGGTGCTTAATAGACATTTACTGACTGAAATTACAGAAAATCAGCTTCACAAGTATAAGATATGCAAGGCTTGGTTAGGCAGCAGGTCATCTGAGAAAGACCTATAGATCAATATGAGTCAGCATTTTTAATGTGACAATGAAAATATGAATGTGCCCTTAGACTGCAATGAGAAATATGAATTCCAGGAATAAAGAAGGAGTAGACCATCTGTGCTCTGAACATATCAGACCTCATTTGGAGTATCATGTTCAGCTCCAGACATGGTTTGGGATGGACATTGATAAGCTGGAGAATATCCAGAGGAGGACAACCATGCATGGCAAATTGGAATCAGTTGATGGAAGTATGAATGTTTAGCCTGGGGAAAAGAACAATCAGGGAGAATAGGAGAGTTATCTTTATGCATATGGAAGGCTATCACAAGGAAAGCACATGTGTCTTCTACTTGTCCCCAGAGGGCAGAAATGAGGAACTTTTGGTTGGAGCTGTACAAGAGCAACTTTAAGATTGATGTCAAGGAAAATTTTCCTGGACACCTAGAGCTGTCCAGAGGTGGAATGGGTTGCCTGCAGAGGTGGTGGGATTCTCCACTAAGCTTAGCCTCCTTGAATTTTCCTAAGCCATCCCTTGTACTTAGAATGCATTCCCTTCTTCATCTAAGGCATCTCAAAATCCTTCTCTTCCTTTAAGGCTTGGTTTAGGTGTCACCTCCTTGATGAAACCCTCCGTGATCTCCTCAGTTACTACTCTTCTCTTTCTCCACCAGCTACTTTGTGTTATATTGTCTGGGTACTCATTTGAACAGCCCCTAAACCTCTCCCCCCTCACATTGCAGTAGAGACTGTAAGTTCTCTAAAGGCAAGAAAAGTCTCATTCTTGTCTTTGTATCACCCACGATAACTGATCACTTGAAATCATGGCACATAGTATGTGCTTTAAAAATACCTGTTGACTTGAACTGAGCTCACAAAACCCCATACATTGTGCTTTCCTCCTCTTGTTGCCATGATTTTTTCCAAGGAGAATATGTGAATAGCTCTTGATCCTTCTACCAACTCTCTTATCTGCTCTGACCTTGATTTTTTCTTTCTTTTAAAAAAATAAATGCTTATTTAAATTTTTTAAAAATAGAGAAAATTAATTGATAATCTCTTCTTCTAATGCAGATATCAGGCACAGTTTGTTGTTCAGGAACCACAAAGACTTTTTCCTGTTAGAAGCCTCTTCATCTTGACCAAAACACATCTAAACAGACCACAGTATTTTTTCTATTTTTTTCTAGTTCCTAGTGCACTGGTGGTGGTGGTGCTGGATCAAAAGGCATGCATAGTTTAATAGCATTTTGGGCATAATTTCAAATTGCTTTCCCAAATGGTTAGACTAGTAGTAAACTACTACTAGATCCACCAATAGTGTATTAGTGTACCTGGTTTTTTTTACATCCCCTCTAGCATTTATCATTTTCTTTTTTATAATCTTAGCCAATTTTCTAGGTGTGAGTTGTTTTAATTTTCATTTATCTCATTATTAGTGATTTAGAGCATTTTTCATATGGGTATTAATAGCTTTGATTTCTTTCTCTGAGAACTGCCCATTGATATCCTTTGACCATTTATCAGTTTAGGAATGGCTCTTATTCTTGCAAATTTGATTCAGTTCTCTATATATTTTAGAAATGAAGCCTTTATCAGAGAACCTTGTTGCAAAGATTTCTCTCCCAGTTTTCTATTTTTCTTCTAATTTAGCAGCATGGTTTTGTTGGTGCAAAAACTTTTTTACTCTTATAATCAAAATCATCCATTTTATTGTCTCTTAAATGTCTCCTATTTAGTCATGAATTCTTCCTTATCCATAGATTTGATGGGTAACGTCTTCCATTCTTCACAATTTTGCTTGCTATGATCACCTTTTTTGTCTAAATCATATACTCATTTTGAGCTTATCTTAGTATTAGATGTGAGATGTTCTTTTATGCCTGATTTCTGTCAGACTTTTTCCAGTTTTCCCAGTTTTTATCAGATAGTGAGTTCTTACCCCAGTAGCTGAGATCTTTGGATTTATCCAACACTAGGTTAGTGTGTTCATTTACTTCTGTATACTGTTTTGATGATTATAACTTTGTCATATAGTTTGTGATCTAGTATGGCTAGTCCCCCTTCCTGCCTTTTTCCCCATTGGTTTTCCTGATATTCTTGACTTTTTGTTCATCTAGATAGTTTCTTCTTATTTTTTCTAGCTCTATAAAGTAATTATTTGGTAGTTTGATAATTGTGGCATTGAATAAGTAAATTAATTAACGTGGTATTGTCATTTGTATTATATTGGCTCATCCAACCATGATAATTTAGTATTTTTCCAGTTATATAGCTCTATATTTATGTGAAAAATATTTTGCAACTGTGCTCATATAGTTCCCATGTTTGTCTTGGCAGATAAACTCTCAAATATTTTATACTATCTGTAGTTATTTTTTCTTCTCTCTCTTTCTTCTAGATTTTGGTGGTAACATACAGAAATGTTAAAGATTTGTATGGGATTATTTTATATTCTGCAACTTTCCTGAAGTTGTTAATTGTTTTGGTTAGTTTTTTAGTTGACTTTCTAAGGCTCTCTAAGTAGACCATCATAACTGAAAAAAAAAAGATAGTTCTGTCTTCTTGTTACCTATGCTGATTCCTTCCATTTCTTTTTATTGTCTTGCTGTTATAAACAGCATTTATAGTATGATATTGAGTAGTGAAAATGATAATGGATTTATTTGTTTCACCATTGATCTTTTTGGTAATGCTTGTAGCTTATCTCCATTACAGGTAATGCTTGCTCTTGGTTTTGGATAAATACTACTTATAATTTTAAGGAAAGTTCTATTTATTCATCTGCTTTCTGTTGTTTGTTTTTTTTTAAAACAGGAATGGGTCTTAAATTCTGTTTAAAAAACCTTTTTCTTTGTTGAAATAGTTATGTGATTCTGTGGTTTTGTTATTAATATGGTCAAGTACACTAATAGTTTTCCCAATATCAAACCAATCCTTTGGTATAAATCTTTCCTGGTCATAGTGTATGATATTTGTGATATAATGTTGTAATCTCCTTGCTATTATTTTATTTAAAAATTTTGCATCAATATTTATTAGGGAAATTGGCCTATAGTTTTCTTTTCCTGTTTTGACTTGAGACCATATTTGTGTCATAGAATGAATTTGGTAGGACTCTTTCTTTATCTACTTTTCCAAATAGTTCATTCGGCATTGGAATTAATTGTTCTTTAAATGTTTGGTAGAATTTGCTTATAAATCCATCTGATCCTGCTTCCCCCCCCCCCTCCTTAGGTAGCTCATTTATGGCTTGTTCAATTTCTTTTTATGAAATAGGGCTAAGTATTTTAGTTCCTCCTCTGTTCATACATGCAATTTATATTTTGTAAATAGTCATCCATTTAATTTCGATTGTCAGTTTTATTGGCATATAAATGGACAAAATAGCTTTTAATAAATGCTTTAATTTCACTTTCACTGGCTGTACATTTATCCTTTTCATTTTTGATACTGGTAATTTGATTTTTTTCTTTCTTTATTAAAAAACAAATTAACAAATTAACCAATAGTACATCTATTTTATCATTTTCCCCCATAAACCATTACTAGTTTTATTTCCTAGTTCAATGGTGTTTTTTCTCAATTTTATTAATCTCTCCTTTGATTTTAAAGATTTGTATTTTGGGTTCAGTCGGCTCCAGGCAGCGGCAGCGAAGGAGCGACGCCCTCCTCTCCTGTGGCCCTCGTTTCCTCCCTCACCTCCCTCCCTCGCTCGCTTGCTCCTTTCCGGAACCATGGCCTCTGGGGTGGCTGTCTCGGACGGGGTGATCAAGGTCTTCAGCGACATGAAGGTCCGCAAGTCGTCGACCCCCGAGGAGGTGAAGAAGCGCAAGAAGGCGGTGCTGTTCTGCCTGAGTGAGGACAAGAAGAACATTGTGCTGGAGGAGGGCAAGGAGATCCTGGTGGGGGACGTGGGGCAGACGGTGGATGACCCCTACACCACCTTCGTCAAGATGCTGCCTGACAAGGACTGTCGCTACGCGCTCTATGACGCCACCTACGAGACCAAGGAGAGCAAGAAGGAAGACCTAGTGTTCATCTTCTGGGCCCCCGAGTGTGCCCCCCTCAAGAGCAAGATGATCTATGCCAGCTCCAAGGACGCCATCAAGAAGAAACTGACAGGAATCAAACATGAATTACAAGCCAATTGTTACGAGGAAATGAAGGACCGCTGTACTCTGGCCGAGAAACTGGGGGGCAATGCCGTGATTTCCCTGGAG
>CM053602.1:27064531-27156740 GCA_028646575.1 Pseudocheirus occidentalis | reverse complement strand
CTGGAGGGGAAGCCCTTGTGAGTCTCCCAACTCTGGCCCCCCTGCTGGGGCTGCCCAAGGCCAGTGGGGGACTAGGCTTGCCCCCTTCCTGCCAGACCCAAGGGGCTGGGGGGATCCTAGCAGGGGCAGGGCAATCCCTTCACCCATTTGCCAAACCGCCCCCAACCCCTGACCTCTCCCACTTCACCCCAGTGGCTCCGGCCTTCCCAAACCGCCTTTGATATTCTCATTCCTCTTGAGTTGTAGCAGACCAAGGCCCCCCCGGACACCCACAGGGGGGGAGGCCAGTATTTTTTTTTTTAACTGACACCCCCAGTTTTCCTCTTTCCCTGGTGCGGCCAACTTCTAACCGCAATAGTGGCTTTGTGCTTGTTGTTTAGTTTTGTGTATAAATGGAATGTTGTGGAGACCCCCTTCCCCACACAGCCGGCTCCCCTTCCCCCTTTCCCAGTTACTCATGTGGCCAGTAAAAGGAAAGTTCGATTTAAAAAAAGACAAATGAAGAAAAGGTGAGCTGTAAAAAAAAAAAAAAAAAAAAAAAAAAAAAAAAAAAAAAAAAAAAAAAAAAAAAAAAAAAAAGATTTGTATTTTGGTGTTTAATCAGGGATTTTTAATGTTATTTTTTTCTAGTTTTGTTTCATGTCTAATTTATTGATCTGTTCTTTCTTTTATTGATACGTGCATTTAGAGCTGTAAATTTTCCTGCTTTGGCTGCATTCTATATATTTTGCTATGTTGTCTCATTGTTGTCATTATCATTAATGAAATTATTGATTGTTTCTATGATTTGTTCTTTGGCCCACTCATCCTTTAGGATTAGATTATTTAGTTTCTAATCAATTTCCAGTCTATGATTCCAAGGTCCTTTATTGAATGTCAGTTTTATTGTTTTATGGGCTAGAAAGAACGTGTTTAATATTTCTGCTTTTCTACATGTTTGTGAAGTTTTATGCCCTGATACGTGGTCAGTTTCTGTGAAAATACCACATATAATTGAGACTAGATATGCTCCTTTATTTTCCCATTCAACATTCTAGAGAGGTCTATCATATGTAATTTCTCTAAAATTCTAATCATCTCCTTAACTTCTTATTTATTTATTTATTTATTTTTATTTTTTGCTTTTTGGGGGGAAGGTAGGGCAATTGGGGTTAAGTGACTTGCCCAAGGTCACATGGCTAATTTTTTTGTGTTTAGTGTCTGAGGCCAGATTTGAGCTCAGGTCTTCCTGACACCAGGGCTGGTGCTCTATTGACTGTGCCACCTAGCTGCCCCCTTTCTTATTGATTTTAAGGTTAGATTTATCTAGGTCATAATGGGGGTAAATTGAGGTCCCCCACTAATACAGTTTTACTGTCTATTTCCTCCTGTGATTCATTTAACTTTTCCTTCAAGAATTTAAATTTCATACCATTTGGTGCATATACATTCAGTTCTTATACTGATTCATTGTCTATGGTACCTTTTAGGAAAATGTTGTTTCCCTGTTTATCTCTTTTAATTAGGTCCATTTTTGTTATTGCTTTATCTGGGATGATGATTGCTGTACCTTTTTTTACTTCACCCAATGCATAATAAATTATGCTCTGGTTCCTTATTTTAACTCTTTCTGAGTCTTTCTGTTTCAAGTGTGTTTCTTTTAGACAGCATATTGTTGGATTCTAGTTTCCAATCCAGTCTGCTATTTGCTTCTATTTTATGGGTGAATTAATATCATTCACATTCACATTTATGATTACTGTGTATTTCTCTCCATAGTATTCTCTTTTATTTAGTCTTCTCTTTTTTTAATCCTATCCTTTCCTTAAAATTCTGTTTGCTTCTGACCTCTGTCTCCTTTTATCAACCTTCTCATTTATCACACCTCCCACTTCTTAGTCCCTTCCCTTCTGACCTTCCTGTTGGGTAAAATGCATTTCTATATGCAACTGTGTGTGTATACACCTTCTTTCCTCTTTTAACCAGTTCAGAGGTTCAAGTGTTTTTCCTTTACCCCCATTTTCCCTCCATTGTAAAAACTTACTCATGCACCTCTTTTACATAAGATAATTTTTTTCCATTCTTCTTCTCCCTTCCCCATTTTTGTGGGGCATCTCTCTTTCTCACCTTTCCATTCTTCTTTTCAGATCATCCCAAATGAACAGATCCACACACACATAGACTCCATCTGACTGCCCTAATGATGATAACATTTTTGAGGGTTACATGTCTCTTCCCATTTGGGAATATAAACTGTTTATATTAAAATATAATAAATTATATATTTATATAAATATAATTAAAATATATTAAAATTCCCCATAATTTCTCCCTCATGTTTCCCTCTTTCTGCTTCTCTTAAGTCTTGTGTTTGAAAATTAACATTTCTATTCAGCTTTTGTCTTTTCATCAGGAACCTCATGCCTGGAGGTCCTCTATTTAATTGCATGTCTATTTTTCCCCTTTAGGATTATACTCAGTTTTGCTAGGTAGGTGATTCTTGGTTGTAATCCTAACTCCTTTACCTTCTAGAATATGAACTGTGACTCAGAACTGGGTAATGGTTGACAGAGCTGTCAGATGATACCAATTCCTGTGTCCAGTACTAGTGCATGAGTCCCCTGAGATCTCTTTCTGTCCAGGAGTTCAGTTCCCTTAACGTTCTTGGGCAGTGGGCCACTCCTCTCTGCTGCTGCCCATTCTCCCATTGTGGTGCTGATGTACTTTACTACTGTCCACTCCCCACCTCAATGTCCACAGACCTCTCTGTCTTTCCTCCTAAGCTCTCCTGAATTGGAGACACGACTCACTGTGACTTTCTTGGCTTTCCTGATCAGAATTTAGTTTGAATTTTTTTTTAGATTGTTGTGGAGGAGGAGTGTTGGGTGAGTTGGGCAAAAAAGCTGACTCTCACTCTGCTTTCTTGGCTGCCCCAAACCAGCGTAATTTTGTACAGGTAAGACAACTTTCGCCACAGGAATATAATCTCAATTGTTTCTCTATTGACCTTTTGACTGCCTGGATGAGAACCAGCTTTAATTGTATGTCTCCGGCTCCTACTCCTGATGGGGCAGGAGTTTGAGCTCCTTTGAGTATATAGTTAATATGACAAGCTGGAAACTCCTAGAGTACTCAGGGAAGGAAGAACACCTCCCCTCTTACAAAGTCCATTTTCCTGAAGAGATCTTTCTGAGAAATGAAATATTCTGGAGCACTCTGTGCAAACTCCAAAATGTTGATCTCTGCAACCAATTTTTTTTCTTTTGCTTTTTGGAGGGCAGTTGTGGTTAAGTGACTTGCCCAAGGTCACACGGCTATTTTTTTGTGTGTTAAGTGTCCGAGGCTGGATTTGAACTCAGGTCCTCCTGACTCCAGGATCGGTGCTCTATTCACTGCGCCACCTAGCCGCCCCTCTGCAACCAATTTTTAAACATTGTTGTGGCTTAGGACTCAGTAAAAAAATACTAAAGTTAGCAAAATAGAAAAAAATATATCAAATGAACTGTTTTATGAACTCAGGTGTCTTAGGTCTCTGATAACCCACCTCAAGCTTCACCCAGTCTATACGGATAGAAGAATGGAAAGATATCTTGTTCCATTTATGGCTAAAATGCCAAGAAAGAACAATAGTCATTTCCTTCTGTGTCACATCACGTCTTGGAAACAGTGTGATCTAGCTGACAGTCCCAGTTGACTAGGGGTTCAGGATGTCTAAATTCTATTCCTATGCTGGATTTTCTCAAACAAGTCATTTAACCTGTCCTAAGATGACATTGACAATAGCTTCCATCTCTAAATAATTTTTGAAGAACCTTGAAAACCCATGGTATTTTTCCCCCGAGTGAAGAGAAAGACATACCGTACAATGGTTCCTTTTCTGATTGAGCTCACAAGGCTCTTAGAAATCTTAGAAATTAGATGCAGTTTTAGAAATCATCTAGTCCATGGCCTTTATTTAATAGATTAGGAAACAGAACCAGAAAGGTTATTTTGACCTGATTTCATGTAGCCCACATACTAAGAAGGGCTTTTATATTATAGTTGGGAGAAAGCAACATGACTTTCTGGTATATTTTTGCATGACCTATTCCCAGGAACAGGAGATTGTGATATGAGGTATGACTTTTAAGACTATTCATAAGAAAAAATTACACTTTGTCATCAAATTAATCCACCAATACGTTTATCTACAATTGAAACTGCAAAAGAGCAATGAAGCAAGGCCAAGGCCAGGACTGAGTAATGTGAGGCTCACATAATCTCAGAACTCAAAGGGCCCTCCAAGGTCATCTAACCTATCCCCAAACAGGAATTCCTTCTGTGAACTCCTCTAGGGAAAGGATCATGTTTTTGCCTTCCTTTGTATTCCTAATGCTTAGCATTGCACCAGGCACATTGTAAGCATTTAATCAATGCTTGCTGGTCATCTAGCCTCCACAAAAATTGGGCAACTGTGAGGCTTTCTCAATGCTCCTAAGTTGTGGGATGCCTCAAAAGCCCAACTCTTGAGTATCAGTATTATCCTAGGATCTGCAGTGAGTCCTGGAATTTGGGGATCTCCAAAAAATCCCAGAGTGCCCATTTAGTTGTGTCCTCATGCCATCCAATAGGGGCACAAATCCTACTCAGGAGCACTACTTAGGCAAACAAGAATAATTCATTTTTTCCTGAAGGAAGAGTGTTGTTGTTGCTGCTGTTGTCTTTCTCATCATTTTGTGTGGGAGATGGGAATGGGGAGAGTGGCAGTGCAGAAGACCTCCTTGGTTCTAAACAACCAAGTTTTGAAATATTACTAGACTATTAATTGGGTTGCTATGTGCGTGTGAATGTGTGTTTAGGTTTTAGAATGATGAAATCAATGCTATTTTCAAATTCTTCATCTAATTGGAATGAGTCAGACCTAAATCTTGAAAAAGCAATCAGGCCGCTTCTGCATGATCTATACCTAAAAGCCTAAAACCAAGTACATTCTGAGCCAGAAGGACCTGTGAGACCATTTATTAAGCCATTCTCAAACACTGCTGTTCTTTTTAATGGGAAAAATGTAGATGCTAGCCATAATTTCCCCTCTAACATATTAAACATGAAGTTGTAGATAATTATACATATACTTATCCTCTTATGGTGTGAAAATAAGTTTCTCTCTATGTTGCTCCAAAAGATAACTAAGCCTTCTTTATTTCAAGGATATTTCATGTCCCCAGGCACCTGCACTAATATTAATGGGCTTGAAAAGCATCATGGCAGAGTAGTTGGATGAGCCTGGGGTCAGGAAGACCAAGGTTCAAATGTCTGTTTTGACACTTACTAGTCAAATGCTAAGCAAGTCACTTAATATATCTGAGACCCAGGTTCCTCTTCTCTAAAGAGGAGCTAATAATTCATCTAGCCCCTACTTCATAGGGTTATTGGGAAGCTATAGTAACGTAATGTGTGCCATGTGCATTATAGATATGAAAATGCTAGATTTAGAGGTTGAAAGGAATTTTAGAATTCATTTGACCCAAACCCCTTATTTTACAGATAAGAAAACTGAGAACCAGAAAACCCAAGGAACTTGCTCATGGTCCCATAGCTAGTAGGTGGGAGAGACAAGACTCAAACCCAAGCTCTTTGACTCCAGATGCAGCATGCTTCCACCAGGTCATTATGCTGAGTAATAGGTTGGGAGGAAGATTGCGTTTAACAAATTTAGATTAGAACTAATAGAATTTATAATACCCATGTTCACCAATCTGGCTATATTTTCTCCATTGGCTGATGCTGGAGCACTGGCTGACCCCATGATTCTGCAGACGGTGCAGTTGTTTTGAAATGACTTAGCACATTGTTAGAGATTATATCTCTGGCCTAGACTAAATTGATTCACTTAGATGGGAAATAATTTGCTTCCAGATTAACAATGTTAGCCTTTTGGAGTATTGACTAAAACTTTCAGACTTCCACAGTTTCAGTGGGTAGACTTGCATTTAGCAAAATGCCTGGAGTGGTTAAAACAAAGATGGCAGCCCTCTCATTATTTTCCTCAAGTGGTTCCAAAGTGACACAGTCTAAAGGGGATTACTACATCATTCATTATTTTGTTTGCCTCCATTGGAATACTTGTGCTTCTTCTGAGTGTAGATTATTTTGGCAACAATCTGTTTTCACCAAAGCATCCCTATTTTGACTGCTCCATTTTTAAGGGCAGGGAAACATCATAAAGTAACTGTTACTGAAAACTTGAATAAACTTCAGCACAATTCAACATCCTGTAATTCAAGTTATAAGTTTTATCATATGGATCAATAATCATAATATGGTTATAATTAACAAAATAAGCTTCTTAATCTTAATAAATTCACAATCTGTACTGTATAGGACAATGAGTTAGAACATAGTATAAATACATAAAGTAAGTTCTTTTGATGTAGGACCAAAAACTAACTGATTGGTCATTAGCTCTTAGTGAATTGTGTCTGCATTGAGCTAGGTATGTGATGTAGCACCTAAGTTACTAGAGTACAATAAATGGAACTGTTGTTGGTCACGTCTTTGTATCTATTGCACCTAGTGTAGCACCTTGCATATTGTAGGACTTTAATAAATGCTTATTATTTCAGAATGTACATATGTATATATACATATATGAAATATGTACCTGTGTATGTATATATTTGTGTACATGGTTGTGTTACTCAAAATTGTGATTAAACTGCATGTTGGAGGAGGATGGTATAGAATTACTTTTTAGGTTTAACTATACATGAAGAATCTGTATTTTATTGGTGTGGATATGGAGCCATGAATGCAGATTACAAGCTCTTTACTGCAAACTGCATTCAAGAGCTGTGATGGGGGGGGGGGGAAAATCACCATCCTGAGGTCAACAGAGGAATAAGCCCCTCTGACCTTCACTGGTTTGGTATTGGGGTGACAGGCATACAGTTCATCACTAGCTTATACCTGAAACCTCTCTACCTTGGAGAAACCTTCCAGGGTCTACACTCTACTAGAGTGGCCTTTGGGGTCAATCCCACACCCTGATGAAATATCAGAGAAGGTCTACAGTGGAGATCTCCACTTACTTAACCTTTTTCATCAATGTGTTATAAGATGGAGTAGAAGACAAGATAATTAAGTAGAAAGCTTATATTTAATTCAAGCTTGTGAGCACTGTTGACTTAAGAGAATTACAAATAATTATAATTTTGAGCCATGAACACAGAGGCATCATGCAATTGCAGAAATAATTCATTCAATAGTCATTTATTAAATTCCTCTAATTTTCAAATTGCAATGTGTGTGTGTGTATGTGTGTGTGTGTGGGGAAGTTTACAAAGATAAGATAGTACCTACTCTCTCAAAACTTACATTCTAGCAGGAGAGATGTGACATGTGCATATATGTATCAATATTGTACAATAAATGGGCAAAGGCTCTATTAAGAATCTTAGTGCAGCACTATGTTAAAAGCATCACTAAATAGAATCTATCTTAATCATATACCCTTAATGACATTTACACAGAAATGTGAAAGGTTAAGTTTGATTAATGGAGTACGGGTTCATTCAGTCCACTAGTTTCCTCCCTGAATGCTTTATCCTGGCTATTTCCTGCCAGTGGTGCACAAGCTTTGTCAGCTCTTACCAAGCTGAAAAGCTAAGAATAAGAATAAGAGGAAGAAGAAAAAGTCAGCTAGTTGTGACAATGGATAATGATCTGGTCTTAGAGTCAGGAGGACTTGAATTTAAATGTGGCCTTAGTACCAGCTGTGTGACCTTGAGCAAGTCACTTAACCACTATTGGTCTTAGTTTCCTAAACTATACCTCCCAGGGTTGTTGGGAGGATCAAATGAAATGGTATCTGTAAAGGCTTAGCCCAGGGCCTGGTACATCCTAGTTGCTATATAAATTAATCATTATTATTATTATTATTATTATCTCTTCCAATCTCTTCATCTATGGAAGAGGAAACTGAGACCCAAGTTATTTTAGTGACTTCCCCCCTCCCCCTAAAGTCACACAGATTTGACGAACAGGAGCTAGGAATTATGCATAGGCCCTCTGATTCTAAATCCCATGTTCTTTCTCTGTTTTAACATGCTGTCTATGAAGATAAGGGGTAGGTGAATATTCACATGTATATAATCTCCTTTGAAATGTCACATGGGTTTATTAGACTAGATTAGAAGCTACGTGAGGACTTATCTAAGGGGTATTTCTCCCATAGTGTCTAGCACAGGGTTCTGCATATAGGAGAAGCTTATTGGATTGAATTGAATTTTCCCCCATAGCAATATGGTTATATTGAAAAGAGATCACGAGCGTCCACATCAGTAAGCATTTTATGTCTCAATTTTTTAAAAAGGGAGTAAGTCTGCCCTGGGTTGGATTGGAAGAAGGGCAAAAGGGAAACTCTGTTCCATTTTTATTTCTTTCTTCCCCAGTCTTGCTAGTGTCATATTGTCAGAGTTATAATAAAACCCATTGACTTTTTTCCACAGGCTTCCCAAAACCTTGCCATTCAGTAAAAGTGCTAAATTTTGCTTTTTCTAGTTTTTCTGTAAATCCTACTTGTTAGTGATTCGGCATACCTTGATTTCTGTACAGAAGCTGCCTCTTTACTTAGGCAGCAAAAGGTTACAGCTGCTTTGGCTGGAAGGATGAATACATTATAGAACTGACCTGCAAACAAAGCAAAAGGGAGTGAACAAACCAGATTTTGAACATGGATCAAAAGTTTTAGAATTATCCAAGAAATAATTTTTCATAATTCATTAAGGTTCTCCATGATGAGTATATGTTTATCAATACAAGACTATTTTCTGTGCATTGTGTTACATTGGAGTCTATTTCTCCAAATCTGTACCAAGTTCTACTCATCTCTAGGTTGGTCTGATACTAATAATTTCTCTTTCTTTCTTTCTCCTTTAGAGTTCAGTGGGAATGCATTTGCAGTGAAGTATCCTGACTTAATTAAGCAGAAATTTCAATGCTTCCCAAAGTTATAAGGTTAGATCAGTGGTATCAATCTAAATATTTACCCCCAAAATGCTAGGGGAGAAGCCAAACGTAATCACAGTTTAGAAGTAGTGAAAAGAAAGCTGTTTCCCCATCAAATACAACTCTGCTAAATTTGGTTTTTAGTCAGGCCTTTCCATCGTTTACATAGGGATGAAAGGTTCCTCATTCTCTTTAAAATGCATTTAAAAAGCAAGTCATTAAATAATCAAAATCATGAAATGCAAATAACTTGCTGCTTAGGGAATTTAAGTAGCAAAAAAACAAAAAAAAACTACTCTGGGCTTCTCCTACCCGAAGCAAACAAATTCAGCAGGAAATCATGGGTTGTAATAGTTAGGGATCAAAATTATATCATGGCCCACCCCACTTCTCCCTTCAGATATCTGGGAATGTCAGTGTGCCCTTTCTGTAGTTATAAATTATAGTCAACCTGCCACAAAACTGTTTCTTAATCCTAATGGGACAAACTAGACTAGACTAGCTTTTGTCCACGTGTTGTGGCTCAACAGACTTTCGTAGACATCTTTGCTTTAGAATTAAGCTTGGCTTCACATCAACTTATTAAATAGCAAGCTAGAGCCAAAATATGTGTGATCACAAAAGGCCCCTTGTCAGAAGGTTATATAAGCTCTGGGAGTTGCTGTTGGCCTTCTAACTTGACAGTAGGTAGCCGAAAGGACCCGTCTCACATAGACATGCAAGTGACAACTAGAGAGCTGAGTAGCCTGCCAAGGGCAGGCGGGGCTCCACTGCTGCTTACACGGATTTATTGCTCAAGGTAGCCATGGTCAAGAGTACAAACATACAGAATGTTCTGTCCTCACTCAAGCATGCCTCTGATCATTATCTAGCCATTATTATTCATTTCTGAGTGGAACATTTGAATCTATTTATTCACCAGTGTTGGCTGCCTTCTAGCCAATGGATGGGCACGTTACTAGATAAAATACTCTGGGAAGATTTTAGAGAATACACACTTTTATACTGAGAATTTTTTTTCTCCCTATGAGTAGGAGGGTTTCAAGAAGAAAACTTTTTGGGGGAATTTCCAATAATAAGGAGACAGCATGGGGTGGTGGAATGAACACTGGGCTTGGAGTCAGAATGGGTTTCAATCTGATGAGTAACTGTTAGATCTCTGGTACTAATGGCAGTAGTGATGTTGATGGTGATGGTGATGATTGATGATATTAGGTTTAACTATATTAGTTAGCCTATATTAGTTACATATAACCTGTATTAGTTATATATATATATATAGTTATATACATATATTATAACCTATATTAGTTAACCTGATATTGATGGTACATGGCAATAATTTATGACTCTGTTATAATCTAGCCTGTTTTCATTGTTGGGGGTTAAGAGAGACAATGGCAGAGTAGAGTAATGCCAGCTAGGGTTATGGCTAGCAGGGACTGTGTACACCCTAAGTCAGTTGTGTAGCTGTTAAAGGCCTACCAAGAACACTGAAATTCTGGCATATAGACCTCTGGCAATACCATTGGCTGAGTTAGCACCTGATCAGTACGAAGCAACTACTTCTAAAAGTCAAAGAAATAAGCAGGGAACCAGAGAGATGCAAACTGACTCTCCTGTGATGGTTGGCTTGATATAGAGCAAGGGATGGCAAAGCAAGGGATGCCCTTTTGTGTTCTGGTACCATAAGGAGGAAAGATTCACTGGAACACATGAGAAATATTAATACCCAGTTGGTTTCTTTTACACGCAACTGGGAAATAAAATATATAGGCACCATGGTATAGAAATCCATCTTGCCTTACTAGAAAGTTGGAGGTGGGGGTGGGGGAGGATATAAGAGAGAACAGATTGGGGAAAGGGGTATTCAGTAGGCTTGCTGCTGTGGGGCGGGGGGAGGGGAAAGACAGAGAAAAATTTGTAACTTAAAATCTTGTGGAAATGAATGTTGAAAACTAAAAATAAATAAATACGTTGAAAAACCCAACAACAACAACAAAGAAATATTAATACCCTACTTTCTGGAACTGCTTGAGTGTATATAATGTGAACCATTAAAATGGGCACACCATGAGTATACATTTAACAGGCCAAAGAGATGAATATTTTCCTTATGTACCACTGCTATAGCATAATCGAAATGTAAGTATATCCTACCATTTAGAGGCCAGAACTCATCCTTTTTTTGTCAATGGTATCCTCAGCTCCAAGTCACAGAACATGTATTTGCCAACAGGTACAGGGCAATTATAAGCAAAATACTTCCTTACGAAGCCAGGGCTGGATAAAATGAGATTAAAGAGCCATGCAAATCTGAAGAGGGAAAAAATCAAAGAAACGGGTCATTGTACATCTTCAAGTAACACACTATAAATTATACAAAATAGCAAAACCAATGGCAAAAATAATTTTAGTGTCTGACATGATTTTGATCAGAATGTAGGCGTACTTAGACTAGCGGCTCTAAAAGCTCTTTTTTGCATTTGTTGGCCTACGCACAATTAAAAGACCACTTTTACCATAATGAGGTAATTCTAAAAAGCTCACGTTGGCAATTAATATCAGCGATGAACATATCTTCCTGCAATTTTTGATAGAAACTACAAGAGCATCTCAGGGCCTGTATTCAACCAGTGTATAAAGTCCCAATGCTGTGTTAGAAACCATAGGAGGAGGGGTGGAGTTATTAAGTAATTCTTCTGCAAATAGCTACCAAACATCACCATGGCAAAAGTGGCTGAAGAGAGCTATTGAGGATCTGCAGAAAGACATTGAAAGATTCTATCATTATCTGACTGGTACAAACAACAGAAAAGGGGTATATATACCATATTACCCAATTAAAGGCAACAAAGGAGAAAGATATAAAATCAAACCTGAAAAACAGAAGTATATCAGAAATTCTGGATCCCCTTAATCAGCAGTTGAAAACAAAAGTCAAAAAGTTAAAATGATACTGGGAACCAAAGCAGCAGATCAACAATTCAACATCAGTTAAAAACTTTAAAGGCTTGAGAGAAGAAATCAGAGGAGAAAAAGATGCCCCAGAGAAGTAGGATATGGAAATTTTCTGGTCATCTATATGTTCACAAGATGTCCAACACAACAAAAACAGAAGGCAGGCAAGACGAGAAACAGAAAGCTTATCAATTGTAGTAGAAAGAATGACAGAATGGTTATGTCAAGGGAAGTGACAGCCTCTTACCTTCTCTGCAAATCGGAAAGGTGGCAAGGCTGGATAAGATGCATAATTATTGGATGAAATGTTTCACGGTGGTGCATGAAATACTAGCTTATTACTTTGGCAGCTTTCTCTCAGAGGCAACCCAAATTTCACCATGGGGGTGGGGGGCGGGTAGGAGGAGACCAAGTGTCCTTATCTTGCTGAGAGCAGAATTGCAATGGCCACTCATGGACCTCATCCTATTGACGTTCAGCATGGAAGCTGATCAACTTCTAACCTGTGAAACTTTGCACTTTCTTAGGCATCCTAGTAGACACCCCACGCCCCCACTCCTAAGGGCTTACCATACTGAAACCAGACTTAATGCCCTTACTTGGATCGTGGAGCTCCCGAGCTTAGGTGATCTGCCAGCTTCAGCCTCCAGAGTAGCAAAGATTATGGAATAGGTACCATCTCATTTAGCCCCACTTTTCCTAAAGGAAGGCAATGCGTATCTACAAACAAAAATGAGAATATACCTCCAAATATAGGCCAATTGCATATCTATATATTTTATATAAAAGCTTGTGTTATTTTAAAAATTCTATGAACAAAAAAATCTATAAAATAAAATAATATATAGGCTACAGAGCCAAGTAGCTATGCAAAATAGTTCCAGGGATGTATAAGGTAGCCAGGTGGTGCAGTGGATATAATGTCAGGCCTGGAGGCAGGAAGACCTGAGTTCAAATTCAGCTTCAGACACTTATTAGCTGTGTGATCTTTAGCAAGTCACTTAACCTTGTTTACCTCAGTTTCCTCATATGTAAAATGGACAGAAGAAGGAAATGGCAAACCACTTCAGTATCTTTGCCAAGAAACCCCAAAATGGATCACAAAGAGTCAGACAGAAGTGAAAATGACTGAACACCAAAGGGTAACTGATCATCAATTTGGGAATTAATTAAACAGGCCACTTAAAATGCCATAACATTTATACTGCCGTGATATATTTATATCTCTTAGAAGAAAAATAAACAAGAACAAGAGACAGAACCCTCCCAACATCCCCCAAATTTAACAAAAAGTATTGTTTTTAAAAGTCAATCTTAGTATAGCATAACCATTTTCAAAAACAATTTGCAATTACACAAAGTGACTAAGATATCCATACCCTTTGAAACAGACATTCTATTATTGGAATTGAATGAGATCATATTTGTAAAAATGCCTTGCCTAGTCCCTGACACATGGTATTGTTGTTGTTATTCAGTACATTCAGTTATTCAGGAAGCCATTGATAATAAGATAGTTCACATATATGCCAAAATATTTACAGCAGCACTTTTTGTGATAGCGAAGAATTGAAAACAATATAGATGACCTTCAACTGGGGAATGACTAAACAAATTGTGATATGTGCGTGTAATAGAATATTGCTGTGCTCTAAGAAATGATGGGTATGATGAATACAGAGAAGCATGGAAAGATCAATATGAACTGATGCAGAGTGAAGTGAGCAGAGCCAAGGAAACACTATACACAATAACTACAACAATGTAAATGGAGTGACACACCAATAAATCAAAATCAAATGCAACAAAATCATAAAGATCAAACAGGACTGAAATGAAGAGATATGTGAGGATACCTGCAAACCACCCCTTCATGGAAGTGGGAAGTCCACAGGTGTTATACATTGCACATGTTTTTGAAGTTCTTGCATCTATCAATCACTTGTGCTGAGTTTTATTTTCTCTAAAAATAGTGTTTGTCATATGTGGTGACTCTCTGGAAGGAGTAAGATGAGGGATACTTGGGATTAATCATGATGAGGTAAGAAACAGAAAATATCCATTAAAACGTATTTAATCAATAAGTATGCCAATAAGCTAAAGGGCTATGATTTCTTTGCTGTGGCATTTTCCTCCAGCTATGTATAATGTGACCCATTGATTACTTACTAGATGAGTCTGAGTAAGGCACTTGGGAGGCAGGGCAGTTACCTTATGTACAAGATGAGGGGTTGGACTTGGTGGACTCTAAAGTCCGTTTTACGTCTAAATCTATGATTTTAGGAAGTTGGCTGAGACTCACAGTTAAAGTGACTTGTTCCTGGTCAAATGGCTAATATGCAGCAAAGGTGGGATTTGAATGCAATTTTTCTTGATTCCAGGTCCTGTGCTCTAGCCATTACATCATATTGCTTCTGGGAAAACAATACTAATTGGTGAGCTAATTCATCTGTTTCTGTCAAATCCCGATAATATTTGTATTCTCTGCCTTGTGAAGTTGTTGTGAAAAACTTGCTTTGTAAATCTTAGAATTCTATAGAGATGCATGGTTTTCTTCTGATTATGTTGTGAAGTTTGGATTTCTGAGACAGTTGATAGTATTTACAGTATGTACAGTGAGGTAGCAGAAATTCAGGTAATAGCAGTCATTTCTCCTTAACAATAGAAAAACGTTCTTCTTCCTATCATCATAGAGCTTTTTTGATAGAAAGCAGAAGGTGGAAAATATGTGCCCCATTGAAAAAATCCTTTGGGTTACATGCCAATGAACCAGTCTTGGAAGTGAGTATATGAGATGAATCCTTTTGTTTTAAAATGGATTCTTATAGAACTAGTTCTAGAACTGCTCAAGTCTTCTATAGCTCTTCATTGACCACTGTCATTTGACCACTACTTTTTATGTTGTAAACAAATTGAAAAAAATAATTTCACATGAAAATTTCCTGAATGATTACTACCAACTGCATTTCACTTCACTAATTAAAACAATTATCAATAATTGCTGACATTCTTAATGATTTATGTTTCAGATTGTTCATTGCTCTGCAAAATGACAAATTGGGCATCACATCCAAAACCCAACAGACAACACTAGTGAAGATAATGAAAACATTTTAGGGCATTCTGATTATGAGTGTGTTTCTTCTAATTATTGTTGGCTTTTTGGCAACTGCAAGAGCCAGTTTGAATATCCATTTTCCATGGCAATTGTGGTTGTCATTCAAATGAGCAGAATTTAACTTTTCATAGTGGGAGAAAACATGTTTCACTTGAGTTGTGATATTTAAAATATCCAGAAACTTGACTACTTAATGTCATATTTGCCAGTGGTGCCAATGACCTCTCCCCCAATTAGGAAAACAAACCCAGTTCCCCTGTTCATCACATTTCAAGTTGATGCCACTTGTTACAAATTACTAAGAAACAGCATGATTATTGCCCATGGGATCTGAGAAAAGGGTATAGTAATTTCCCTCAGTAGACTGTAAGCTCCTTGAATTTGGGGATTGCCTTTGTTTTTATATGTATTTGTATCCCTAGTGCTTAGCACAGTGCCTGGCACATAATAGGCCCTTAATGAATGGTTGGTATTTGTATCCTTAGCACCTAACGCAGAGCTACAAAATGGTTGCTTAATAAATGCTGGTTTATTGATTGAATCTGGAAAGAATTGATCTAATTAGAAAAGAACCAGATTTTCATTTTGTTTTAAAACCCAAACCTTATTCTGGCCATTTTCCTTTTAATCAAATACTGCTCCCATTGATTTTGATATGGTCATTTTAGCAAAAGATGAAAGATTAGTCTATCCTTTTGTGTCACGTCTTCCCTGTTCACTTTTTTATTATTCAATTAATAACATTGCTAGGATGAAATGGAAAGTGGATATCACCATATGGAATCTGTGGTTGTTATGGAAAATGATAGCAGAGTAAGTGATTATTAGAGCTTCCAGGTGAAGGAAATTCAGTGCAGACTGAGGGCTTTGTGCTTGGCAGGCTAAAAAGATTATATTTCCCTAGAATAGCAAATGCAACTCAATAATATGTTGCTCAGCCAGTACCCTGTTAGCAAGCCTTTGCTTTCTGAACCCTGTTTCCTTGCTAGCACTTTCCCCTGCCTGTCCCCCACTGCCAGACTTGGTTGTGCTCCCTTTTGGAACATTGCTGTGTTTTACCTTTGTCCTATTCAGCTCAGTAAATGATCATCCCACCGCCCCATGCTGATTTCCCTATTTCAGATGTCTAGAGTATTATAATCCTGGGCAAAATGGTCCTATAGAAAAAACAGTCCCTGGAGTCATGGCATAGAGGCAATGCTTTTGAATCTTAGTTCTGCTATTTACCAGCTGTGTGGCCTTGAGAAGAATTTATCCAATTCAACACAATCCAACAAACGTTTATTAAGTGCCTACTAAGTGATCTATAGATCGATTTAGTAAAAAGAAAGCCAGTCTCTGGCCTCACTTGAGACTCCTTAGCTTACAGTCTAAAGGGGGAGACAGCCCCAAAAGGAGGCAGTAAAGGGGAGAAGGAGGAATAGTATCCTCCTGCAGCCCCATTTTCTTCATATATAAAATGGAATTGTTAAAGCTTGAACTGCCTATCTCACTGGGATGTTGTGAGGCAAGTACTTTATAAAATCTTAAAATACTAGAAAAATATGAGTTTTTCATTCCAAGTCATCAGAGTGCTTTTCTGTATATTAGTTCTCTCTCCCAAACAGTCTGTGCCAGAATGACCTAGCTGAAACATCTCCTCTTCTTATGGGAAGACATCAGTAGGTATCCTGAAACTTCTTCACCAGTAGCCCCTTCTGGTCTCACTGGCCTCACTAAGACCCTGCCAGGGGAGGACCACCGAGGAACAAAAACTAGAGTAAAGAGAATGTTCTTCTTTGCTCTTATAATTGAATCTAGATTTCTTCTTTGGAATGCTTATTTAGGCCAAGGTTTTCTTGCCTCTAAACTAAGATGAAATAGCCTTATAATTGGTAGGAATCCTATGTATCGTGTAGAATTATATTATTATACATATACTGGAATGCATATTCTATGTATGGATGATGAGAAATGGTGGACATTTTTCAAAAGTATCTGGCATTAAGAGACTACTATAGATATGGTATATCTTTATTTCAGCAAGATAAAGATCCTTAGGATATCCTTAAATTTAAGATAGAGAAATCTAAGCTGGATCAAAGTAGGTGAGTTTTAATCTAGTTGACTGACTGTAAATGAAGCACTGATTGGTATGACAAGGTCAAATTAAAAAGAAGTTGTTGTGGTTGTGTTTGTTAGTGTAGGGTTCTGTCCTTGGTCCTGGCCTGATTAATGCGTTTTTTCAATGACTTAGATAGGAACAGAAATACATGACCTTACATTTGCTGATGAAACACAATAGAGAGGGATAGCTGATAGGTAGCATGATGTAGTACAGATGATAGTGAATTGAGTCAGAAGAAATGGAATCTAGCTCTGTTACAAGCTCCCTACATGACAAGTCACTTCTCCTTTCTAGGCCTCAGTCTCTCCATCTGTAAATAGCTAGCATTTATATAACACTTTAGGGTCCTGCAGTGGATAAAGTACTGGGTCTGGAGTCAGGAAGACCTGAGTTCAAATATGACCTCAGACTTTTACTAGCTGTTGATCTTTGCACAAGTCACTTCACTCTGTTTGCCTCAGTTTCCTCATTTGTAAAGTGAGCTGGAGAAGGAAATGACAAACCCCTCCAGTATCTCTGCCAAGAAATCCCCAAATGTGGTCACGGAGAGTTGGAAAAACAGCTGGACAACAACAATATAGCACTTTAAGGTTTGCAAACCATTTTCACCACATCAATTGACTATTCAAGTCTTATTGTTTCCCTTTTAAAGATAAGGAAACCAAGGCTCAAAGTAGTTAAAGAGCTAGTCGCTAAAAAGCCAGTATTCAGAGCAGGCTTTCTAACTCTACGTTCAGTGTCTTTTTTATGTGGCTGACAAAAACACTAATGTGACTTTAGGCTGCATTCATTCTAGTAAAGTGTCCAGAACAAGCAATAATAGTTACATTGTACTCTGTGCTGGTTAGATCACATCTGGGAGACTGTGGCTTATTAGGAATATCTTGCATTTCTGTACTTCCACCACTGCCGAGTACAGGCTGGCTGACCCTGGACGAGTAACTTCACCTCTCGTTGTTTTCAGCAACTTTCTATAAATTGCACAAAAATTGCCAACTGTGTTGGTTGAAGGAATTTCTTGTGTGGGTATTGCATGAATCAGTTGCATGAATCTATAGGTTCAGCTATAATGTATATGTATGTAAACATGTATATTATATAATCTATATATCCATGCAATACATCTATAATATGCACATATATACACATATATTCACATATATGTATATGTTGCAGAAACATGCATATATACAATTGATATCTTTTGTTTTTACAATTCCAAATATATATAGCTGCACTCCCCTACTTAGTGAGCCATTCCTTGTAACAGATTAATAAAAGAAGGGAAAACCAGTTCAGCAAAACAACAAATCAGTATTCTACACTTATAGTTCTCTACCTCTGCAAAGAAGGGAGATACTTTGGCCCAAGCTAGGTTATTGTAATTATACAGGAGTCAGTTTTGGTTTTGCTGTTTTCTTTCCAGTTATACTGTTCTAGTCATTGTGAATGGTTTTTGTCTTGGTTCTGCTTATTTCACTTATTGGTCTTCCTCTGTTTCTCTGAGTTCTACGTATTTGTCATTTCTTACAACATGGTAATATTTCATCATATTCATGTGCCATATCTTGCTTAGTCATTCCCGAATATATGAGCTTATACTTTGTTCCTAATTCTTTGTTGTTACAAAAAAAGACCGATATGAATATTTCGGCATATATGGGATTTGGTATGCATGGGACTTCTCTTTCTGTCTGTGACTTCTTTTAGGTGAATGGCCCAGAGCAGTAGGATCTCATCAAAGAGTATGGGCGTTTAATCACTTTCCAGTGAAGGGAAGAGGAGGGAAAGAAAAAAAAATTAATTGGTAATTCTTCTTTTAGTACTATGCCATGTAGATGTGTTCCTGATAATGTCCAAACACAGGTAAGCATTTCAGAATATTTAACAGTTCAACTTCAACAAACACTCATTAAATGGCTGCTGTATACAAAGCCCTGTTCTAGGAACTAGTAGAAATGTACAGATTCAATAAGGCTTAATTCTGACCCTTGCCACTCTTGTGCTTGCAGCTCTTGCCCGCCAAGCTATTGTACTCATGGAACTCCTGATCTAATAGTAAGAAGAATTTTTATTTTTTTAGTCTGTAATGAATGTTTGATATCATTGGTATGGTGAGCTCCTGTTGTGGAAACTTCCTTTACTAATGCAACTTGGCAATTCTTCTGCAGTTTATAGACTTACAAAGCTTCTGATGCATGGAGAGGTTGATTGGCCTGAACGAGCAAGTATGTTCTCATGATCACTAAGCTAAGATGTGGGAGGGGTAAAATATGAAGCCGGGTCTTCCTCCCTCTCCCATCAAAACTTCCCCTCTCTCTCTACTACACATTGTCTCTTTCTGTAACAATGATGATATCAACTTACATTAAATTCTGCAAAACATTTTAGATGCAGTTTCTCATTTTATCCTTACATTAGTCTTGTGAAGTTTACAGTGCAATTATTATCACCCTATCCTTTTTACAGATGAAGAAACTGAAGCTTAGAAATGTTACATGACTTGCCCAGATTCATACAACTATTAAGCATCAGGAGTGGAATTTGAACTCAGCTCTCAGGATCAAATTTTACATGCAGTATACTTTGTACTATACCACACTGCCTCTCTGTGGTGATATGTGATAAGTACATGACTTCATACTTGCATATATTTGTGATCTCATGGATGTGGGCTCTCCTTCAGTAATGCCGAAAATAACCCTTCCACATCATCTTATCTTGTACAACTCTTGTGCAGGTCCTCTCACAAATCAGCTGTTGACATCTTCCCATTGTGATGAGGCCTTTCCTCTAAAACTCTTGGTATCGGGTGAACCCCAGTAGAAAACAAAAGTTGTCCATCATTCATTCTTCTTTCTCTATGTGACTGACCAATATTTTATTCCCGGTTATGAGTCTCTTTACTGGCATTCCCCTTGCCATCTCTCCTACAGTATTCTCTGTGTGCTTGTTTCAGTGCCTGTTTATGCCTACCATGTGCCTCTCCATTGCCTTTTGGGTGACCTTCACCTTTAATTCTCCGTATACTATGTTTCATAACTCACATTAAGTGCATAAGAGAGACACAAATGAAGACAGCAAGTCATCTACACTCTTGGAGTGATCAAAGGTTTGGAAGTCAAGATCAGGTTGAACATATGGCGTGGGAAAGAGTGTACATATTACCAGTACATAATCATGTAATACCACAAATGGAAGATTTTAATTTTCTTTGTCAGTGTTGAATCCTGTACTTTTTGTTATAAAAAAATACTGTGGACTAACCTGTAGAATAGGAGTTCTTAACCTCTTTTGTGTCACAGACCCCTTTGGCATTCTGGTAAAGCCTGTGGATCCTTTCTTACAATAATGTTTTTAAATTCATTAAATAAAATACAAAGGAAATGGATTATATTTAAATAGTTATAAAACGTTTTTTAAAAATTTCCCCCAGGGAACTTCTCCAGGGTGAGGCAGTCACTGAGCCTTCTTCCAGAATATGCCCATTCTTAACAGTCCCAGGACTAAGATCAGAGGGCCAAAGCTGGGGCCAAAGCCAAGGTCCAATTTAAGGCCCATTACAAATCTCCAAGTTTTTGTACCCTTGGTTGGATAAGGACCAGGGCCCTCTAGGAAGTATCCAGGTGGCCAGCTCAGCCTCCTTCAGTAGCTCAGGTTTAGAAGATCAGTGGGTTAGGGACAGGTTAATGACCTCTGTTACTGAGCATTGTAAAGCTTATGTAAAGATATTTTGGATCCTTGGAAAATATTTCTCTTTTCCATTTTATAACGCTTATCTTATACCTTTTTGAGCATTTTTCTATCATCTGTTGGTTCATGTTTTTAATAAGTATAACATTTAAAATCAATTCCTCATGCACATGAGTCATATTTCTGAAACCTTTAATGAAGTTTATTTTCTTTCTTAATAATGTGTTTTCCTGTCATTAACATGATGGTAGAAGAGGTAGAACCATATTGGAGAAGTACATCCTTATTCCAATATTTCACATACTCCTTATTCTCCTTTACTGGAAGAAATAAGTATAGTCATTCTTTCACCCACTCTTCTTCCTGAAATGTAGTGTTCTCAGTTGCATCAAAGAAAAAGATACTGGAGCTCAAATTTAATTCTGTTCTATCAGCAATGCCTACTGAGATGATTTATATTAGGATTCTCTCTTTTATGCAAGGGGGAGCCAAGAATGGCAGCAGGACCTTCCTTTTTCTTCTTTTTTTTTCCTAATGGACAGAAGTGGAAGGGACCCCAGAGACCATTTCTTAGAACCCTTTCCTGAAAAGGAATGTCCTCTCCAAAATCCCTGAGAAGCAGTCATCCAACCTGAAGCCTTCTATCAAGTTCAGGACAGCCTTTCAACTCCTCAGGCAGTCTATTTTACTTCAGTATAATTTTCATTGTTACAGAGTTCTTACTTACATTAAGCTGAAATCTGCCCCTTTCCTGATTCTGCCTGCTGGGGCCAAGCAGAATACAGCTAATCCCTGTTTCTCATGGCAGCTCTTCAGATACTTGAAGCCAACTTTGATACATCACAAATCTTTCCTTTTCCAGGGTAAACATCATCAGTACCTTCTACTTTTCTGCATGTGGCATGAACTTAAAGCCCTTCCCCATGCTTTGCACTCTCCTGTGGACACTCTCTAGCATATGCATGTCCTTCCTAAAAGGTGACATCCAGAACAGAATAGAATGCTTTGTATATTGTCTGACAAAGGCCCAATATCATCTTCCTAAGTCCTTGACACCATATCTTTTAATGTCACCGGACACTGACCTAGCTTTGGACCACTGTGGAATCTGCAATCCACCAATAATCCAGATAATTTTCAAAAGCCCTGACCCCTAGTCACCTCTTTCCCATCTTGTACTTGGTGAAGTTCAGTGTTTGAGCCAAGGTGGCTAGGTTGGAGAACCAATTGCTACTGCCACCAAAATGATTTCTTTTCATTTCCCATCCTTACATATTTACTTAGTGTATTTTTTTACAAGAAATTTTAGCATGTTGTCCATTTTTGCAAGTCATAGTAGCAGAAAGGTTGAAGACTATGTAAAGGCAAGATGTAATTATCCCCAGAAGTATCAACCTCCCTTTCAATGAACCTATAATCTGGTAGAATTGTTGTTTTCAAAGTAATTGTGTTTTTTAAAATTGCATATTTACTTCAGTAAGATATCAGTTATTATAAACATATTAGTATCCATTTCATTTTTTCCCACAAGTTTTAATGAATGGGGATTAATTAAGGAGACAAGTACACTGTCTTTAAAAATTCATTAAATCCATTTTTATATAGGAAAGCTACTAAAAATCCCCACAACACAAGATGTTTGGAAACCAACCAGGAAGTTCAAAGAGCCACTCATATTCAATTCTTTATTATGTATTATTTAAAAAGTACATTCAGCATCTTTTGCTGGAATAACTCCACACTGATAAGCAATGCAACCATTAGGACTACACAGTTCAGTTTTGTGAAAAACATTGAATTTCTGTAGCCTGTGCAAGCCACAATATGCACAATGTAGTCATGTACTTTTACATGAAATATAAATGCATAAATGTTGATCACTATCATTAACTTTACCTCTTTTTTAAAAAAGGCATCAGAGTACAATTTGAGGATAACAAAGACTAACCTACGGACTAGGTTTGGTTCCAAGATGGATTTGAATGAATGACACTGCACTCGAAAAATGCTGAATCTGGCATATTGATTTAACTTATTTATCTTCGTTTATAGTACCTTGAAACAGTCCTCAGATGAATTTTTGGCTTATTTATTCTGAGCCTATTTAGGCTCAGCTTATGGAAAGTTGACTTATTATAGTCCCATTCCTTTGCAATGGTTGGTTATAAAATTAGGGTCAGATGCTATGCAGTACGACTGACTGGTCCATTATTTATAGGAAGTGAATGTAAGAAATCTACAAACCTCAAAATAACAAATGGCAGCTGCAGTTTTTGGCTCCTACAGAACAATTCTTTCTGTGGTTATGGACACATACATTTCACATATATAATGAGCTATTTGGGGTCAGCCATGACAATTAAGAGAGGAAACACATGACCCAGGGGCATCACTGTATGCCTAAAGGAAATTCTGTCTATATAAGATACTAAAACAACCAAAGGATTGATTCAATTCCATTAAATACCTGGCTTATATAGTGGAAAAAATAAAATACTCTGAGGAAATTAACCAGTTGGTGCAATTATTTTTTTACTAAATCAACAGGTCATTTCCTTCAAAGAGCCTATTTTTTCCACTTTATAAGCTGACTGTTTGTTAGAAATCATCAAAGTCTTCTAGTAGCTCTTTGTGGAAATAATTTTAATATAGTTGGAATCTTACATAGCTGCCTGAAAAGTAGAAGATTTAGTTTACCAGTCATTCATTTTTTGTCTTTGTCTACATAATGCCAACTTGTTTAACTGATTTGATTTTTTTTGACCCACTGAGTCCACTAGGAGATTTAGTATTATGTTTGCTACTCAAGGGGTAGTGGATATAATGCTAGACTTGGGGTCAGGAAGAGTTGCCTTCAAATACCACTTCTCATTTCAGCTATGTGACCATGGACAAATTACTTGACCTGAATCTCCAAAACTCTCTAAGGCTTATCTGCCAAGTTATAGACAGTAATCTCTGGTAGATGTACCTTTCACATAAATAAAAACACAGATTCTTGATATACAGAGCATTCATATGTCCTTTTATAGGTTATATAATAACCCTAACACCCCCTGTAACCCCCATAGGTATGACACAAATGAATAAGCCCTACAAAAATTCAACATACTTAAAGGTTATTTGATTGGATTTTTGAACTTTTCTGTTTTCTTCTGACTTTTCAGGAGAATGTAGACACATTCCTAGTTTATTTGGGTAGAGAGCAGGTAAATACACAGTGAACAAGGAGGAAGATAGATAGTTGCTAATAATTTAATAAAACGATTTGTTCTGTGAGGTTTGGATTCAGTCAAAGGGCTGCCCTTGAGGACCTAGAGGTCCACATGTGGCCTCAAGGCCACAGGTTCCTCACCCCTGAGCTAGTATTAATAGAATTCTCCAAGGTGTATGTAAATTTCATAAGTCAAATAAGATTTGTATAGCTTTACTGTACAAATTTTTGTGAAGCCGATTTGGACAAGTTTGAGAGTTCCTAAAAAGAAAGTCCTGTCATTATATCTTTAGTTAAATCATTGGACCTCCCCCAAAAAGGAAAATCCAGCCAAAGATATTCCATGCTCCTTCACTTCTCTGGTATCTGATCATGAATTGCCCTCAGACTCAAAAAGAAAGTAAATTGTATTTACATAGAACATAGAGAGTCCTTGGAAAGTAGATTCTATTTACATCGGGCTCAGAGAGATTTCAAAGCATCTTGACTCTGAAGGGATTTCTTCACTGAAGTTCTCAGGCCAGGAGCAGAGTAGGATACAGAATCTTGCTGTTTCAGCTAGAGAATTTAAAAGGTAATTTAATCTCCAAGGGAGCCAACAAACTCTGCATTTGCAATATCACTTAACAGATGCAGTAATGGTATGTTGGCTGCCATATCAAGAAGCCTGCTAGGGCTAATTAAAAAGGAGAAAAAAACTGTAGCTTTGAATGAAAAGATGAAGTGGCTCCCCCATGTATTTACCATTTACTTGAGAAACCTGTCTTCTCTATGTTTTGAAAAATGATGCCAGCCATAGCTAATGAATGTATGCTTTATCATTTTGTGAAATCTCTGCAAATGGGATAGAGACTTCATTAACTCCATACAAATTCCCTAGTATGGTAGGGAATCCTCAAGGAAACACTGAACTAGGGCAGCTGTGTTTTGGAAAACTAACTTAGTTTGGAAAGTTGGTGTTAAAAGAAGAAAATCAACTTTAAACAATATCATCTGAGTATGTTCTCGAGCCTAAGAAGAGTGGTTAAATGTGGAATATTCTTGCTGTGAACTATAGGTTAGAAAATTCCAAGACAAAGTCAAACTCATTATTTTGAAGCTGAGCAGGGTTGATGAATCACGATGGGGTTACAGAATGCTCGCTATTGAATATCTGCAATTTGCATCCTTTTCTTAGTCAGGTGGTGACATTGTTCTTACTCTCCATGTCTGTCCTAGCTCAGAACTACCAGCGGACAATTTCCAATAAAAAAGGATTATGCATCATTTGGAAAGTCTAGGTTTGATTAAAGTAGAGACCTGTTGATAGGCAGCTTGAAGGAAGACTTTTCTCATATCACAGGATGCTCTCATAGCCTTTCTTTGTTTTGTGAAGTTATTGCTACTGCTAATATTCTTCAAGGTCAGCTATATGTTTTTATCATTCTTTCTCCCTTTGGACAGGAGCTGGACTGCCTGCTTTTGAAAGTAAAATTTAAGTTTAATGAGAACTGTGATGTTTGAAGATAATGAGTTGAAATTTTTCTAGGCAGTACACATGAATAAGAAAGAAGGGGAATGCTTATTTTTCTGACCACATCTCCAATTACCTAGGCATTAACCTTTAACGAGGTCACAAAGTAAGCAAGGAGATGGGTAGAAGATTGCCCTTTGCTCAGAAACATTCCCTTTCCATTCAGTTTCTCTGGAGAATGAGGAATGGGAAAAAAAGGTGCTCTTTATCTTCCCTTTGAACCCCACTATAGGAATGACTTTTCCAACTCCACATCCCCACTTTCATTTTGGAACATGACTTTCTAGAATCTCATAATTGAAAGGGACCTCATCACTCATCCCATCAAATCCATACATCACAGAGGTGGAACAAACCTCATATATGATCCAGGCCAAACCTTCATTCAGGTTGATTTTCTTAAAATGATAAATGATCAAGGTTTTGATGACAGTGAAACAAAAAGACAGCATCTTATTCAGAGACCGTCCTTTTGCTTTCCATTCTGTTACAATAAGATTGAAAACAACATCCAGATCTGACATGGGAAAATATGGTGGGGTGAGGATTCAGAAAATAATTCAGTAGCTTGATGCAGCTTTGATCTCATTGATGTTAGTATTATCTTCACCAGTGTATATCACAGCTCCTTCGATCTTTTTCGTGTTCAATTCTTGTATAGATTTTATTGTAAATATTTAATAGTAGATTTATCCAATCCACTACCCAGCATACCTCTTTTTAAAAAGTTATTGATGGGTTTCATTGTGGCTTGCATACCGTGAACTCATTCTACCTCACATCTGGTCCACAACTCACCTACTTACTTATCTGGTCACATGTCTCATACCCATGTACATATATTTGTCATTTTATTGATAATATCTTTTTAACATTTCTTGTATATAGTCAACATTAGTAATATGCTACTGCCTCTATACACCCACCATATCGTTTCCATTGCCTTGCAGGAAATACTTTTCAGAACTAGATTTGTAGTAAATTGTACAAGCATACATTTTTAATTCGTGCCTAGTTCAGTTGAAGGTATATCCACACATCTCTGCTTTACTTAAATAATGCTTGTGATTGTAGATTGCCTACTAAACACAGGAACCCACTTGAAAAAAAATCAATCTGAATTTCTTCCAAAATGAATGGAATTAAAATCTGGAAAAGCCCAAACTGAACCCCAAATTCAGAAACAAAGTTTAAGTGTGCTCTGTATTTGCAACCCCATCAGGATAACTGTTATTGGAAATGTCCAAAATTTAGCTGATGAATTATTCAGTTTGCCACCAGTTTTGTCTTTGGCAACAGACTTTTAAAATAAGGAATGTTTTGCAGTCCTAAAGATACCTTTGGGCAACAAAGGAAAAATTACTTTGTATGCAGAGCTTTCTTGATTTTCAAAATTATTTTTGGAGTTGAGGTAAATTGCCCATATATTTCTTTATTCCTGTCTCTCTCCAATGGCTCATCTTCATTTGTTTGTCTAACTCTTTGCCTTGGAATGTGCTCTCATCTTTGTGACTACATAATTGCACGTGGTAAGGAGAGATAGGAACATTTGGCGATGCATTTACTTTCAGTATGTTAAGCTTCAATCACCCAATGGCAGCAAGAATAATAAAAAGAATATGCTGATATATTTCATGTTTTTCATCCAGTGATCTCAAAGTGTTTTCCGAGATCCATCTGGAAATATAACTCCTTGTATGTCAACACTTCCGTAGAGAATGGTCAGTTGCTAACTAATGAACAGATCTTACGCAGAGAAGGGGCGCTGGGTGCTGGAATGAAACTTATTGTTTAGATTCATTCTAAATCTGGTTTTAACTGATCCTAGAAAATAAGACTTGGAATTTATCTTCGTGTATTCCTCTAAGAAGGCTTCTCTTCAAATTTTAGTACTAAGCATTCATCTGGGTTCCATTAAAGCCAGAAAAACTTAGCATATCTGTTCCAGCCGGGAGACTCTGGGGAGCTCTTTCTGGACATCTTCACTAGTCAGGCTGTCAATCAAGTGCTTATCCTTAGGTATTATGCAGTGAACTGCTCCCAGTCAATCACTATTTCCACTCCAGCCCCTCCACTTGCTTGAAAAGCCCATGTGCCACCCACACTTCAAGCACAGAAATGGTTTGCTATTATGCGTGCCCTCCTCTGGTTATATGGAAAGAGACAATCCAGCACTCATTCCCAGCAATTATGCCAGGAGAGAACTCTGCAGAACTAACTCTCAGAGAATTGGTCACCTCGTGTGTGGGTGGCCACAGTCATCTTACTAGCTCAGGGTTTCTTACTAGCTGGCCTATAGGTATCTCAGACTCAACGTGTCTAGTATAGAGCTCATCATCTATTCCCCAAACTTCTCTCTCTTTACCCCCCCCCCACTTCCACACTGTTATGAACATTGCTCTTGCTGCTGAGAGCACATCTGGCCTTAGAGTCTCCCGGCTTCATAAATCCGGTGTCATCTTCAACCCCTCACTCTCACCGCACATGGCCCTTTAGCTGCCAGATGTTGTCATTGCTACCTCTCCAGTCTCTCTTGCATACAACTTCTTTCTGACCACATTACTGCCCCTCTAGTTTCATCTTATCCATTGCTTCCCTGAACTTTTAAGTTCCTTACCTCCACTGTGTGCATTCTAATCCATCTCTCATGAAGCTGCCAAAATGATTTTCCTAAAGTGTAGGTTTCACCATGTCATTTGCTGACTCGAGAAGTCCCGTATAATTTGCAGGATGGAAAATCAACCCCTCTCTTTGGCATTGTCACAGACTGGCCCAAACCTACCTTTCTAGCCTTATTCCACATTATAGCCCTTTATACTCTATGGTGCCTAGAATAACATAGCAGATCGAATGCCTGATCTGGAGTCAGGAAGACCTGAGTTGGAATGTGACCTCAGACACTTAACCAACTGTGACCTTTGTCATCCTCAGTTTCTTCATCAAAATAGCAGTAAAGTAGCACCTACTTCCCAGGGTTGTTGGGAGGATCACATGAGACATTTATTAAATGCTTCACACAATGGGATGGTATTTGCTTAAGGTGGGATAGTCAACTGTATATGGAAATCATGTTAACACTTACTTTCCAGAATTATGGGCATCAAATGAGACAGAGACAATGTTTGTGAGTTGCTTAGCACGATTCCTAGCACAGAATATTCACTTAATAAATGCTTGTTCCTCCCTTCTGGTGAAGTGTAGGGACCCCATCTCAGAATAATGTTTTTAGATGAATGAAATAAAATACATAGTATTACAAAGGAAACCAATCCTGTTGAAATATAGTTATCAGAATATTAGGGGCAAAAGTTCATGCACCCTAGGCTAATAACCCCTTCTCTAAGGGCATTTATGTATAAAATATGATCCTTCCTGTACACAGGCTCTCCTTTTTTTGGATACTTGTGCTTGCCTACAGGCATGATATTAATGCGCCTCTCCTGCTTGAGAGACTTCACAATCAGATGAGCACCTATTCTTCCTGCTCCTCAGCCCACACTGAAGCAGAGCTGTATCTTCCATCTCTCCAAAGGGATCTTTCCAAACTCTTCCCACACTTGTGGGAAGCACATAGACAAGCCTTAGCAGTTGCCAAATCCTCATTTTATCAGGAGGAATCAAGTAATAGCAAATGGGAACATGGTGAGCAGTGATGGGGGGGGCTGGGTTAAATTCGTGTGGATAACTTCTCCTCACTTTAACTCATCTCTCTTCCCTGAAGGAAGGAGAGACAGAACTCAGATAAGTTGAGCAGATAATGGAAGGGGGAAGGGAGGACTGGTGTCTCACTCAGAGAGGAAACAGGAGGAAAGAGGTTTCTGGGCTCAGTGCACGCATTATCTCACCACTGTCATGCTGAGTTCTTGGCAATCCCTATGGTACCTCATAAGTCCAATTGTTCTGTCTTGCCACAATGGCCCATTATAGTCCCAGTATTCAGGAGGTTGAAATAGAAGGAGAGGGTTAGCCCATGCCAAGGCGAGACCCTCAAATACCCTAAAGAAGCCCAACATTTCCTCTTGAGTTGCAAGACAGAAGGTGAACTTTTACCAGAAGCCTCCAAGGTTAAGTTCCAAGATGTCTCTAGGCTGTTGAAATCTGGGATAGTGTATGCCTAAGTATCCTGTTTTCACAGCAGCCGGCATTCATAGCCAGGTGTTACAAGAGAAGGAGAGAGAAAGAAAGCAGAAGGCTCAGGTGATGAGGACATCTATGATTTTCACTGAGAAGGGAAGCTTTTGGCCAAAGAAATGCGAAAACTGGGGATTTTCTGAAAAAAGAAAAACAGAACCTTTCATCCAAGGATAAGCTATGTACTTTAGAGAGAGCCAGATGTCCTGTTCTGAGATCTATTTTTCAGCATGGAGGAAGCTGGAAGGGACTAAATGATTTTTTTTTATTCCATTGAAATTAATGGAAGAAAGTCAAAACTCTCAAAGCTCAATGTCTTCAAAGGTCCCTGTCATGAAGCAGAAAGGGATTCTTTTCCCACCACACTTTTTTTCCTACACATAGAATTCTTCTTCTTGAAAGATACAATACTTGTAGGGTGACAAATGAGTTTCTATGACAGAGAAGGCAGTGGCATATTTCCCTAAGATACTATCTTCTATATGCTCATTTTTGTCAGTCAACAAGAATTTATTAAGTGCTTACTATGGACCAGGCATTGTGCTGAGTGCTGGAGATACAAAGAAAGGCAAAAAATTGTTCCTGTTTTCAAGGCAATCCCATTCTAAGGCAATGTGCAACTATATATTAACAATATACAAACATGATAACTAGGGAGCAATCTCAGAGGTCTGGAACTAAGATTAAAGAGGTCTGGGAAAAGCTTCTTGCAGAAGGTGGGTCTTTATCTAAGACTCAAAGGAGGCCAGAGAAGCTGGGAGGCAGATGCAAGGAAGGAGAGTGTTTAGGCATGGTGATCAGTCAGAGAAAAGGCTTGGGACTCCAGAGTGAGTTGGCATGTGTGCGGAACTGCAAAGAGGCCAATGTCATTGGATTGCAAAGACTGGGGAGTGGGGAGATATGAGGAGGAAAGAATAAGTGTAAGAAGACTAGAAAGGTAGGAAGAGGCCTGGTTATGAAGAGCCTTACAAACTAAGCAGGATTCTTAGTCAATCCTAGAAAGAACAGGGAGAGTTTGATGTTCAATGCTTCTTAAAATGTGGGTTGTGACCCCATATAGCAATGGTTCTCAACCTGTGGGTCGTGACCCTATTGGGGGTTGAACAACCCTTTCACAGGGGTCATAGTAGCACCAAAAACCATCAGAAAACACATCTTTCCAATGGTCTTACAAACCGAGACACTGTTCCTCTTATCCACCCACATGCAGATAGGCCCACATACGAGTATTAAAGGGTCGTAGCATTAAGAAGATTGAGAACCACTGTCATATGGGATTGTGAGTGCACAGAATTTATGAAGCCTTGTTTTTGATGTCTGCTGGCAGCTGGAGGTCAGGTGACAGATTAGGGCTGGCAAACCAATTCCAATATTCTTTTGCGATATCATTAATGCAGGTAGTCGCTCAATGTAACAGATCATAACCCAGTCATGACTGCCAATCCTGTGTGGCATTCAGCCGATGTGCTGGGATCCTTCCTTATATTCTCCTAACATTACGGGGATAATAGTAGAACATATGGTTTACCTCTCAATTGTCTCTCACTCTTAATTCATTGAAATCTTACTGATCTTTTAAATATACATTTCTCCAAGGTCATCTTTCACAGCACTTGTCCTGTGTAATTCTTCATTAATTATGTACTGTTGCATATGCATGTCTATCATATGCTTCTCTATTAGCCTTTGGGTGATGCTCCACTTCAGGTCTTAATGTTTTGCAGCCATACATCAGTGGAAGAATCTTGGTGTTAAGATGATCAGATGTTGTTCCAGAGAAAAGCTTGAACTCATTAAAAGGACCACATAATTTCTCAGGGGCAAGAGAGTCTGTCCTTTGCCTTCTATTCTTCTGGGCCCAGGTTATTGAACATTTCTAGTCACTGTTCCAGATAGAGGTATTGCCAGATGAGTTCTAGAGGTTACCCATTGAATTGCATATGATAGTAATGCGTGGTTTTGCTCTGCGAATTGTCATGCCTGACTCTTTTGAGTGTTTATGAATTTCATTTTGGGGGCTTTGCAATATTCTGGGACTTGCTGAGAACTTCTGGAGGATCTGAACATCTGCATTTGACTCTCTGCTGTGCCTCTTTTATGCCAGCTGTGAATACTTATGGTGAACATCTCATTTTTATACCTTGCTTGCTATGGATAATCAGGTCACTGGTTAATGTTATCTCTTATATGACATCTTTCAAGGAATAGTGTATAATTTCAATGTATGCTTGGAAACCACCTTATTGTATGTCTTTAAGGCAGCATTTTGCACTACTAAATTAAATGCATTTTTTAAAAAGCAAACAAAAAAACCCAGTTGGATCTTGAATTTTCTACACCATCCAGTACATTGTATGACATAAGCATGTACTCTGTTGTAAAATATTCACAATAACGATGTTGTTCAGTCATTTCAGTCCTGTCCAACTCTTCATAACCACACTTGAGGTTTTCTTGGCAAAGATAGTGGAGTGGCTTGTAATTTCCTTCTCCAGCTCATTTTATAGATGAGGAAACTGAGGCAGAGTTAAGTGACTTTTCCAGGGTCACACAGCTAGTAAGTGTCTGAGGCCAAATGTGAATTCAAGAAGATGAGTCTTTCTGACTCCAGGTCCAGCCCTCTAGCTACTACATTACCTAACTGTGCCATAATAATAATTAGTATTCATACAAGTTTGAAAAATTCTCTAAATATGTTATTTCACTTGGTCCTCAACACTCCTGGTATCTAGGTGCTATTATTATTCCCATTTTATAGGTGAGGAAACTAAGACTGAGAATGATTAATATTATTAGTATCAGTAGTAGTACTGGTATTGATGATATCCACAGTCAGAATTGTATTGATGATACTGGTGGAGAAAGCATTGATATTTTTGAAAGAGCTAGCAAGGCTAACATTTGAATTCCTCTACATTTTTCTTTCTCTAGGAAAAAATTATAGGTTGTTGCTAATGTATGTGCCATAAGCACTAGATAACATAGTAGGCTGAACTTTACAATAGGAATCCAAATAGAAATTATTATGCGTCCTAGTGACAGGTTCTAGGGAAATATGACTCTGCTCTCTCACTTTGTGTTATAAAAATCCATTTGTCACCCTAGATATATTACTGCTGTTTCTTATAGACATAGACTTCTTCTATATATGCATAGATTACTTAAACCACTGTATTACATATTGCTTGCTTTTAACATATATGTGTATACCCAAACACACACATATGTGTATGTATACATTGAGTTCAGAATGTTGCTCTCAAAGCTTTCTTGCTTGTCTATGTTTCCTTCTGAACATATTTCTGTTGTCTTCTGTGCATTTTGAAAAATGCTTCCATTAACCCTCTGTAGTTTCATTTCTTCTCATCTGTTTCCCAACACAGTTTCTAGATTCCCTCCCTGCTCCATGGAAACACGAACCTTATAACAAATAAGCATAGTCAAGCAAAATAAATCTATATATTTCTCATGTATAAAAACAATGTGTCTCGTTCTGTGTGCTTTATTATCAGTTCTCTGGATATAGTTGACCAACTATGGTTGGTCACTGCATTGATTGGTGGTCTTAAGACTTCCAAAGTTGTGTTTCTTTACAATGTTGTTACTTTATTATTGTTATTATTATTGTTGTTGTTGTTGTTGTTGTTTTTCAATGTTATTACTTTTAAAACCGATCTCTTGGTTCTACTTATTTCACTTATATCACTTGTATGAACAAGTTTTCCCAGGTTTCTCTGAAATTGTCCTGTTTGTCATTTCTTACGTGATATCCCATTGTGTTGATAATGCTATCTATAATTTGTACAGCCAGTTGATAGATATCCCTTTGTTTCTAGTTCATGCTATGACAAAAAGAGCTACTATGAATATTTTTTGTACATATGAGACTTTTTTCTCTTTTGTGATTTCTTGCCTGTATAAAACTGGCAGGGACAATACTGGGTGAATGAGTTTGAACAGTTTGACAACTTTGGAGGCGTATTTCCAAGTTATTTTCCTGAATAACTTGACTATTTCACAGGTGTCCCAACAGTACACCAATGTGCCTCCTTCCTTCCTCTGACAACTATCAGCTTCCTTTTTTTTGGTCATGTTTGTCCATCTGATAAGTGTGAAGCAGAAGCTCAAATCTGTTTGAGTTTGTATTTCTCTAATTAATAGCAATTTGGAGAATTTTTTTTCACATGCCTATTAATCACTTGGATTCCTTCCTCTGAGAACTTCCTGCTCATATTCTTTGACCATCTGTTGGAGAATAACTATCATTCTTACATATTGGAAACAATTATTTATGTGTCTTGGACATTAGACATTTATCAAAGAAACTTTCTGAAAATATTTTTCTACTTAACTGTTTCCTTTATGATTTTAACAACTTTGATTTTGTCTGTATGGAGCTTTACAATTTTGTGTAGTCAAAATTGTTCATGTTGCCTTGTCTGATTCTCTCGATTCATTGTCTTGTTGTGTCTTCCCTATCCATAGTTTTGAAAGGTATTTTATTTCCTTGCTCCTCTAATTTGTTATATTGTAACCTTTTATTTCTTGGTTATGTATCTGGAGCTTTTTGTGGTCTAGATCTAATTTCTGTAAGATTTCTTCCCAATTTTGCCAGTGGATTTGGAAAAATACATTTTGTTTGTATCTTTGTTTTTATATCAAAAGGTGCAAACCTAGATTTTCCCATTTCCCCTCCAGAGAGCCATTCCTTATAACAAAAAATAAATTAAGCAAGGAAAAAAACATAAAAAGGAAAAACAGTTGGTCAAAACTGGCCAAATAACAGAAAAAAAATCTCTCACTATATACAGTGTTTCATACCTCTGCTAACAAGCACAGAAGTTATATTCTCCTATCTTGTCTTTTTAATCTCAAAACATTCATCTTCTGTTTTCTGTGGGGATTGTCTTGTGTGTCCTCTCAACATGTGATTTTTTTTGGACCGAGATAGTTTTTTATGATATTAAAAAAGAGCCCATTTTGACCTGTACTTTGTAGAGTATTCCATTTTTAGCATAAATTAGTGTTATGTTCCATCATAAGCTTTTTTTCTGCATCAATTGCTGTAATCATGTGTGTGGTTTGGGATGTTTTTGTTTTTAATATGATTAATTATGTTGATTGTTTTCATAATGTTGGGCCATCCTAAAATACCTGGTACAAATCCCACTTGTTCATCATGAATGACTTCTCAGATGCATTTCTGTAGTCTGTTTGACAGGATTTTATTTAAATTTTTTTTAACAGGTATCACATTGGTGTTACTGCTCCATAATTTTCTTTCTTTGGTTTATAGTTCCCAGGTTTAGTTATTAGGACTATATTTTCTCACAAAAGGAATCGAGGAGATTACATATGCTCTCACTTTTGATAATAATTTCCGTAGTATTGATATTAATTGTTCTTTTAAATATTGACAGAATGATTTTGTAAATCCATAGAGAGCAGGAGATTTTTTTCCTTTGGCTATTCTGTTACAACTAGTCCTGTTTCCTTTTGTTAAAACTAGATTATTTAAGATTGCTATTTTATACTCCTTTAGTTTGGGTATTTTATGCTTCTGAAAATAGTCCTCTGTTTCTTTTATGTTCTCAGTTTTTTGGGCATATAACTATGCATCATAGATTCTTATAGTTCTGTGTATGATTATTAGAAGTAATAACACCAGCGCTTAATAGCGTAAACACTATTAGTAGTGTTATTAGCATTTATCTCATGGTAGGAATGGTATCTATATCAGGGAATATTAGTGTCTGTAGGTTTCCTGTCAACTATGCAAAATCACTTTAAGGAATTCTCAATATTTGTACAGGAAGGGCCCCTTTTTTCCTACTACCATCTTTACCAAGCAATGACCTTTGTAGAACTCTGTAACTGTATAAAGCAAGGTGACTCACTGAATTGCTCTCATTTGTACAAGAGAGAACACTTTATCGAATTTTCTACCTCTACAAGGTAAGGCCCTTCTCTGCCCTGAAACCATCTGGAGAGAAGGTCATCCTAGATTTCAAAGGGCAATAGACGTTTAGAATATAAACTCATTTGTGAAATTTCATGGAGGAGAATGCTGGAGAATTATCAGCAGTATCACCTTATAAAACAGTGTGAAGTAGGAAAGGTAAAACCAGTTTAAAGACAGCTTGGCGAGGGTCCTGACTAAACCAAGTCATGCCATGGGCAAACCTGAATGGACAAGAGAAAGCAACTGCCAGTGATCTAAAAACATCTTTATAGCCTTTCATCCAATATACCATGGTGTTCCTCTAATAATATTAATATTAAAGATCACACTAATGCTGGCTAATACTGAAATTTCTATAATAGAACTACCAATATAATAGGAATATTATCACTAATAATATTACCACTGTCATGTTTACTACTAATTCTAATGGTGCTAAAATGCCGCAGACGTGAATGTCATATCAACTGATACTAACATTATTAGTGCCATTACAGGTACTACTGTTGATACCTTTACTGCTATAAAATGAATATGTTATGCAGAATAAGTTATATCATGTACAGATTGTTTCCTATGTGTATACCTTGTCTAGCCAGCCAGGTTCTACTCTACTGGGCACAATAATATGATTTGTATTCTTTCTGTATAGAGTCTAGCCCAGCAATAGGTACAGGGTAGCTATTCAATAAAAAAATTTTTCTTTGATCAATTGGGGTTAAATTGACTTTGTTTATCTAGGGAAAGCTTATTGTCTTGTTTATCCAGGAAAATCTTTCTGTTCACCTGTAGATCTAAAGCTTATTTTAAATTCCATACATGTTAAAAATGTAGGGGTCTTGGTTATAATTGCACACAAGAAATTGCAGAAGGTTTTAATGCAGGAAACATTTAGTCCAAATAGAGGAACTAGTCACATAGCAACAGTAGGAATTAAGAGATGGGCAGACTGAGAGTTTCACTGGTACCCATGGAAGGGTCAAGGAACTTCAATAGCCCATTGGGTAAATTCTTTTTTTTCATTGACTTGTTTATTTACTTTTAGTTTACAAGATTCAGTTGCACAATCCCTTGAGTTTCAAATTTTCTATCCTCCCCTCCCCCCACCATGGCAGTTTGCCATCAAGTATAGGACCTGCTAATACTTTCACATTGTACAACAGTCTGGTTATATAGAAGGGTTGTAACCGATGGAGTGAACAGTGAGGAAAAAAGAAAGAAAACCAGACATGAAAAAGAACGATACTGAAGCATGTATTGCTTCAGTCTCCATTTAAACTCTGGTCTTTCTAGATCTTTTTCTGAATATAGACATCTCCTTCCATCCTGAGACTTGTAGAGTTGTCTTATAACTGTGCGTTGCTGAGAAGAGTCCAGTTTATCAAGGCTGGTCATCACACATATGATGTGTCTGTGATTGTATACAAATTTTTCCTGGTTCTGCTCTTCTTACTTAGTATCAATTCATATCAATTCATACTCTCTAGGTACATATGAAGTTCATCTCCTTCCCATTTCTTATAGCACAATAGTATTCCATTATATTCATATACTGCAACTTGTTCAGCCATTCCCCAATTGATGGGCATCCCCTAAATTTCCGTTTTTTTGCCACCACAAAGAGAGCTGTAATCAATATTTTTGTACATATGAGTCCTTTTCCCACTTCTATGATCTCTTCAGCATACAACCCCAAGAATAGTATTACTGGGTCAAAGGGTATGCAATTATTTATAGCCCTTTGGGCATAGTTCCAGATTACTCTCCAGAATGGTTGTATCAGTTCACACCTCCACCAACAACGTATTAGTGTTCCAATTTTTCCACATCCTCTCCAGCACTTGTCATTTTCCTGCTTTGCCATCTTAGCCAATCTGACTGGTGAGATGTGGTACCTCAACGTTGTTTTGATTTGCATTTCTCGAATCAATAGTGATTTAGAGCATTTTTCCATATGCTTAAAGATATCTTTAATTTCTACCTCTGACAATTGCCTGTTCATATCCTTTGACCATTTATCAATTGTGGAATGACTTGTATTCTTATAAATTTTACTTAATTCGCCGTATATTTTAGAAATGAGGCCTTTATCAGAGACACTGGTTGTAAATATTCTTTCTATTGAGTAAATTCTTGATGAAGGATATATGAGAAAACATGAACTCAGAAAATCCCAGAATGAAAAGGCCTACAGGGGCTGCAATCAGCACTATTGCATAATATACCCACATTGATGAGGTCCCAGATCCATTGAAAAATTCATGGCATTTTTTTACTGACTCATGTACTTAATCCATCATCTACTATTATATCACTATATTATATCACCTACTATTATATACTATAATATACTATTATATGGACAATGGCAAAAGATTTTTAGTACTTCAATTTTCTGTTATAAAATGTTTATATTTCGAGTCATATCAAACTCATAGATGGTTTGTTAACATTGCTGGAGTCCTACAAGTGAGTTGTTTGTCTCCCAAGACAAAGGAAATATTTGCCTGGAGATTTAACGTGGGAATACCTCCTCAGCAGGTGATGCAGGTTCATTTCCTAAGTGCCTTTCTCTGGAAATTAGAAAATTTCAGTAAGCACTCTCTTTGGAACAGAATTGGAAGTTTCCATCTTCTGAGGTGTTGTTTACATTTGTTTTTGCTTTCTTCAGGCTAGTGGACCTTTGTCATTCCCTTATCTTCTTCCCTTTGAGAGTGGCCTTTACATAAGCTAGAAGAACATAAAAAAGTTTGAGTGGTTTTTGCATGTAGCTTGCAAATTAAGATCTCAGTGGAGAAAATAGAATGTACTTCATGGGATCTGAGATTTCAAGCTAGGAGGGCCCTCAGAGGTCAGTTGGTCCAAGGCTTTCCTTTTACAGAGGAGGATCCTGAGGCCAGAGAAGGTAAATGACTTGCTCAAAGTCACCCAGAAGCATAGCTGTGGTATCTCCATCCCATGCTACTTTTCCTCTTGATTATACATGTGCAGAAAAGCTATGGTGTAGTGAGGATGTAGGGTCTTAGGCTAACTCTGATGCTTGCTCCTCGTGTCACCTTGGGTCAGTTACTTCCCCTCTCTATGCCTCAATGTCTTCCCCTGTGAAGTAAAGGGACTTGAACTATATGATCCCCAAGGTCCCTTCCAGCTCTAGACTTCTTGAGGATTCCAGTAGTTTTCAATAACTGAAGGCAACTGAGTTTTTCAGTAACCTTTTTCTTTATGAAGAAGAAAGCTAATAATCCCTCCCTTGTTTGTGACTCTCGTGGAGATTTGAATGGTTCCTGATACTATCAGATTGAACCAGTTTGATAGGAAATGATTTCATTTGATCCTCCAAACAACCCTTTGAGACCAGAAGGGCAGGTTTTATTATCTTCTCTTTGGAGATGAAGAAACTGAGATTCCAGGAAGTTTACACAAGTATCAAGTGATAGAACTCAGACTTGAACTTGGATCTTCTGCTTCCAGGTCTCAGGTACTTTCCATTATTTGACACCAAAGCCTTAGGAAAACTTTGCTGTGATTTCTCAGGGCATCTAAGGATCAAAATAGTTTCTGATAAAAATGGACTTTTCTAATAGTCTGAGTCATCACTCTGAATTTCAAGGAAGCACATACAAGTATTTCCATGCAGGATAAGAAACATATTGTTAAATCCATGAAGCCAATTCAGTCAGTCATGTTCTCTTAATGGCTTTTCATCTACATCAGTGCTTTCTGGTGAGCTTTGCCAGGTGTCCAGCAAATGCAACCTTTCACACTGCTCTTGTTTTACAAGGAAAGCTATTAAACACATTGACTTTCTAAAGTGCCATTATCCCCAAGGTACAAACTGTACCTGGCCATTAATGAGGTTGTTAGCTTTGGCAGAAGTGGCAGGTGCTCCAGTAAGCAGGAGATTAGCTTCTCAATCTAAAGGAGGAGGAGAAGGAGCCAAAGAATTGTCCAAAGTCAACCTAGCCACCCTGGAGAACCTACTCTAAAGAGATTGGCAACTGGCTCTTTTGGTCACAATGGGGATGTCGTTTGTACTGCTAGAGAGCCACAAAAGCAGTCCAGGGAATTGTGTGGAGTAGGAAGCCGTTCATAAAGAACTATGCAATTGCTGCCTCACCAGGCCGGAAACAGCTGGTTTGCTGCTGAGACTACTTAGAATAAGCTAGTGCTAAAATAGTTAGATGGAGATGGAGGAGAGATTTTTCATTTGATCTTGATTTTAATGACAAATTACTAATATTGAATTCTGGTTTTGTTTCCATAGGGGTGGCTGTCAATCAAGCATTGTGCAGCCACTCTCAAGTTTTCTTGTACTATAGGACAAGAAGTTCAGAAGCTTCATTAACTAAGGTGTTTAAAACATTTTTCTTCGGTTTTTCATAATTAGTGAGCACTTACTTCTTTTCCTACTTTGCCTCTTGGGTCCATCACCCTTAGTCTGGAGGTGGACCATTGTCATTGGTCCTCTAGAATTGTGGTTGGTCATTACATTCAGAAATCTTTCAAAGCTGCTTGCATTTACAATGTTATTGTAGAAATTGTTTTCTGGGGCAGCTAGGTGGCACAGTGAATAGAGCATCAGCCCTGGAGTCAGGAGGACCTGAGTTCAAATCCAGCCTCAGACACTTGACACACTTACTAGCCTGTGACTTTGGGCAAGTCACTTAGAAAGAAATTGTTTTCTTAGTTCTGCTCACTTTGCTCTGCTTATATCCAGACAGATTCTCCCAGGCAGAGGTGGGGAGCCTGCAGCCTTGAGGCCACATGTGGCCCTTTAGGTCCTCAAACAGAAGTTTGGATCCAGTCAAAGAACTGCACTTGAGAACCTAGAGGGCCATGTGTGACCTTGAGGCCATAGGCTCCCCACCCCTGGCCAGGTTTCTCTCATAACTTTTCCTTTTCTCATTCCTTAAAGCGTAATTATATTCATATGATATAATTTGTTAAGCAAGCCCCCAACTAATTGGTACTTCCTTAGTTTCCAGTTCTTTGCTACTAAGAAAGAAACTGCTCTCATTTTTGTACATATGGGTCTATTTTCTCTTTCTTTGATCTCTTTAATGTATAGGCCTGGTGGATTAAAGGTCAAAAGGCAATTCACAGCTCTACCAGAGAGCATTAATGTGCCTGTTTTCCCACAGCCTTTCAACATTTTCTTTTCCTTTTTTGTCATCTTTGTCAATTTGATGAGTTTGAGGTGGAACCTCAGAATTGCTTTAATTTACGTTTCTTAAATTATTAGTGATTCAGGGCATTTTTATATGGTGATTAGGAGAATAGATTTCTTCCTTTAAAAACTGCCTGTTCATATCCCTTAACCATATATCTATCAGAGAATGCCTTTTATTCTTATTAACTTCATTCCATTTCTCATGTATCTTAGAAGTGAGACTTTATTAGGGAAATTTGCTGCAAAGATTTCTTCTTGGCAACATCAGATTCATTTGTGCAAAAACCTTCTAATTTTATACGGTCAAAATTGTCTGTTTTGTCTTCTCTGATCCTGTGCTTGTCTTGTTTAGTCGTATTTTTTCCCCCATATCCAGAGATCTGAAAGGTAATTTCTTCCCTGCTCCTCTAATTTCTTAATGATTTCCCCTTTTATGTCTAAATCATGGATCCAAGTAGAGCTTGCCTTAGCATATGCTGTGAGGTTTTAAGGTCCATATGCAGAAGTTATCTCATCTACACGTATCAGCATCTCTCAGGATAACCTTTACTGGAAGCCATCAGGTAGAGTCTAAATGACCACTTGTTGGATGTGCTATGCTGGAGCTTTCTCCCTAGGGCCAGACCAGACCAGGTACCCCCTGAAGCCTCCATCTACCTCTATGTGATCTGTCCAAGTGCAAAAAGAAAATTAAAGGCATTTTAAAGCTAATGAATTAAAAAACTGCATATCAAAGAGAGTATAAAACTGTTGTACTATTTAAAAAACTTTGAAATTACATTAGCATTCTCTTAAATGTCTCTTTTTATCAATTTTAAAATGTGTCTCTTTGCTCAAAATAATTCTATAATTTTTCTCAAGACTATACATTCATAAATTTTTTTTGGTATACTTATCAAGGTAATTAAGTCACAGAATCTCAGAGTTGGGAGAGACCTCAAGCATCATCTATAGAATTCAGCGCATACCTGGACAAGCATCCCCTCTACAGAATCCCCAAGTCTAATTGACCTGCCAGAGTTAGTTTCCCCTCGATCTCTTTGGTTCAGAGCACTAGCTCTCCAGGACCCTCATCTTAGAGCCCCTGAGCCCAGAGTGTCCCAAGTCTGGTTGCTGTCAATCCTTGCCACTGCCAGTGGCTCTGATGGGGAGTTAACTGCTGCCTTCTCACCCCTCTCCTATCTGGTACTTGTGGAGGTGACTATTTTTAATTCAAGTTGAAGACTTCACATTGATTCCATATTCAGTTTCATTCTCTCATTGGATCAGTGTTTTGGCCTGTCAAATCCTTTTGAATCCTGACTGTCATTCAGCATGTGAGCCATCATTCCCAGCTCTTAGGTCATGTACACACGGGAGAGATACTCCAGCTTTGCTTTACTCCAAGTCATTGATAGCAATATTCAACAGGACAGAGGCAAACACAAGTCTAGAAAGCTTCAGTACCTAGACTTCCTGGCTCCTCCAAGGCTCAACTCAGAAATCCCTCCTCTTCCAGGAAGCCTTTCAAGATTTACCCGAGGCCTTAGTGCCCATTCCTACTGATGTTCCTTTCCATTTACTTAGCTTGATACTTTTTGTATCTCCTTAGTAAACACATACTCCTTGAAGGCGGTGTTAGTTTTGGCTCTGTATCTCTAGTACCTAGTTTGGTATCTTATACAATGTATGTAATTAATAAATGCCTTTTAATTTGGATTTAATGACATCCTTGATCAAGGCATGTCAGTTCACAAAAAAATGTAGTTCAATGTGCTTGCCATAAATTTTGGTAGCAGTAATTGAATTAGTGAGAATCATCTTCTGATTAAAATCAACAATGACAGCACCACCCCATTCATTTCTCTTTTAGCCCCAGATGAGATGAGGTTAAAGATTGCCATGTTCATGTATAAGTTCTTAATTCCATGTGAATGTGACTACCACCCCCAAACTCTGGGTAAATGGTTTGTCTATATTCCCATGAAGATAACGCAAGAAGTGCCTTGGTTTCCTGCCATATGATGAAATTTTCCTCTATCTTTCCCTTGAACCTTTGCCCATCCTATAATCTCTCTTCTCCACGGGTGGAATGTAGCTACTGAATGAAGTTGTATGGCCAGTCAAAGAGGTATAGATAAATGAGAAAGCATGAGAAGAAAGCTCTATATACCTAACACATCCAGAACCCTCTAGAGCTACAGGGTAAATTACACTTACCCTCATTTCCATTAGGTACAGTGGATAATATGGAGTGCTAAACTTGGAGACAGAAAGAGCCAAATTCAAATTCTGCCTTAAAGGCTTACTAGCTATGTGAGCCTGGACAAGTTATTTAACCTATCTCTCAGCCTTCATTTTCTTCCTCTGCAAAATGGTGCTAATAATTCACTATATATTCCCAGGTTGGTTGTGGCGATGAAATGGAATAACACACATAGCACTTTGCAAAGCCTAAAACACTATATAAATACTAACTAGTATTAGATACTATTTAGAAAGAGCATTAGTATTTGGAGAAAACTCCTTTTTCTTAATGTGTTCTTCTTGGTCATTCATAGTAATAAATCAAAGAGAATGTTAACACTTGAACAAAGTGATTATAATCCTTTAAATTTGCCAAGTGCTTTCTTTATATTACCTAATTTGATTCTCTCACAATTACATGATGTAAGCAGGGCAGTTTTAATTTTACATATGAAGAAATTGATGCTTAGAGATAGCAAGTGACTTGTCCAAGGTCTCATAGATAAAAAATGGCTGAGTCTAGATTTGAACTTCAAGTTTAATGCTTTCCCTGCTCCTCCAGGAGAAAGTGTCTTGGTGATGAAGGCAATGAATATATGAGCTCTTCACTTTCACCTCAGTGCCCTATCTCCTTGCTTCCATTGGGGCATGCATCTCTACATCTGCAGTAATATCTACCTCTTCTCTGTGACAAAAAGGTAGTCCTGCTCAGCAGAAAAAATGAAGCATTCATTTTGCAGCAGATGTCTTTATAAGCTATTTTTTCCCTATTTGATAAGTAGGTTTGGGTCTCACCACAGGGACATTTTAGAGATAGAAATTTTGCATGTTTCTGTGAGAACTTTTAGAAACATAAAACTGTAAATGCTAAACTATTATAATTTATTGCTTCTAAGTAATTCTTTTATTTAATTTATCCACTTTCCCCTCCTTGGCAGGTAGTAGGAGAAGGAAAATGAGGGATTAGTAGAAGGAATTATATTAGTTAGCTTCTGAGAATGGACCCTACTAATTCAAGCAGCCCGAGAGAAATAAAGAGGAAAGCTAAATCCACTGGAATGTGAGCAGTTCAAAGAGCTGTGTACTCAGATCCCACCTGTGAACTGTCTTAGCCACATGCCTATGGCCAGGTCTGCAGAACCAGTTTGATCCTCAGTTTCCTTATTTGTAAAATGAACATAATGTTGCCTATAGTAGGAAGACCTTAGTTCAAATCTCAAGTCAGACACTTAAGAGCCATGTAACCCTGAAAAAAATCACTCCACCTTTATGAAGCTCAGTTTTCTCACCTGTGAAATTGAGGTAATAATGACATCTACCTCACAAGGTTGTGGTGAATTTCAGATTCAGCATTGTATGTAAAGTAGCCAGTACATCTGATGAGATTTAGGGATTATTTTTGTTACAGGGATCAAGTGAGATCATGCATGTAAAGTGCTTTGCAAATGTTAAAGGAATATCTAAATGTCAAACAGAGCATTTCCTAAGAGCTTACTATGAGCCAGGTACTGTACTTAGTGCCAGAGATACTTTTTAAAAACATAAGACGGTCCCTACTCCTCAAGCAGTTTACATGCTAATAGGCAGAGACAAAACTTAATGGGGACCTGAGAGGAAGGAGAGAGGGAAGATAAGAAGGCGAGGCTGCTGTTGTGGAAGTTGGCACAGCCTGGAGAGGGAGCATGATGAGAGCTTCTCATGATATGGTGGTTCCAGGAATCCATTCACCAGTCAGTGAGTAGGTCCCTGGGTGGACTCTTCCTCCTGGGACTAGGCAGTCAGTGTTGGATGTAGGGTAGCCTGAAGTGAATTGGAAGTCACATGAACCTCAGTTCTTATGATCTCAGCTGATTCATTTCTTCCTCTTCTTTTATCTGGTCGGGGATTAAATGCACCATTGGCTTCCTTAAGGCCCAAACAAGGTACCCCTTCCTACAGGAAGCCTTTCCTGATCCCCTGAATTATTAGTTTTCTCTTCCTTCTCAAATCAACTTGGATTTATTTAAAAGCTATTAGTGTGTTCAAAGAGCAGCTAGACGGTGCAATGGGCCATCTAGAAGACTCATCTTCCTGAGTTCAGATCCAACTTCAGAGGCTGTGACCCTGAAAAAGTCACTTCTCCCTGTTTACCTCAGTTTCCTCATCTGTGAAATGAGCTGGAGAAGGAAATGGGAAATCACTCCACTATCTTTGCCAAGAAAACCCCAAATCAGGTCGCACAAAGAGTCAGACATGACTGAAATGACTGAACAACAAAAAGTGTGCTCAAAGGGGGTGAGGGGATTAGGGGAAGATGAAATTATTTTTCTACCCAGACCTATTTGCATCTGAATTTCCTATGACCACCAGCCTTCCAGTCTCACAATCACCCAGGTTTCTACTCCTCACTCTCACTCACCGCTCATGACCAATTGGTTGGTGAATCTTTGATTTCCTGACATCTTTCCCATACATCAATCCCTTCCTTTCCACTCACATGCATCACCTTAATTGAGGTCAATCACTCTCCTGGAATATTACAGTAGCATAAACATCTCAGACCCCTACTTGGTAAACTCCAGCTGATCCCTATTACCTCTAGGGTCAAGCCTAACTCTTCTGGCATTGGAATACCTTCACAATTTAGCTGCACTTCAGGCATTCCTTGGACCAGTCATACTTGCAGCTTATCTCATGCATCTTCCATCTCCCATCTCTGTGCCTTTGTACTGTCTGCCCTGTGTGCTTGAATTGTTCTTTCTCCTCAGCTCTGCCTCATTCTCTCACTATTAGGTCCTCCCTATTAGATTACAAACATAGTTTGATCTCCCCAAACCTTTGAAAAGCGAAGGTTGCTGTTGAATCTTCTGCCCTATCTAGATACTACCCCATCTTTCTCTTCTTTACTACCAACCTTTTTGAAAAAATTCTCTATACCTTCCAAACTGCCCATTCTTTACTCAGCCTCTTCCAGTGTGCCTCTAATCCCCACAACTTGACCCAAACCATTTTTCCTAAGGTCACCAATGATCTCCGAATTGCCAAATCTAAAGAGCTCATTTTTCCTCAATTCTCTGAAGTATCAAACACTGTTTGGCTTCAGAAACACTACATTGTGGATTCTTCTCTTATTTAACTGTTTCTTCTTGGACTCCTTTGCTAGAAATCTTTACTCTTTCCAGTTCCTTAAGGTGATGAATGCCTCCTCTTTGTCTTTTGTCTTCTCTCTACGTTCTCTACTTCAGCAATCTCATTTACTTTCACTGCTTCTACTTCCATTTCTATAAATCTGTATCTCTATGCCTGACTTTTCTTTTTAATTCTGGACCATATCACTAGTTACTTATCATGCCATCTCTACTTGGATGCACCATGGGTATCTGAAACTCAATAAATGCATCATGACTTTATCTTTCCCCCCCAAAGAAGTTTTTCCTTGTGACCTCACTATTTTTTTCATGAGCTCTTCTATTCATCTCGTCTCACATTTAAAACATTAGCCCTATCTTTGCTACTGCTCACTCATTCTCTTTTCATGTCCAGTTACAGAATCTTGTTGATTTTATCTTTAGAATATCTTTGACACCCATCCTCCTATCTCCATTCCCACTGCTGTCACCTTAGTACAGGTCTTTGTAACTGCCAGTCTGACTACTGCTGGTCTTCTCACCTCCATTTTTTGTTTCTTTCTTCCATTTCCTCCTTCTAGAATAGTCTCTCTTCCTCACTGATCATGGCACCCCTCAAAATTTTTTAGTGTAGGGGCAGCTGGGTGGCACAATGAATAGAGCACAGGCCCTGGAGTCAGGAGGACCTGAGTTCAAATGCAGCCTCAGACACTTAAAAACTGGACCACTTACAGTCCTCCATACATTCCTTATTTTCTCATGTGTCTGCCCTTTTTTTTCATAGTCTGATGTGACAGAAATTTTCTCCTTACTCTGCTTATCCTTTAAAGCTAACTCTAATTCTGTGTTCTCCACAAAGCTTTCCCTCATTCCTCTTCCCGGTAATGACCATTCTCCCCACGGACCTCATTTAGTACTTTGTAATACTATGGCCTTGTCATACATTATTTTGTATTATAGTTGTTAGTATAAGTGCCATATATCTTACCAGGCTTCACACTTAATTAGGAAATGGGCTTCAACTCTTGTAAACTTTGCATTGTCCCCAGTGTCTAGTAAATGTTTGTTAAATATCTTTTGAGGGGCAGGTAGGTGGTGCTGCAGTAGACAGAGCACAGGTCCTGGAGTCAGGAGGGCCTGAATTCAAATCCAGCCTCACACACTTACTAACTGGGTGACCCTGGGCAAGTCACTTAGCTCCAATTGCCGCTCTTCCCCTCCCCCCCAAAATAAAATGTCCATTGAATAAAATTTAATAGGATAACAAGCTTCCTTTCACTAGGAACGTTCAGATGAATATTGGATGACTCCATGTCCAAGCTGTTATGGAGAGAACTTCCTGAGAGGAAAGTCTGATTAGATGACCTCTAGTTTCTCTTCCAACTCTTCAACTTAGAAACTCTTTAGTGCTCCTTATAGGCTTGTTTTGTTGGGGTTTTTTTTTTGTTTTATTTTGTTCAGAAAGAAAAAAAGTATATTCCTAAAGCAGCATCCTTTCCTATTTTTTTTTAACCTATTGCATGGTCATCCTTCGGCTCAGAGAAACTTTCCTAATAGTAGGAAAAAAGGGAAAATTTAGAGTTGATGGTAATAAGTTTCATGGGCACTGGAAAAACATTTCAGCTGGACATCTGGGAGTGTGAAGGAACATACTACAACTGCAGAAATCCTCTGATCTTATTTTCTCAGCTCTGAATTCCTATACTTCTATTTTTCTACCAGAATTAAATCTTCTTCTGTTGGTTTTTAGTTTATTTAAAAAAACATCTTTCCTGATGAATCAGTAGAGCAGGAAAAGCAAACACTAGCATGTTGAGTGATTAACAGTGATAGTGACATAAATGATGTTGAGATTCTTATATTTTATTAGAAAATGACCCTCTAGGGGCGGCTAGGTGGCTCAGTGAGTAGAGCACCGGCCCTGGAGTCAGGAGTACCTGAGTTCAAATCCAGCCCCAGACACTTAACACAAAAGCTAGCTGTGTGACCTTGGGCAAGTCACTTAACCCCAACTGCCCTCCAAAAAAGCAAAAAAAAAAAATGACCCTCTCCAGCTACGTCCAGGCCAAGACAGCAGCTCCTCTTCTGCTCTTCCGTGTATTTTACTACAAGGAGGACAAAGATGGGTGGACTTCCATACTGGCCTGTTTGGAGTATCAACGATGTTTTATATCGAATTTTGTTATTTCTCCTCCACCCTGTTTCATGATGACTTGAGGTGGCTTACCTATTACAATGTGAGAATGCTCTGGGGAAAACCAAAACAACACAGCTTGGCTCAGCCAGGGGAAGTGGGAGGAATGTTAGGTCACATGAGATAGAACAATCACTACAGCTAGTCACTGATTTTGTCTCTCAATTTCTTTGGCAGCTAAGATAGAAAGGGAAATAGGCTGGATTTAATGGTTTTAATGTTCTTCTGATCTCATGACCATGTGTTTCCATTGGGCACAGATGATGCTGATCACAACTCACCTATGCACTTTCATCCAGTACAACACTTACCTGTAACCTCTGCCTAATATTCTACCCAACATATGGTAGGTTTTCCTCTTGGTCAAAAGGACCAAGGACTTTTCACATCACACAGGACCTGCAGGGTGTATGTTAGATTTCCCTTACTTTCAACATGTCTGACTCACCTCTTCTGCTCATACAACTCTCCAATGATGACTTTTGTACAACTTTATTTTTTTTGGAGTCTGTGGCATTATTTGACTCAATTATAGAATATCACCAGAAGAATATTGCTTAAAAGATGAATCTTTGTTTCAGAAAGAAGCTTGGAGTCATTAAAAGTATAGGGCAATTTCTCAACGACCATCCAGCCTGTTCTTGGCCTTCTGTTTAATTCTGGGCTCTGACAATTGTCTATTTGCAGTGACTGTCCAAGATATATGTTCATATGAGTACATATATGTACATATAAGTGCATTATTTCTACATCTGAATATCATTGTCAGGCCAATAGACATTCCTCTGCCTCTACATTTTTGCTGTGTGGAAAGTTATGATAAACTCTTTTGAGTGATAATGGTTTTCATTTGGGAGACTGCAGCATTATTGGGCTTGATTCAATGTTATCTGAAAATGTAATCGTCTGGACGAGCTCATCATCTAGAAGGAAGACCTCTTTCATTTGGATTCTACATTGGACAATCTCCACAGTAGTAATATTTAACTCTCTAACAAAAGAAACTGACAAGTTCCCATGTTCCCTGTTGTACCTCACCTCTCAGTACTAGCTATGATCTTCAAAGATCAACCTCCCAACAAATTGTCCTTTTGCTTCTGATCCTCTTTAGTATGTGATTTCATAAAATATGTCTGGAAACAAGCATAATGGAATTGAAGCATGGATGAGTACAGAAACTTGTTAACGAGAGTAGGTAGATAAGATGGTAGGACCTTTGTGGTACTTACAAAGAGACACACACAGACATATGGTATAGCGTCCTCTTGTCCCACCATCAAAATCACCTAGGTTGCCACTGGTGATATGGTTAGTCTTATTACAATGGGCCAAACTAACTAAAAAGTATTACTTCATCTTGTTTCGGTTCTCTCAATTACTAATAATACAATTTTTTTGTAGACTAGTACTATTAGTTTTCAAATTAATGCAGTTCTTCAGAAATGTTTGATAGATTTTGTGCTGGTTCTTTTGAAATTCTTAGACATGATTCTCTGTCTTAAACATCTGACCAAAAAAAAGTCTTGCTTCCAGTGGATATCAGTTTTGTCTTCAAAATTACAGCATCTAGCCTTCGATAAATCATCTCCATTTGATTTTAAAAACAGCAGTGTATGGTAGAGCTATGTGTATAGTATAGGTAGAAGCATGACCATTGACTTGGGGGATGGTCAGAATAATATGAAGGAACTTGAAGTGTTACAAGAGGAAAGCTTTAATTAACCAAATGTGGCCAGGGAGTTCATAGTTATTATTCTTGGAAAGACCATTAGAATGAAGGGTAAGAAAAAGGAGGAAGAGGAGGAAGAAAGATGATAATTTACATTCCATAGCACTTTGAGGTTTGTGAAGTGCTATATGCACATTATGTCATTTGAGTCTCACAATAATATATCTTCTTGTCCAGCCCTTTCCTTTTCATGAAGATGTAACCTGGGTTTCCCACCGAGCTTGTATCAGGTTTCATGAGACTTTCTTGATTGATGGAGAAAATCCTGACGTCCATGCCTATACGCAGGACAGAGTTGGTACAAGAACTTTGGAATGGGGAGACATCTTTCAATCCTTCTTTGAGAGAGAAACACTCGTGGTTCCAGACTCTCTTTAACAAACTCCAGGAAAGAAAAAAAGGAAAGACTCTTTTTTAAATATGTGAGAAAAGTCAGAGCCACACTTTATCTCTGATTTCTAGCTTGCCTCCCCAGAGATTTTGGGGAATTTCCCTTGGGTGATATTGGGACCTTTATCTTGGTTGGGGTCTCACCTTAGTTCCATCTAAAGAGTTCATTCTTGAGTATTTGCTCATATGTTCTAAATGAAATGGTCTGACTTCTGTTTGCTATTTACTTGGATAAAAGGGTTTGCTTGTTATTAACTATTTGCGAGTTTGTTTGTTTGTTTGTTTTTTGTAGCTAGCATTTGGAGGAAAGGAGCCAAACCAGTGAGATCAAGGCAGTGATATCAAACCCACATAGAAAAGGGGGAGGGGTCACTAAACCATATGTAAAGATTCCTGGTGGCTATATATTAGAAAACGACATGTTGATATTATCCATTTTCTAGTGTATTTGGTTACCTATTTCCCAATTACATTTTAATTTTAGCGTTGTCTTTGTAGTTAATACCTCTTCCCCCTTTAAGGGACAGTGACTTGGGAAGCTAGTGGCATCTGATCCAAATATCCAGAAATGTTAAGTGGTCTGCTACAAGTTTATATGTACTATATAATTCTACTCTGTTATCTCCTTTCTCAGAAGAGAGCAAAGCTGCCAGCTTCAGGGCCCTTTTCCCTGTTCTCTTCAAGGCAGGAATTGCAGTCTCCCTTAGAGATGGGTGGGCGAGATCCCCAAGATATCCAGCAATATCGCCCACAAGTGACTTGGAAGCATCCTATATAGACATAGGCATCTTATGTGGGCATCACACACAACCTTACACAGAGGAGGAAATTCAAACAATTGCCTGAGGTCACATTGGCACTAAGAACCAGAGCCAAGAAGTCACCCCCAGATCCTCTGCCTCTACTACTTTTTTAAGTACTTCATCTCCCTTGTTTTCATTTCCCAGTTAGGACCATTAGTTCTTTTCACTTTGGGGCTTACCCAACATTCAAAACATCAGAGGCACAAAGGTAGTTCAAGTGCTATGTAGCTACCACTGTTTGAGAATTGTAAGACCCTCAAGTTCAGTTGCATTCATAAATTTTGCTTGAAATGTTTGCTCATTTAGGGATTTGGGGTTCTGGTTACTCCCCAATTCCATGTGTTCTCCCACATTGAGATTTAGTGAATTCATTTTTATTTCACAGTTCCCTAGAGTTTTTTGTCTTGGGGGTCCTTTCTCCCGGATTGCAATTCTTAAAAGTATAAAAGTTTTGAAATGCCATCCTCAGGCAGGGAAACCCACCTTAAGAAGGAAATGTTCAGAGAGTGGATTCTAGTCTTATCTCCTGACTGCAAGTGGGTGAAATAATGTGTGTGTGAGTTTGACTTTCTATATGGGAAGAAAGTGAATTACCTGATAACACAGTCAGCTTGGGAATGCAGCAATAGCATTATTATTTTTTTATTTGTGCAGTTTCTTTCATCTAAGGAGCTGAATGTAGTCTGGCATTTCTCAGGCTCTATTATCTCAGAAACTGCAAAGTGTGGGCTTTATTTCATTAAACCTCACAATGCTCTTTTGAGCAAAGGAGGTATGAATGTCATTACCCTTGTTTCACAGATGAGCAATCAAGGCAGGTTAAATGACATTCGTCAAAGCACATAGGAAGGCAGAGCTGGAGTCAGGATTAGAATCCAGATGACACAGAGGAAAGCAGAGGGGAGAGGGGATGGGAAGAGAAGAAAAGAAGAAGGACAGCAGGGCACATGGAAAGGTTGGTCAGAAAGAGGTTTGTTCAAATCAGTAGGAGTTATCAACTCTGTCCTTGAGGCTCCCTTACCTAGCCCCAGAAGGGAAGGTCTCGAGTCAAATATACCTCAAATGTCTCCTTTCTACCTGCCTCCTAATTCTGCAGTTACTACCTGGGAGATTTTCTGAACCTATATTCTTTGTGCTTGCTTTTACTTCTATGAAACCAGTCGCTTTAGCTACGTATTTTAAATAGATTTAAACTATATAGAGAAAGATAACTTGTTTTCTGGGGGAGGGGGGAGATTTCTTCATTAAAAAAAACTTCTTCCTTAAATGAACCAAGCTGCTTCACAAAGATTCTTAGAGAGGATGGAAGGAAATAACACTTAATCCAAACTTGCCTTTAGCTATATGAACAACTAAGGGGTTCATTCAATTTTGCTAAAACCCAGTGTCAATTTTAAAAAGTCAGCTTTCTTGCCAGGTTGGGCACTAAGATCTCACTGCTTAACTCTAAATCTAGTGCACTGCACAAAAACAAAATCACTTTGGGATATCTGAAGTTATCATAATGTGCTACACATATTAGTGGTGCCACATGGTGTTGTGGCCATATGGGAAAGGCAAGCAGGGCTAGGCAAGTGGGAGTGGTTAATGGCGAATGAATCTGGACATCCTACATGGCACAGAAATTAGCTGAGTCTGTTCCTGTGAAGATGGAAAGGAGCTATATCGCGTTGAGAAGTAATCTCTTACTTATTTTTTCTAATTACTGCTAAGTGATGGATCTACTGATGTCAAAAATATGACCTTAAAGAAATTTCCTTAGGCCTTAAGTAGAGCACTAGGTAAATCAATGATTTCATTAATGTAGGTATTTTCACAATCCCTCTCTGTCTCTCCATTTTCTGCCGTTCTCCATGTCTCTTAGTACATCTCCTGTGCACGTAAATGCGTCTTTTCCCCCACCCCCCATGCCTGATGTGTACTTCCTCCTTCCCACAAAACTCAGGTCAAATGTGACCTTCTGAAGGAGGCCTTTCTTGGTTCTCCCCCACCTCCACCCCTTCCCCAAGGCCTTCCTTTCTAAGATTACCATCCATCTACTCTGCATATAACTGGTTTGTACATGGCTGTGTGCCTGTTCTCTCTCCCATTAGATGCTGAGCTCCTTGAAGGAAGGAACTGTTTTCACCTTTCTTTGAGTACTCAGCAACTTAACAGTGCCTGGAACTTAATAAATGCTTGTTGACTGATGGCACATTCATCAGGCAGGAGTTGCAAAGCTAAGCATATCAGATACTCCAGGACATGGTTTCTGCAGGTCCAGTTCAGACGATATGCAGAGACAGCTGAGAGCAACATGTCAGGAAGAAGGCTAGAGTGAACAAAGAAGGAGTACATTGATTGTGGAATCTCTAAACTAGCTGTGCTGCATGAATAGAATGTCCTGCACTAAAAGAAAATTATTTCAATGAATACAAAGAAGAATTAGAAATCTTAAGTGAATTCTACAGAGTGAAGCAAGTAGAACAAGGAAGATAGTAATAAATAAACATTTATTAAGCACCTGCTGTGTGTTAAGCCCTAATTTGCTCCTCACAACAACCCTGGGAGGTAGGTGCTATTAGGATCCGAATTTTACAGTTGAGAAAACGGAGGCAGACAAGTTAAGTGACTCACCCAAGGCCCCGCAGCTAGTAAATATCAGACACGATTTGAATTCGTGTCTTCCTGATTCCAGGCCCAGTGCTCAATTCACTGTGCTACCACCAGTCTCTACATGATGATTGAGTAATAAAATGTAGGAAAACAGAATATTGCTTCTGAGAACACATTAGCTATGCCCTAGATATAGTAATCTTGGTACAATGGCCCAATATGAGATCTAGGTTGATTTTCTCCAAGCTACAGGCAGATTGTTCTCTCCCTACATACACCCCATTCCTGCTGCTATCTAGAGGCAACTGCTGGCCAGATAATAGCTGCTCAGCCTTTTCTTCTCCTCACCCCCATCCCATATGAAGCAGAATTTAAAAAGAGAAATATATATATATATATATGCAAACATAAATCTCTGTAATGTGCAGCTTCCTTTTAAATAAAGTATATTAGAAATTCAACAATTAAGAAATTAAAAGCTTTCCTCCTTCTGTTGCCTTCTGAATTTCCTTCAGTTTTCACTCGTGCAGCAAAAAACAAGCTTCACTGACCTTCTTTTCTTTTTTCTCACTCTCTCACCCAGTAGATTTTATACACACATACACACACTCACACACACAGAGGGAAAAAAAAGAAAGAAAACCCCCTTGTAATAAATATAGTCAAGCAAAACAAATCCATACATTTGACAAGTCTCAAAATGTATGTCTTATTCTTCACCCTAAGTCTATCACCTTTCTGTCACCTTTCACCATCATTGGTCCCCTTGGAATTGTGCTTAGTTATTTAAATATAATTTTTCTTTTTATAATTACCTTCTGGTTTGTGTTAATGTCATGTAGAAATGGTAGTGATTTGTGGATTTTTGTTTTGTGTATTGCTATTTGAAAGTATTAATCACCTCTTTTATTGTGTGATGATTCTCTGGGGTTTTCTAAGTAAACCATCACGCCATCTTTAAATAGAGATAATTTGATCTCCACCTAACTTATTTTTATACCTTTAATTTCTTTCTCATGTCAGTGGAGTAAGGAGATATTCTTGACTTACCCTATATTATTACTGTAAAACTCGTAGTATTTCCCTATTTCAAGGAATCCTAACTCTTGGTTGGAGATAAATATTGTTATTATATATTAAAATGGATATTCTGTGCCTAGTTTTTATCATGTGAATACTATATCTACTCAAATAATTGTGTCATCATAATTACTCATTGTATTTTCACATAATGTAAAACAGGAAGGAAGAGCAAACACCAGATGCCAGAGTCAAGGTTCACAAAGATCTTGGCAGGGTGTGATATTGGGCCGAATCTAATAGAATAAAATTTTAGTAGGGATAAACATAATATCTTACATTTAGATTAAAAAAATCGGTTAGAAAGCAGTTTGTTTGAGTAAGATTTGGAAGTTTTAGTGGACCACAACCTGAATAAGAGCCTGCAGTATGTTGTGACAGCTAAAAAATATTAATGCAATCTTGGGTTATACTGGGTTTTTTTCTTTGCTTTTTTTGGAGGGGAAATGGGGAAGGCAGGGCAGTTGGGGTTAAATAACTTGCACAAGGTTACATGGATAGTTTTGTGTTAAATGTCTGAGGCTGGATTTGAACTCAGGTCCTCCTGAGTCCAGGGCCAGTGCTCTATTTACTGTGTCACCTAGCTGCCCCTTGGGTTAAGATTTCTTTACAGACATCATTTCCAAGGACAAGCTAGTGGTAACCCTTCTGTCCTCTGCCCTAGTCAAACTACACCTGGAATATTGGGTTTAGCTCAGAGGACAGTTTAAGAAGGACATCAATAAACTGGAAACTAGCTATGCCATATAAGAATAGATTGGAGAAACGGGATATTTAGTCTAAAGAAGACAAACCTTTGACAATTTGCATCCCCCATCCCATGAGTGGCTGGTGCTCTCTTCTCTCATCTATTCTGTATATGTATGTATGTATGTATGTATGTATGTATGTGTGTATACACACACACACATATATATGTACCTTATGGTTTACATTTATGTTTCCTTGAGCATGTCATGTCACTTTCTTGAATCTCAGTTTCTTCAAATGTAAAGTGGGAAGGATGAGAGCTAGTAGACCTACTTCTTAGGCTCACCGTGAGATTTAAATGAGATAATACAGTATTCAGAGTCCTTTGTAAACCTTAAAACATCAAATATCTGCCATTTTCTTTTTCTAGCTAGAGAACACAACTAGAAAGGGTCACAATTTACCTGGCCCAAAAACCAGAGAAGCAGGACAGTACCTTCCTCTCTAGGTAAGACAAGATTCCTGGAGTTTTGGCACTGAATTAAATTAGAAGCACATTAATAGAAAGAGAATATTCTTTTTTTCTTAACTTGAACACAGGGTATAATATGAATATAGAAACAATACGTACAAGATTTGGGGGATAGCTTTTATTTCAAGGAAGAAAAACCTACTTTCTGACTGAGGCTTTGCAAAAAGGAATTTATGGTTGGGCATCTAGCCCAATCCAATGGCCATGAACCTATTATTTTGTTCCCTGGGGTAGTTCCTCAGTAATAGGATGTTGTTTCTCAGTGGGAGACAGGGGCTTTTTCAGGGCCATTTCACCTGTCCTTGGGCTGGCCTCCAACCTATTGGGGCCCATGCCAAATATCCCTCTGGGAAGAATCCCTTTATAGATTATAGTCACATGGCTCCCATCTATTTTTTTAAAGTACTTTGTAGTCCTATCTCACCATAGCAACCCATTTACCAAACCTAATTGTTACCCCGCCCCCCATGTTCTAGGAGAACAATGGGCAGAAATTCCACAGGCTATCTTTCCCAAATAGAAAGAAAACTACAGGGACTCTTTGAGCTGATCACACCTGTTCTCTTTATTGTCTTTTATTTTAGGAACTTAAGGTACAGGGATGGCCATGGCACCCAGTGACACTAGAATGATGGCAATGTAGGATGCTCTTGACTTCAGTTGTTACTCCATCCTGTCATGCCTGGTCCTGGTGTTCAAAAGAACCTCCATGTTCCCAGAGTGGTAATAATTGTCATCCTTTTCCATGGGTACTGTCACAAAGTGGTAATGGGGAGAATCTGGGGAGAATTCTTGTAGTGTTCATGGAATTGGCTCTAGTGAAGGCTCATCCATATAGATCTTTCTGCTAAGGAGACCCAGGGGACAGATTTCAGGCTGTCCTATGGCTGGTCTGAGACACCGCCATTCTTCAGCAGGTTTCACGAATTGAAAGAGTGTCCTGGCATGGGACCTGTGAAAGATCATCAACCGAAATTCATCCAGCCAAGGCTGCTGCACAAGGGCATCTAAGATCATCTCGGAGGCAGTAGAAGATGACAAAGCCACGATAAGATTGCTGTGTCCAGTTGGATAGGCCATGCTTGGTTCATCTTTCATCTGTGTCACTAATTGCCGGGTTCTGTTGTGGATTGAACAGGTCAAAGCACAAAGGAAATATGAGGCCTAAGATGTCAGTACATTCCATATCTGCCAGAGAGTCCAGCTAATGGGGAACAGTGCTACCGCACAGAGCTTCTGAGCTAGGATAACAGTCAACTTCTTGCCTGCATAGCATATAGGAACTGACAATAAAGGTGGCAAGAGAGTGTGGTGAGGCCCAGCCATGGGACATAGATGATCATCCAGGGAGTCTGGAAGAAGTAGTAAATCATGTCCTTGGCTGGTATAGGAGTAGCTGAGGCTCAGTTCACCAGCTCATGCCCCTTCATAAAACTGAGCAGGGGATGGCTAGGTAGTGCAGTGAATAGAGCACCAGCCCTGGAGTCAGGAGAACCTGAGTTCAAATCTGGCCTCCGACACTTAACACTCAACTAAGCCATGTGACCTTGGACAAGTCACTTAACCCCAGTTGCCCTCCAAAAAATAAAAAAACAAAACTACCATAATAAACTGTTTGAACATAATATAAAACTGTTTTCTAACAACCACTGACTTCACAAAAGTACTAAGCATGCCAACATTCTGAAAGCAGATGCATTATTACCTTAAGGGGTAAGCTTCATGTTTGAAAAACATTGAAAACTTCCAGTCCCTTAGTGTCAATTATGTATGTGACCTCAGTCAAGTCCCTTTTCCTCACTGAGACTGAGTATCTCTCTTTGTAACATGAAGTGAGTTGTACTCAATGATCTTTAAAGTCCCTTACAGCTCTAAAATTTGTGATTATCAAAATAGTTCATTAATTTAATCCCTAAACTTGCCCTTTCTTCCAATTTCTTTATTCCTGTCTTTGGTGCCACCATTCACCCCAATTCTACTGTTTATAAACTTGAGAGTATTTGACTCTCTTCATGCTTCTCACACCCACTCAACTGCCCCAGTTTGTTTATTCCAGCTTCACAACAGCTCTCCCATTCCTTCCTTTCGGCCCCTACTTTCCTTATCTTGATAGTGAGCTAGTATGAAGAAGGTAAGAGAGCCCTTGTTGAGTTCCCTATCACCAGATCCTGCTGAACTGAAAGAGAGGGCAGATGTGATTGTGGAATCATTTTAAAGATATCATTTAAAATCTTTTTAGGGGTCATGTAACATGAGGAAAGTGCCACAAGCATGGAGAAGGGCACCCAGGGTCTCAGTTGTCAAAAGGGGAGGACAGGGGGAAGTAGCTCATACTAGGAGTAGCTACTAGGTTTCTTGAGCTCAGTAGTTCTGAGCTGCAGTATTGTTAGAGCCTGAGTCTAACACCAATACGAAGGAATAGAAATTATGCTTTTCAAGTTCACTTAGGCAGCTGGATGGTGCAGTGGATAGAGCACTGGGCCCGATGTCAAAAACTGAGTTCAAATATGATCTCAGATACTTCTTAGCTGTGTGACCCTAAACAAGTCACTTAACTTCTAATTATCTCCATTTCCTCATCTGTAAAATGGGGAATGTTATGAGAATCCAATGAAATAATGCTCATCTTAAAGCACTTAGTACAGTGCCTAGCACTATAAACATGTTAGCTAAAGAAAACAAACTTTCCAGATGACTTGCAGTTGGGAAAGCTGGCTAATACATTTGGCCACATTCAGAATCCAAAAAGATCTTATCAGGTAAGAACAATGGACCAAGATTATTAAGATAAAATTGGGTAGGTGCCACAATAACATTCTACATGTGAGTTAAAAATCAGCTGTACAAGTATAGTATGAGGGAGGTATGCTATTCTCAGCCACGTTAAGAGACACATTACAGCCCCAAACAAGGGAGAAGGGAGTTCCTCTGTTCCCTGCCCTGCTTCGATCATATTCGGAGTGTTGTTTGCGTTTTGCCTGCCACGTTTTAGGAAGGAAGCTGACAAGTTGAAGAGTAACCCAATCAAGGCAGTCAGGATAGTGAAAGGTCTCAAGTTCATTTCATACAATGATGGAAGGAATCAGGCATGTTTAGCTTTTAAAAGAGAAGACTTAAGGGGACAAGACAGCTGTCATTAAATTTCTGATGGGCTGTCATGTGAAACAGGCTTAGACTTGTTCTATTTGACTCCATACTAGCAATGGGTACAAGGTGAAGATCGGCTTGTTTAGGCTTAAAGTAAGGAAAAAATACTTAACAATTAGACCTGTTAGAAAGTAGAATGGACCGCGTTAGAAGACTGTACATAACAGCTAATACTCAGCTCCCACACAATCCCCACCTCCACCCCACATATCCCTAACAAACTCCTTCAGTTAGTTCCATTGCATTATAGATTCAGGTGTCTTTATTATTCACAGATATGTACTCCTAGATTTATGGATTTAATTCTGCATAATGGATATATCCAGAAATCTACAACTGAAAATAATATCAGAGTCAATGCTCACCACCTCTGCATATGTGGGACCCCCTTCCCCCAAACCAAATAACCCCAGTATGCCAGTGCATGGAGAATAATGCCCCAGCAGAGCATGCTAATATCTTGTTGCACAGAAGTGCCCTCTGTAATATTATAATGTGGTAACACTTGAACTAAGCTTTTTAAATTATTTTTGGCGGGGGTGGGTGGTAGGGAGAGAATTCATTCTTTTAATTTTAATTAAATATCACTAGGACCCATATCACTCACTCTGAAATGATTTTGTGAGTTTGAATTTGTGGTGATTTTGATTTATCCCAAGGCCTTGGGGATTATGTAGGGAGAGGCGTGTTAAAGGGCAGAGCCTGCCTCCTTGAAGGCAAAGACTGTTTTACACGGTTTGTTTTTTTATCAGTGTTGAACATTGTCTCTGATCTACAGCAAGTCTTTAATGGTTTTTTTCATTAATTTCATTTATTGGGGTGGGTTAATGATATAATGATAAGGAAACAACAAAGTAATGTATGAATGTGAGTTGTTTTTATGATCTCTGCTCATGCTCGTGGAGAAAATAAAAACCTGTGCTTTTACCAATAACACGTGGATACTTGGGATGAATGGATAGATGTCTCTCTCAGTCTTTATCTCTCTATCTTTCTAGACACAAAAGTATATTGAAAATACCTTTGATAATGCATCTGAATACATTTTAAAATATCCTTTTTCTATTCATTCCTGCTTCTCAAACCAATAACAGGTAGTCCTCCATATATAGAATAGCAAGCCTGTGGGATAAAATTCTGCGGGGTACTTGGGTTGTGAATAATAAAGCCTGGGCTGCGTGCTTTTGTTAATTCGTCACTCCCCAATATAGTGAAGTCATGTAGCTATTGACCTGATATCAGAGAAGTTTCCTAATAAGGTTTCTGAATGGTAACTGGGTAGAATGAAATCATAAATTAATAGCAGAATGTTTGTCTCCTCATCTCTTAAATTCCTCCAGTTTTCCTTATGTCTTAACACCAGCATTAGGAATAATAATAATTGTGGCTATTTCCATCACTTTTTAAGGTTTGAGACATGTTGGCTCTACATTCATTGTCAGCTTCCCAGCAGCCCTGTGAGAGAGAGAGAGATGAGAGACATTTTTTTATCCACACTTTATAGATGAGAAACTGGCTCATACCTGAAGTGCTTTACCACATAACAAGTTGTTGTCTGAAGCAGGATTCAAACCCAGGACTTCTATGTCTAGCATGCTAGCCACATTGGGTATCTGCTGTATGTGAGACTCTGGGCTAGCACTGAGATACAAAGATATGATCAAGACTCATCTCTAGAAAAGCTAATGGGTATGTGTGCGTGTTTGTGCGTGTGTGTGTGTGTGTGTGTGTTGTGGGGGATTGTTGGGGGGAGTTAACATACCCAGATATCCACTATACAAAGGAGAATGTGATAAGTGCAATAACTTAAACAATATCAAATTCTATGAGCAATATCCCTTCCATTTTGGAATTCTAGTAGCATTAGGAATAAGTAGCAAACATAGCCAAGAAATATATTGAAAGAAGCTGACACACAAACAAATATTAAGCCTTATTAAATGACTGATTTCTTCTGAATTATACATGCTGGCTATGTTTAGATCTACTCAACTGCCTTTGGATAATTGGATTCCAGCTCTCATATACAACTTCTTTTCTCATAATCTAATAAGAGGGGGAAAAGTTTTGGTAGCTACAGGAATGTAGGTTAACCATATTTTATCCTCAAAATCTTGTTGAAATTCTCAGTAAAGTCTCATCAATATTTTATTTCAAAATTGATCTGATTATTTTTGGTGCCTTCCAGAATCATGCTTGAATAAGAAAAAAATGCTTTCTTTTTTTTGTCCTTCCAAAATAAAACTGCATTGGAATAATTTGTTTTCATCATACTGATTTTATGGAGCAGGGTTTACATTTCCATCTTCTGTTTGATGGGCAATGGAGAGACACTTGATATGATAGTAAGCGGATGGACAGTCCAGGTCATGAACCAGTGTTCATTAAGTGTTAGGAGACTTCTCCCCCTTTGGTTGTGTCTTCTATGAAAAATTTTGGGAAAATATGACCAAGAACTGCATAAAATGTGAAGGTAAGATGGAGGCCTGGCAATTGGCATGGGTGGAGAGAGTGTTCACTCCAGTGATATTATGTGACCCATTTAGATTGGTGGAGCTATATAAATTATGAGTTGATTATGCTTCCTTATGCTCAACATTATGATCAAATCTAACTTAATACCTGAGAAATGGGGTGCTCATTTTGCTTAATTGAGCTTCAGGCCTTTAAGCACTGCAGCCCTTTAAGTTTCAGCTATTATTATTAGAATTCAAAGATATATGAAGGATCTGTGATTTTATCATTGTGATGGGAACTCCCTCAACTCAGCAGATCCCAACCTACCTCTGACTTAGTAGGTGAACCTGAGGAAGTTGCCTGAAGCCCAGTGACTTGCCCAGATTTGTAGAACTATTAAGTGTCGATGTCTGAATTTGAACCCAGATTTTCTTCACTCCAATCCCAGCATTCTATCCACTGTTATCATGTCTTTCATTATTACTAGAAATCTTTCTGAAATGTATTGATGGGAAATCTGGCAAAATGGATTAGCTAAGTGGTCATATCTAAGCCTATCTCCCCATTTAAAAAACTCAAAACAGAAACAGGAACAGAAAAATTTTCATCAAAAGAGGAAAAAGGAAAGAGATCCTCAAAGGAAACCACACAGAAAAGCAAATAGGTCATAGATGTAGGATTACAATGTGCCCAAGAGTTCATCTAGTTCAATTCTCTCCTTTTTACATCTTGGGATAATAACTCTAAATGGGTTAGACCACCACCCACCTCCCTCCTTTCCACTATTCTGTAGCCCTGCATACAGCAAACCTTGGTCCAAGTCTGCTGGGGTCTCCAACATTCTTTTCAAGAGATCATCCCAGTCAGACACAGCCAATAATAATACTGCTTTCTGAGTCACAAATGTTGTCAATTCAAAACAAACTTAATGAAAGAGCCTTAAATTTAGCCAAAGAATATGAGACCAATTGGAAGCTCACCAGACTACCATTGCATTCCACTCAAGGATTCATTCGAATTTTCATAAAACATATTCCTCACAAGGGCTGTTAGAAGAATTAGTGTTATGGACTTATTCCAAGCCCCAGAATCCAAAGCACAAATTACTAGGGGAAGGATTCTATATTTGATGTGAACTTCTGGGACAACTAGAAAGCAGTCTGGAAGAAATTAGGTTTAGTCCAGCATATTATACCATTTATCACAATATATTCTAAATGGATGTGTCACTAGAATATTAAAGGTCTCATCCTAAAACTCAGTAGAAAGGAAGGAAAATGGTACTCTTCACAACTGTGGCTCAGTGGAGAATTCTTAGCCAACCAATGGATAGAGGGGATTGGTAGGAGTGGGTATGAAGGAAACTTTCTGGGCTTGTTATTTCATCAAGCTGGGTCAACTCTTGGTGAGGAAAATCCCTGCACCAGTGTAGCAACTGTTGAGCAATTCAAAGTGGTTGATTAGAACCCTCAGGTAATTCTGAATTCTCTGAGCAGTTAGTCCTTGATTTGCCCAGGGATCTACACAGCCAATGTGTTTCAGAGATAGTGTTTTGACCCAGCTCTTGATGAGTCTGAGACCAGCCCTCCATCCACTATAAAACGATGCCTTTGGGCTGGACGTTAAAACCAAAATATACAATTTTGTTTACATAAAAGTTTAAAAGGTTCTGTGCAAAATCAGTGAAGAAAGTGAAGAAAAATTATTGAGTGGGAAAGAACTTTTGCCTTAAATACAGAAGTCTGATTTCCAAAATACATAAAGAGTCAGGAGATAAGTGGTTAAAGCTTTCAAAATAAAAAAAAATTTTAAAAGAATTGCAAACCATCAGTGACCATAGGAAAATGTACTCTAAATGACCAATAATAAAAGAAACTCAAATTAAAACCACTCTTCAGTTTTACCTTAAAACACACAAATTGACAAAAATAACAAAACCTGGAAACAGTTGATGTTTTGTATTATGTTGAGGGGGGAGGTGACAGACATGGAGGTTAACTTCCTACTACCCTGTGAGGTCTCTGAAGGCAGGGGCTGGGTTTAATTTCCTTTGCAACCCTGCCCATCCCTATCCCCCCAAGCTTCTAGCACAATCTCCTGGCCAAAAACAGGCACTTTATCAATTTTATTGGAAGTTGAGCTTATTCTGGCTATGGAGATTCTGGCCATGGCCATGCATAATGTCAGGTTGAATGTGTCTTTGCACTGCAAGCAGATAATTCTGCTTGATTTCAGATGTAGCATAACATAATGGTAATGGAATTTGGAGATGCCCCTGAATTGACTTGGCTTTTGGGTTGAGTGTTAAGACCCAGAGCTTGTGAATCCCACTTGTGGGATGGACTTGTTGATGTGAAGAGATGGGGCTGACCTGGGAGGAGCCATGAATCGAAAGGAAGGCTCAAGCCCAGAGAAGGCCAGAAGAAGAAGTACTTTTGGGGAGAGCAGTATCCAGTGTCGTTGAGCCAGAGTTGCTGAGAGAGACTGCTAAGAGCCCATTGGAGCTGTCTAAGACATTTGAGGACTGCCATCTGGAGCTGCTGAGAATTGAGGAGGCATGGCTGTTATACTGGTATTTTGTCTGTCTGTTTTGATATTGTTTTTCCAGATTCACCTGATGGTGGGCAGTGCTGCTGTTGTAGAGGTCCTGGAACCTGGGTGTTGGTGCAGAAGCCCTGAAGAAGGACTTTCTTGTTGTATGTTCACAAAAATCCTGGAAGGGGGCCTTGCTGATACTTTCAGGGGTTCTGGGACTGTTCTACAGGCAGAGTATGACTTGATGAGGACACTGGCTATTGCTTTGTTGAGCCTTGTCTCCCCAGGAACTGAGATTGCTGAGGGCTTGCCTCCAGTGAACATGAAAGAAAGGCCTTTTCTTGGCCTTTCAATGCTGAGATGTTAGCTTGATCTTGTTATGGTGTTAAGGGTAGATGGCCTTTTGTGCTCTCCTGCTTTCTTTTGAGAAAGTGCTTGGTGTTAATGGATGATATTGTAATTACTTTGAGTCCAGGGGTGGGAAACCTTTGGCCTTTTTGTGATGAATGGAAACTGAACTCCATTTGAGAAGAACTCTCTCCATTTGAGAAGAGACTTTGACTAAAAACACGTACTGTCTAGTGGTAGAGTAGTACCTCGACTGAATGAAGAACTTATTTGTGAAATGTATGAGTTATACTGTATTTTGACTTTCTCTGTTCTGTGAATGTTTGCTGAATAAATGGGGTTTGCTATGCTGGTAATCCGGACCTTGGAAGTTGCATTTGCTTGGCATTACACATAACTAGCTAGCAGTTCCTTCTCTCATAGGCTTTGGAAGCACCCTTTGCCAGACTAGAACAAGTTGACTCTCACAGTTAAGGTAGAGGTATTGGCCTTCATGGCAAATGGGAATTGTGGGTCTGAGTAATGCAGGGTTTCTTTGGAGGACACAGGAAGAGAGAAGGTGAATTGCTGCCTCAGAAGTTGAGATGTTCAGGGTCTTTAGCGATCAAGCAAGGGAAGGTCGGTTTTGTATGGTCACTAACTAAAGGGCTCAAGTGAAAAAGTATGGGAATAAAGTGGCAACTTTGGTAAATCCTAAGAAATACTGGGTATCTTTAGGGGAAGAAAGGAGTGTTCTGGTCCAGAGCTGCACTGACCTAATTCTAGTTCATCGGAATGTCTGATGAGTAATAAATGAGTGAAAGAAGGAAAGAAAGAATGAAGAGAGAGAAGCTGAAGGAGGAAGAGGAGGAAGAAGAAAGAAGGAAGGAGGGAAGAGAAAGAAAGAATGCATTAAGTACTTATTATATTCAATGCACTTTGCTAAATGATGGGAATAAAAATAGTAAGACAGTCTGTGCTCTAGAGGAGCTCATATTCTAATTGGGGAAATAAAATACATGTTAATTGGAAAGGTCCAGTGGTCCTTAGGGTTCAGTGGCAAAGCGAATGCTAATGCCTCTTCTTTAATGTCATTTCCACTGATAAATTATATCATATTTTCTGAGGTTTGCCTATTGGACAGTGACAAAGATATTAACTAAAATAACTAAGTTGGCTTGCCTGTAGGTGACAGTTGGTTGGCACAAGAGCCACCTCTCTGGATAATGGCTATGAGGGCTAGGCTAGAAGCAGCTTCTCTTTCCTGGGGAATTCTTTGATTCCCAGGGCTCCTACGCTTATTTTGTTGTTTTCATGCTCTCTGTGAACTGCTTGAAAGCAGGGACTGTCATTTGCTTTTATCTGTATCCCCAGTGGTCACAGTGCCCGGCACATAAGAAGCCCCTAATAATTGCTTATTGACCATCTAACTTGGTGGCAGTTGGTGGTGGAGGTGATGTGGAGGATAGACTCATCTCCACCATGATTTCTCTACTCAGCATTATGAAAGGATCTTTTAATGATTAATGTTTAAGTGTTTATTTTTAAGTGTTTTAAGAACTTTCATGTAGAAGAGGGCTTAGGCCTGTTTTGTTTGGCCCTATAGAGGAAGGAACAATGGAAGGAAGTTGCAAAGAAATAAATTAGGTTTCATGTCAGGAAATACTTTCTAACAATTAGAGCTGTCTCAAAGTGAAATGGGCTGTCTTGGAAGGTAAAAAATTCCTCATCATTGTTCAAGTTATCCCATCAGGTGTTCAGGAAAAGACTAGATGACTACTAATCAAGAATATTGTAAAGGAGATTCTTGTCCAGGTATGGGCTAGATTCTGTGACTTCTGAGGTCTCTGTCACCCCTGTCACCTATGACATTTTATGATTCTGGAGATGCTCTGAGAATATAGTTATAGTGACAGTGTTTTTGTCCAACCATTCAAGCAAACAGTTCAAAATGATTTCAGAAAAGTGATCAAACAATTTATTCCCTTTAACCCTTTGGTCCCATCACTGGGCTTATCAGCTTAAATGTTTCTAACTAGAAGGGACCTTATACTGTCATCTATTCTAACCCCTTTCATTATTCATCAGGAGGCTGGGGCAGGGAAAGGGATAACTTTCAGAAAGTCACACAGGTAACAAAATAGATGCTAGATTAAAATCCAGGTCATCCAGCTTCAAAGCCAACTCCCTTTCCACTGCGCCACCCCAAGGAGGTTAAAAACACAGTAAACTTGTCGGTAACAGTGGTCCCATACAACAGCATTTTTTAGGTTAAAAATCACTGGAAATCAATTGGATAGGTGGGGAAATAGCTGGACAAATTGTGATATGTGAAAGTAATTAGGTATTTGGGGGAAGTAAGACATAATCATTGGTAAAGATTCGGAGAAACATGGGATGATGTGTAAGAATTGGTGTGAATGAAATAAGTAGAAGCGGGAAATCAATATACTCAGTGACTGTGGTAATGTAAATTAAAAGAACAAACTTTGAAACCAAATTCCACACTAATTTTTAAAAAAGTAACTAGTGATAACCGCTTAGAACAGATAATGAAACATATGGGGGGAGGGGGAAGGTAGCGTGAGGAAATGCCAGGAAGGCTTGGGTAAACGAGGGGGACCGTTGTATAGGCATCACAATCTCTGTTCTTAAGACGCAACTAAACGGGAAGGTTCCATAGGGGGGCAAAGGGTGGTCAAAGGTGAAATGTCTAGAAATGTCTGTGACATAAAAGCAGAAGTCAGAGATAAGGTATTATTATTTTTTTTAAATTGGTGCTCCTGAGTCCTGCATTGAGCTGACCCAATGAAGAGTCCAGAAAAGAGATTTCCCTCTGCTTCTTCCCCTCTATCCCCCCTCAAGATGGAGGTGCCCAAAGCTACTTCTAGCCTTGGAGACCAGACCGCTTTGACACTAGCAACCATGGCCTCTGAGAAGGAGGCCACGATGATGGAGGTGGTGAAGCAGCTCCAGGCAGGGCTGTTCTGGATGCCCCATCCAACGAAGGTGCTGAAATATATGAAAAGGCTTAACGATCTGCCAATGACGGTGGATGTTCTGGCGGAGACCGGCATTGGTGAGACTGTGAATAGTTTATGCAAATATGAAGAGGTGGGTGCCATGGCTCGGAATATAGTCGGGCGATGGAAAAATCTAGTCCCTGTTGATGAAGACTCTGACTCTGACTTGGACTTAAATTGGGAGGAGCTGGACTCAGAGAGGAATAGCTTCAGGAAGCGGCCCCATGATGTTAGCTTGGAGAGTGACTTTCAAAAAATTGGGAAACCTTCCTTCAGCCAGCCACCTAGCCCAGGTTTTAGAGACAAAAAACACCCGAAGCTCTGGGAGCCAGAGAGAAACCTCAAAGTATCACCTGATCATGAGAGAAGAGATGAAATAAAACAATGTAATCAAATGTTATCGTTGGATGGTCCAGGCAGCAGCGGAGTACAGTCGCAGCCTTCCATCAGCCTTCAACAGGTCAATGTAGACTATTTCAGTCACCAGGAAGAGAGAGATCAGAAGTCTGGTAAAGACTCAGACCTCCACATTCAAGACAAAGTAAAGACCATACAAGAGGGTTCACTAGGTGAACCATCCCAGGTTAAACCAAGGCCTTTTAATGAGAGCAGGGAACACAGATTATTGTATCAGAAAGAAAAAAATCAAGTGGACTCTAAAGAACAAGAGAACAATTTTGCTTTGAACAAAGAAAAATTATCTAATGTTACATCCAGAGAGGTGTGCCAGAGGCCACCCTCCGGAATTGACACAAAGGAGAAACAGAACACTGCTACCAGGAGAGACAAGGATCAAGAGAGAAGCAGTGTCAAGAATCAGTTTCCTCCTTTGGAGTTATCTTTTGTAAAACACATTACAAAAACAAAACACCAGGATACTCCTGAGCCAAAATTGGAAAAACCCCAACTAAGTAAGGACTCGTTGGTTGTAGGGAGATGGTTTAAAGACAAGGGAGTGTCTAACAATGTACAGACGCAGGAGGGGAAATGCAAAGCCCCAAGGTCCCACGAAACCACAACAAGCTACCTTCTGGAGTCTGGGGAGCCAGAACCATATGATGAAGATGAACAGCCCACCACATCTTATGGTTCTGATTTCAGCTGTGCCTGGCAGCCACAAAGGGAAAAGAATATAAAAACTCCAGTTGCAGTTCATGAAAACCAAGACCACATTAAAGATAACAGTGCCAGAACTGATAGTAAAAGCCCAGATTCAGTTCTAAAGTTACGTGAGATGAATGATGGCAAACCAGAGAAACAACCATCTGGAGCTATGTTGGCCAAACTGAAAAATATCTCCACTCATGTTACACCACACTTAGGAGATACCATTTTGCCTACAGTACAAGCAAGTTGTCAAATTCCATCTCGGGAAACACCTCTCCCCTTGAAACCGAAGAAGAAAACAGTCTCCACCTACCATAAGGACGAAGGAATTGGATTTACAGGACGAAGAACAAATTCGAGGATGCAAGTTTATTCAGGACCCAAATGTGTTCAGCAACAAAAATTAACATCGCTTTACCGGCAATGCTTCAGGGTCCTCAATAATAATCTGGACTCCATTTGCTATATTGGAAAGGTACCCTATACTGTGCTGGAGCCACTTCTGGAGAAATGTACACCTAAACAACTGCATAGAATCGAGGAATACAATCATTCATTAATTAAGGAGACCGATCAGTTATGGAAAATTCATTGTAGTCGAGATTTTAGATTGGAAAGACCAAGAGAATCTGAGTCCTGGAGGGAGCTATACCTTCGGCTTCAGGAAGCCCGAGAGCAGCGATTGCTGCTATTAACAGAGAATATTAGATCAGCTCAGGCCAATAAACCCCAAAGCCGTCCAGCAATGATGGCCTTTGTCAATTCTGTGGCCAAACCACCTCGAGATATTAGAAAGAGGCAGGAAAAATTTGGCACTGACAGAGTAGCTGTTCCTAAAATTATTAAGGCCAAGTCTACCTCACACATCCCAACCACCCACTCCAGTAGCAGTGAGATACAACCATATGCTGACACTAGTACTAGCAGCACTCGCTCAACATCATCAGTTAGGATCACTCATTCTTGTGATTCCAGAAAAAGAGCTGCAAAAAAAGTTGCCCCAATGATGGCCAAAACTATCAAGGAATTCAAAAATAGATTCTCCCGCCGATAGACCTATCTGCAAAGTGAGCATAGGGGTGAAATGGAGCATTGTTTTTCTTTTGGCGGGCAAGGGCATTTATGAAATTAATAAAACAACCTAGAATCCTTTGCTCCATGGAGACTGTTATTGTCAAATAAGTGTCTCGAACTTGCCTATGGATTGATAGCATTGTTTTGGGGGTTTAGCCCCTATAAACTACCTATACTTAACCACTGCCTCTTTAACTGAGGAATACTTTAGCCATTTTAGGAAATAGGTGAAAGCTTGGATTTCTGGAGGATTTTCATTTCAATTCAACCTCATAAGCTAAAAACTTTTAACTAAAAATTTAGCAAAACATTTGATAGCCTATAATGCTAGTCAAAAGATGGAGTGTTATGAGCTAGATCATAATTAATTTAGGTGGATTTAAAGCTGGTCGATTGGTCAGATCTGAAGAGATGTCATTAATGTTTTGATGCTAACTTAGAAGGAGGCCTCTTCTCAAGTGTTCCCCAGATGTGTGCTTGGTCCTGGGTTTTTAAACATTTTTATCATCTTATATAAATCCATAGGATGCATCTCTGCAATTTTCATTGAGCTGGGAAGGACAGATAACGTATTCAACAACAGAATAAAGACTTAAAGATATCCTGACAGCTTAGAACATTGGGATGGACCTAATAAGATGAGATTTAATAGAATGAATAATAAGTTTTAAAGTACTTATAAAATTATTTTAATAATTTACCAAAAATGATGCTATATTTAGAAAATATATTTATGATGTTATATTTATAAAATAATATGTGTTTATTATATAATAGATATTAACCCCTCCCAAACTTATGAAATCTTGGGCTGCATTAAAAGATTTATAGTTTCTAGGACTAGGGATGTATTAATTCCACTGCCAACTGCCTTGGTCATACCATATCTTGATTATTGTGCTGCCATGATTTAAGGACACTGAGAAGTTGGAGAATTTCTAGAGGAAGCTAAAAATGGTATAGTGACTATAGTGGAAATATCCATGACCGCATAAAGGTAGTGAGTTTCTCCTTGAAAGGTATCTTCTAGTAAAGGTTAGATAACCTCTTATTATAGAAAGAATTCTTGTGAAGTTTTGGGTTGGAAAAAAAGGCCTCTGAGATCCTTTCTACTCTGACATTCTGTGATTCTGTGACTGTAAGAGACTCAAAGTGGGGAACCTGAGGCCTTGAGGTCTTTGTGACGTTCTAGGTCCTTGGGTGTGGCCTTTTGACCGAGTCCAAGTTTGACAGAACAAATCTTTTTATTAAGGGAATTTGTTCTGTGAAGTTGAGAAAGATTTTTAAGCCTACTGCACCCTTTCAGTTAGTGAGTGTTTTGGTGACTTTCCCATTTTTTCCAGGTGAAATTAATAGCCCTGATTTTCCCCTCATGGCATTTTTTAAAGGACAATGCTGATGGAGTAATTCCTTTATGATCATGGTCTTGGGGTATTTCCTAGACTAACAAACTGGAAATATCCATGTTGATTCAGGTACCTTACTCTTTACCTTGTTCTTTTAGCTAACTTCTCTCAGAGGACATAGTCCTGTACAAATGTTTCAGAATAGAGAAAGTTGTTCTAAATTACTTTGGAAGAAAAAATGTTATCGTTTTGGAATTTACATGGTTGTGGCCAAGCACCACCTTTTTTCCCTTTCTCAGTAGAACTGTAGTTAGTAATTCTAGCACCTGGAGCATTCAGGTGAGTCTGTATGTGAAGGAAAGGAAGGAGACTATCCTCCATTGGAAGCATGTCCTATCTTAGTGCCAGCTCTGATCCTCGGGCATTCTCTAAAAGCAGTAACACTGCACTGACAAGAGATCCTTAGCTATCACTACAATGCATCCATGACCCGGTTAATTCAGTGAAAACATATATATCTAGCACATTGGCATCATATGACAAATTCACAAGTGGACTGAAATTCTCCCTTTCTGATGATTGACTTGGTGTTGAGGATACTATAGAGAGGATTACTACTCAGCTGTGTGTTAGACTAGATGGCCTGTGAGGGCCTTTGAAACTGAAGGCCTGATAGTTGTGAACATTCTAGAGCAGAGGTTCTTAACTTTGGTTGTATCTGGGAGGCCTGGCAGCCTGGTGAAACCTTTGAACCTCTCCTGTCTCACTCCCCCACCAGCTGTCTTTCCCTCTGAAGATGACTCTACCCTGAGAGTACTTTGCTGATTGGGGGAGGCTTGCCTAGAATCACCATATCATTACAAGTCCAAGCCATGCAGTTCATTTCCCTCCCCTCTCCCCATGCCATTTGCCTTCCTTTCTCTCTCCCCAGGTGCCTCTCCTTCTCTATTCCTGTCCTTTCTGCCTACCTTTGTGGTCTTTCCCCATTAGACTGTAAGTTCACTGAGAGTAGGGACCAGTATCTTTTTAAAATTCCTGTCACTTAGCACCATGACTGGCAGTAGCTACTGAAGAAATGTTCTCTCTTTCTGTGTAACTGTGTATGTATCTATGCATTATTCATCTAGGCATTTGTCTGTCCCTCTATGATCTATCTTGTTCTTTTCTCTTTTACAGTAATAGATTTACCTCAATGTTCTATCCCATCAGATGGTTTTATAGCTCAGCTATAATTCAGCATGTTAGCTATACCTCCAGTTTTGTGCCATTTGCAGACTCGATAAGGGATCCATTTATACCTAGAATAACATCATCTGCATTTATAATTGAAGGAAAGGTTAAGATGCAGTTAGAAGGTAGTGAAAATAAAGTAATTGTTTTCCCATCTAAGTTCATAGACACCCCTCCTCCCCACAAAGGGTTCAGAACCCTGGTTATATAGACACATCTTGTGAAAACTCTTGAAGAAGATATTAAGAAAATGGTTAGTGAACTGCTGGAAGAGGAAGTGATTCCAAAGAGCCAAGGTGGCTTCATCCGGGCACATCATACCACCCGAAGCTTATTTCCTTTCTCAATAGTCTTACTAAACTAGTCAATCAAGCAGATATTGTAGTTATAGGTTGCCTGTATTTTGGTAAAGTGTCTTGGTATCCTTTCGATAAAGTGTTTCATGTTATCCTTGTAAAAACTATGGAGATATGTGGGCTAGAAGACAGAATTACATGAAGCTGGAGTTGGTTAAATGACTGGAATCAAAACACAGTCATTTGTAGTGCATGTTAACTTGGATGGAGATCTTAAGAGTTTCATCCCCAGCCCTCTGTGCCAGGCCCTGTGCTCATTAACATTTTTAACCAATGAGGAGGATAAATACATAAAACAGGTGGGGAACCTGTGGTGTCAAGGCCACGTGTGACCTTCTAGGTCCTTGGATGTGGCCTTTTGACTGAGTCCAAGTTTTACAGAACAAATTCTTTTGAGGGCCATAATTGAGGACCTAGAGGGCCACATGTGGCCTCAAGACCCCAGCTTCCCCACCCCTGACAAATGCATTCTTATCAAGCCTGCAGATGATCTAAAGCTAGGAGGTATAGTTAACATGCTAAACTATGTTAAGCTCTAAAACTATCTCAACAGGATAGAACATTGGGCAGAATGTAGTATGATGAAATTCAGCAGGAAGAAGTGTCTTATTCTTGGTTTCAAGAAAGCAACATCACAAGTATAAAATGGAGAGAGAAGGCATTGTTACATAGCTGTTTACCTGAGTAAGATCTGGAAGGTTTAGTGGACTGAAAACAGTTTTCTGTGAAAGAATACAGCAATTTGGCAAGCATTGCAAATTATGTTTTCTGGTTAGACCATAGATTTTCCTGTGTTTAGTGTTTATTTACCATTATTTTTATATCTCTCTTCAGGAGGTTTGTTCTGAATGTTCCAGGTAATTTTGATGATCTTGTAACTGATAGGGCAGCTGCCAGGTAGGGAATGCCATTTTGGGTAATGACTAGTGACTCTCGCCACTCCCCCCCCCCCATAACAGATTTTGAAGGGGTTTTGCAAAAAAAAATCCTGAAGGTTTTTGTTGACCAACTTTGGTTCAAATCCACCCACAAATGTGTCTGCTGGCTCCATTTTTTGACATTGTGGGCTAGATACCGTTTTATCCCTTCACTTCTGTGATACTGCACTCTCCTAGTGTGCCTCATACCTCTTTGTCTACTCTCTAATTTGTAGGTTCTTCATCCTCTTCTTGCTCTTTAAATGAACCCCAAGGTTCTAATCTTCCCTTCTTCAATCACTCTTTCCCTTAGCCATCTTATCCATTTCCATGACTTCAGTTATGACTTCTATGGCAATAACTCCTAAGTCTCTCTCTCTCCATCCCTGCATTCTACTCAGATGTCCAGTCTTATACTTCTTTGGTTGGATGGAAATCTTAGCGCCTGTCCTAACTTGGACTCCTATCCTTTCCATAAAATATGTCCATTCTGTGGGGTTCTTTATTGTCAATATCGCCAGCTTTCTATTCATTTAGGCTCATAACCTAGGTCTCATCTTTGACCCTTCCCTCTTCTTTACCCCATACATACATACAATTCAGTAAGTACCAATGCTTCTTGTCCCCTCCTCTCAACTCCTATTACACCACCCTTATTTAGCCCTTCATACATAAAATATTTTATTAGCCTCCTTATTGGTCTTTCTACCTTCAGTTAATATCCCCTATAATGCCTTCACACCCCTGCCCTCCTAGTGAGAGTACTCAAGAATGTCTTCAGTTCTTATATTAAAAAAACCTTCAGTCTATCCCCATTACCTTGCAAGTAAAGCATTATGTCCAGGTCTTGGCATTTAAGGTCCTTGAACCTTATAGTATACTTCTTCTCTTCCTAAATTGCTTTCTTTGGCATACTTTATAATCTAATTAAACTGGACTACTACCCCTTCTCATCCTCTCTTCTGCATGCCTTTGGCCAGGCTGTTCTCTATGCATCGGATGGATCTTTTCCCCCATTCTCACCTCCATATTTGGATACCCCATCCATTTCTTCAAGGCTCACCTCCTTCACAAAGCCTTCCTCAACTTCTCTGCCTCCATCCTTTCCCCACCTTAGAAAAGTGACGGATCCCTGCTCAGTTTCTCCAACTATTTTCCTTAACCCTGTACCTTGTATCATAGTTATGTGCACAAGTAACCCCCCCTCCCCAATCAAAATATATATATCCTTGTATTCCCAGGGCACTACACAGTACCCTTCACTCAGTAGGTGCTAAGCAAATATTTAATTAATGAGTACTTGAAAAAAACTAACACCTGTGGGTAGGAGGGATTGTAGAGGCAAAGTTTGCACAATGTTTTGTTTTTTTTTTCTCTATTATCATGCTATTGAGAGGCAGACCTCTGTAAGTTCAATCTTGGCATATATAACTCTCTGTTCTTTTCCCACCACAACTAATTAATTTTTAATGCAAGTAATAGCTTTACTTCTCTGGTCTGTCCCTGAGAGCACACAGCTTAATGACACTGAATACTCAGTGTTCCCTGGTAAAAGATCATCTTAATGCTTGTTTGGGCTAATGCAGTTTGTGGTTCAACTGGAATTGTCTTTGAATGAGTTTCTTCCATTCAGGGGAGGAGGGATAACTCAGCTTCTCTCTTAACTGGCAATTCTACACATTGGCCTCAATCAACCCCTTTCTCTTTATGTCAAAACAAAGTCTGTCATAGTTTATATACATCATATCTTTGAGCAAATGTGTCCATTTTCTAAGATGCTTAATTTTGTGTGACTCTGGGTAGGCCCCTTACCTTCTCTGAGCCTCTCTACACAATGAGGAAGGTTGGCGGGACTGGTGAGACATGCTGTTTGAAGTAAGTGCATGATGCTATAACTCAAGAGACCTTCATTCTACTCCTAACTGTGCTACTGCTTTGCTGTATGATTTGGAGAAAATCACTTTCTCTTCCTGAGCCTCAGTTTTGCCATCTGGAAAATGAGGGAGTTAGACTAGGTAAAGTCTAAGATGACTTCCAACTCTAAAATCTGTGCCTATGTAAGTATGTGTGTGTGTGTGTGTGTGTGTGTGTGTGTGTGTGTGTGTGTGTGTGGTGTCTCAAAAGTCTTAGTGCAGTACAAAGTTATTAAAGTTTAAAACTTGACTAAGACTTTCGGAGAATAAAAGGTAGAGAGGAAGGGAGAGACAAAGAAAGAGAGGGACAGAGACAGAGAGAGAGAGTGAGATCACAAGATCACCCAATCACCCCATCACCCAAATGGAATCAATTCAAGTAGTATATATTTAGTGTCCTCTACGCCACTGGGAGTTCCTTATCACATAGCAAATAGCACTACGTTGTTATGTTTAGAGTTGCATGACCGTGAAATGGACAAGGCACACAGGCTTTCTGTGCAACACCAAAACAACATGGCAGTTCAGCAAAAAAAACAAAATCCAGTCAAACCAGTTATTTGGCTTCAGGTCGAACAAAGGTCCACAGAGGTTGATTGAATTTTACGATTTTTACCAATATTTTATGTCAAGTGCATGCTCCTACACCATAGCCATTGCAAGGGGATACTTTTGTGGAGGAAATCATGTCTTACTGTTCATGCTTAGAAACAATAATAGCAATAGTTATTAATGATGATATTAATAATAAAGATAAATAGAATAACCCCCCCAGTCCCGCCTCTTCCGGTTCGGCGCTTCCGTCAGCCGCAGCGGTTCCTCCTTCGCGACCTTGGCCCCGCTTCGCCGCGCGGTGTACCGGCCTCGTTCCCGGCCTAGCCCGAGCCCCGACGCCGCCATGGCCGCGCTGGCCTCGCGCCTGCTGAGCGGCCTGACGCGCGGCCGGCCCGGGAGGAGCCTGCTGGACAAGGCCATCGGCATGACGGCCAGCCTCCTGTGCCTGCTGGTGCCCGCCGGCTGGATCCTGTCCCACCTAGACAGCTACAAGAAGAAGGAGTGAAGGCCCGCCCCCCTCCCCCTGGCCTGGGGACCACGCGCTCCCACATTCCTCATCCTCCATTTCGCCCCCCGCGATCATGACCTCGTGATTTCTGCCCGGGCCCGGCCCGGGCATCTCCTCGCTATGCTCCAGTAAAGTCCATTGAAACCTGAAAATAATATTGATAATAATAATAATAATAACAACCCCCTCAAATTCCAACTTATCATCCTTTCTGTGAAGAGGGGAGGGGGCAACAACAGAATAAAGAATGACAGTCAGAGTGATGTGCAGTGGAGACTGTGTGTGTTCTGAAACCATTGTGGTAGCTATAAAGGCCTACCAGGAACCATGAAATGGATTTAGAGGTTATAACTGGAAGAAGTTTGCCTCTGGATTGAAGCACATGAAATGACTAAAATCCAAGCATGGAATCAAAAGGCTATCCATGAGAAACATACATATGAATTTAGTGGATAATATGCTAAAAGAAACATCAGACAGGTATCTAAGTCATGTGGATTTGTTTGTGGAATGAAAGAGAATTTAAGTGCCTACTATGTGAAGCACTGTGCTAAGTGCTGAGAATACAAATAGAAAAGGGAAAAAAATCCCTTTTCTCAATGAGTTTACATTCTTTTTTTCCCCTTGGTTTTATTTTGTTCTAATTTATTTTTAGTTTTTAGCATTCACTTCCACAAGATTTTGAATTCCAAATTTTCTCCTCATCTCTCCCCCCCACCCCAAAATAGCATGCATTCTGATTACCCCTCCCCCTAATCTGCCCCCCTTCTATCACCACTCCCACATTTTCTTATCCTCTTCCCTTCTATTTTCATGTAGGGCAAGAAAGATTTCTATACCCCACAGCCTGTATATCTTATTTCCAATTTGTATATAAAAACAATTTTTAACATTCATTTTTAAAACTTTGAGTTCCAAATTTTCTCCCTTACTCCCTCTCCACCCACCCTTATTGAGAAGGCAAGCAATTTGAAATAGATTATGAATGTGTAGTCATGTAAAACACTTCCATAACAGTCATGTTGTGAAAGACTAACTATATTTCCCTCCATCCTATCCTGCCCCCCTTTTATTCTATTCTCTCCTTTGACCCTGTCCCTCCTCAAAAGTGTTTGCTTCTGATTACCCCCCTCCCTCAGTGTACCCTCCTTTCTATCACCCCCACCTCTTATTTCCTTACTTTCCTGTAGGGTAAAATAGATTTCCATACCCAATTGAGTGTGTATGTTATTCCATCCTTAAGCCAAATCCAATGAGAAGAAAGTTCACTCATTCCCTCTCATCTCCTCCTTCCACTGTAAAAGCTTTTTCTTGCCTCTTTTATGTGAGATAATTTACCCCATTCTACCTCTCCCTTTCTCCTTTTCCCAGTATATTTCTCTCTCACCCCTTAATTTTATTTTTTTTAGATATATTTGTGTGTGTGATGATCTCTCCCTTTCTCCTTTTCCCAGTATATTTCTCTCTCACCCCTTAATTTTATTTTTTTTAGATATATTTGTGTGTGTGTTTGATGATCAACTGTGAAAGACTTGGCTACTGTAATCAATACAGTGATCTAAGACTGTTACAAAGGAGTCATGATGAAAAAAATGCCATCCACCTCCAGAGAGAACTGAAGAACTCTGAGTGTAAATTGAAGTATAATTTTCTCACTTTATTTTTTTGTTTTTTTAAAAAATATGGCTAATATAGAAATAAGTTTTGCATGATTTTGTATGTATAATTGATATGGCATTGCCTTCTCAATGGGTGTGGGAGGAGGTATGGAAAGAATTTAGAACTCAGAATTTAAAAAGAAAAGAATGTTCAAAATAAATAAATAATTGAAATATTAAAAAAGAAGGACCCAGTGGTCTTTACAGTACATTAGCAAATGAGATGAAAATGTATAATTCCAATACCAATTCCATTGATGAACTATTTCCATTCCTGATGATGGACTATTTGACAGTGCTAAGGACTTTGGTCATGAGAACTTTCTTTTCTGGGTCTTTAGTAGCTGAGACTAAGAGGGTGGGCCCTTTTATACAAGGGCCATTTCCCCAAATGGTTAATATGGGAGCCTGACTGAGAATAGTGGCATTGATTGGGAGAATAGGGGAAGGGAGGAAATAGTGCTACTATTACCAGGACTCTTGGGATTATATCCCCTTTAGCAAGTTGGTAACAGTTAATAAATCTTTATCATCAGCAATAATAAAAAAAAGTTACCCTTAAGGACTTGAATTTAGTGATCAAATATTTATACAAAGAAATGGTAGAAACTAAGATATCACAGTAGGCTGCAAAAAGTTAGCATATACCAAATATGCTAAATTCTATGACCTGATGACTAGAATTATGTACCAGAAGCTCACTATCTTTAATGGACTGACTGATGACACACCCCTATGCTATAAATTTAGACTTCAAAATATTCTTGAGAACTCAATCAATAATCTGGAACTGGAGCATTATAACAGCTCATCCTCTTGCCCATCATCATCTGGATATAATTGTGATCTATAAAATCTCAAGAACAAAGTATTTAATTGATGTCTTCATATCAAGTGTTCACAATCTCCAAGTTCTAGGGAAAGAAATACTATTGAAATGTAGAGACCAAGGAGAAGAAAACAAACTCATACAGTAAACAAGATAAAGTACAAGTCATCCTGTCTGCTGCTGGAGTTTTACCATTGATACTTTCAGGGAGAAAATACATCCTGATGCTTTTATTCACCCTCAGAAAAGTAGTTCTCTTATCTACCTGTGCAATAGATTATAGAATACTATATGTAAAAGAATAATAGGATAAGAACTTGTTCTTGAATCATTTCTATCCAAGTCAAATGAAAAGAAAGAGATGAATGAGATAATAATAATAAATAAAAACTCACATATTTTATAATACTTTAGGGTTTTCAAAATGCTTTCAATAAATGCTCTAATTAGAGCCTCACAACAACCTTATGAAATAGATCCTGTTATTATATCCATTTTATCAATGAGGAGACTGAGACTGAAAGATTAAGTGACTTGTCTAGAGTCATTACAGTTAGTGTCTGAGGATGATTTGACCTCTAGTCCTTCCGAAGTCAAATCTAACGCTCTATCCAATATACTACAATGGTGATGGAAATGCCCACCATACTTTTCTAGAGTTGGTTGACTTCCATATCACCCCATTTGTTAAACACCCTGCAATGAAATAATAATTATGTTAAAACACTCCAAGTAGGTTTGTAAGTGTGGGAGGCAAAATCCTCTTCTAGGGAAGCAAGAATGGCCAAAAGGTCACTAACTCTGAAATTTAAAGACTGTGGTTCTCTGTTTATTTGTATTTTCTGAACTTGAGAATATGAGCCAAAGCAAGTTGGGTGCCCTGAGTAGGTCAAGTACCCTTAGGAGAGGTCAGAATGGGCTTGGGGATAAGCCTTGCCCTTCTAGCCACTGTGACCTAATACTAGGGAAAAACTTAAAGCATCCAACCATAGAGCCAGGTATAATCTCAAGGCCAGTGATAGAGTTTGATGGATTAATAACAGATGTCATTTGTGTAGTTCTGTAAGACTTGCAAAGTTCTTATCTCATAGCAAACCCTTTGAGGAGTGGGAGGCAGGTGGGTTGGGTACAGAATGAATGTCAGTTTTATAGGTTTTAGTGTCCTCATAGCAAGAGTCTCCATAGATTTTTGCTCAACTTGCTTGGTCTTCATCTACAAAACCCCAAGGATTCCCCTTGAGTAAATTTTATTTCTGGGCCAGTTCCAGAGAGTGCTTTTGAATAGGGGAGAATACTTGAAATGAGCCATCCGGCTAGCCAGCCTATAGAGGCCTGTTTGAAGTCAGAAAATTCCTCAACTTGAATTTGGGCCTAATGACTTTAAGGACTTATGAGAAATGGCAGCCATGGGGAGATCTTAGCCTTGAGTGACACAACCAGATTATAGCATTATCTTCCTCACAAATGTCTTCCTCTGTTCACATTTGTCTAGATTTCCTCTTTCACAGCCAACTGAATTAAAATAATAGTTTAAGCAGGATAATCTATTTAAATACCACTGTTATCATTTGGCTTTCCATCAAAGCCCTGTCCCCAAACAGGTCTGGTTCTATAATTTGGTTCTATTCAACAAGCGCTTATGAAATGATTACTCTGTTGTAGGTACAGTGCTAAGCTATATGGATATACCACCACAAATGCAAGAGTCCCTGAGTTAAACTTGGAGTTTCCTTCTGTTGTTGTTCCATTGATTCTTGTGATCTGAACTTCGCTACCTACTCAAGGCGTTTGTGGACCATTTTTCCTGCAGTCTTAGAGCCTTTCTTTTCCAAACTGTTTCTCAGGAGACCATAAGCCTTTGGTTGGTTCTTTGCATTGTGTCTCCAAGTTGGCTATTCTTGTCTGGTAGAGATTACAAACTTTTTGGTTGAAGATGGTTTTACTTTTATTTTGTTCTGTTAAGTTTCCTTCTGTTTCTTTATTTTTACATTTTACTCCATTTGTTGTCTTTTTCAAGAATCTAGTGAAATGGAGAATGTTTCTTTCTTTCTACTTTCCTACTCTCTGGTTGGACTTCTGGTGCCTTCCTTAGGGACTCTAATTTTTGTCCTTGTTTCTTGGCTGTCTTCTTCCCTTATGGATGGAATCATTCTTCTGAACCATTCCAGAGGTGTTTGGAGCTACTCCACTGTCATTTGAGAGAACCTTGCAGAATTTGTTGTTTTGTCTTCAACTTTCCCTAGGACCCTTTGACTCAGTGTCCTTTATTGTAAAGTACTTGATCACAGTTTCATTTATTACATTTGTATTCCTAGAACCTAGCACATGTGTGGCACATAATGGAAGCTTACCAGGTAATTGAGATGAATGTTCATTTCAAATGCCTATTCATTTCTCCTCCTCGGACATCAGCTGTCTCAATCACTCTGCTGATTTTTTTCATGGTGTTCCTATTACAAAGGTACTCACTACCAACTAACCTTTTCATTCCTTTGGAAGGAGGGCTTGGTGCTGCTGATTGTGTGGCTCCTGCAGCCTTTGCTGCCTATACTCTGTCCTTTCAGACCTTCAGACTTCGAAAAAATCTGTTTTCCTCAGAGAGTAAAGTCGTCATGCTGGAACAATGCTTCAAGGAGGCTCTGTGTGGTCAGATTTATTCTCCACTTTTACCAGACCTATTCTTTTGGGGTTCCACTGTGCTTTCAGTAACTGGTGTGCTTCAGCCCCTAGACTGGCCTAGTCCTAGTGGCTAACCTCCTAGGACAGTGTTAAGAAAGCTGCTCTTGAATATATAGGGTGAATGAGTGTGAGGAATAAAGGTTGTGAACCCGGATGGATAGGAAGAAATGGTCATGGTACCTTTAATTTAAAAAAAAACTGGTCTTGAGAAGTCTTTGCTCTCTATCTTTTTCTCCCTCCTCTGCTAATTAATTCTGTTTTAATCTTCATTAAGTTCATAGTTTCTTCCCTTTTCTATTTCCTTGATTCCAGATTCCATGTATCTCACCAGCCATCTCCCTTCCTCTTGCTCTGGTCTTGGTGCTGGTCTGATTGGCTCAACTCTATCTGGAAGTCCAGGTTCCTCCCACCCAAATGCAAATAGGGACTTAGCTCCAAAAATGGGAGGGGGTTAGAGTGGGCACTAAGTGGTGGGGCCAGCACATGGTTTGTGGAAACAACTCTGGGGAATAGAAATTCCTTTGTGAAAATAAAAGGTCCCTCTGAATGGTGGCAAACATGAAGCTTATAGGGAAGCCCAGAGCTCAGCCAGAGCTGAGGTCATCAGTGTCTGCTAAGGCTGGCAGTAGGAATTCACCCCTAAACTGGCAGTGCTCAGCTTACCAAGCTGCATCTGGTTAGGTGGATCTCCAGCTCTTTTCTTCTTTAAGATTGACCTTGTGGAGGATTCCCTATCGATCCACTTCTTGTTATTGATGAGTCCTCTTGATACTGGGACTCATACTATTGGATGGAGTGGGGGAGAATGATTAGGTACCCTTGGAATTTCTCACCTTACTATCATCCCATGATCTTGAATCTGGGGAAGGAGATAAGAAAATTGCTGCTGCTGCTGCTGCTACTGCTGCTGCTGCTGCTGCTGCTGCTACTGCTACTGCTGCGTTTGTATAGTGTTTTGATATTTGTAAAGCATTTTAAATGTTATCTAATTTGTCCCTCATAGCAAGACTGTGAGGTGAGTGTTATTATTATTCCCCATTCTGTAGGTGAGGAAACAGGTGGAAAGAGGTTAAACCCTATAGTAAGTGTGAGTTAGGGATCAAATTCATGCCTTCCTGACTCCAAGTCCAACCCACTGTACCCATTGCTCCATTTAACTGCTGCATGATGCTGAAAATGCTATGTTGTTTACCTATTGAGTACTCCCTGTTGCTGGAGGATTACATTTTCAGAAGAGAAACCAAAGCTATGGCCATAGCTATTAGCCTCATTGCATAAGACAGATACAGATCTGGATCACATTGGAGAGACGGTCTTTCTCCCAAAAAGGAGTGAATAAGAAGCAGGTCTCTGGCCACTCTTCTTTCTCAAATTCCTCAGCTAGTACCAGGACTAAACCATTTGTTATTGGTATTTAGGCAACAATCCAGTCAGTATAGATGCTCAAATGGAACATTTGGGGAGAAAACTCATCACTGCCTGTCATTAATGATGCATTAAGAGCATTATTTAAAAAATATTTTTGGGAACAATGTCATAAAAGAATAGAGCATGTTGTTCAGACTGACAGAGTTAGGCCCACTCAACAGCTTCTAAAAATTAATAGATTTTTTTTGCTATTTGTGCCCTTAGGTGATATTATCATAAAGAAAGCAATTTGGAAAATAGAATAAATAAATAAAGATGTATCTCTGCCTCTTGGAGCTTCAGTGATCTGGACTGTTTCATTAGCTGCAGGCAAAAACAGTAATCAAGAGATTCCCTGCCAGGCTGCCTTCCCTCATGCTTTTCTGGTCTACAGTCAATACTACTACCTAGGTCTTATTTTGTAAACAGGTATGGCATTTTTATGGCTAATTGTAAAGAGATAAAGGTAGGAAAATCCTTATTCAGTGATCTTTGGATTCTCCAAACATTGATTCCAAGTCTTCCCTCTAGTAGGTTTCCAAGTAACACTAGTTAAAGTTGTTGTTGGTGGTGGTGGTGGTGTAGAAAGTCTAGGGCAAATGTACACAGAATGGTCTCAGATGGAGCTCTTGGCCATTTCTACTGGTCATAGTCTAGCCATCTGAGAGTCAGCTAAATCCCTCCTGTTAATCTGCCTGCCACATGTACAGAAGCATAGTTGAGCAGTCAGATCAAGTGTTACAGTTCTGTAACAACTGTTTATACTATAGACATGAATGGCATTCCTTTTTGTCACTGCTTTTTTTTCTCCTCACTTTCTTACACTGGTGACTAAGTCTTCCTCATTCAGTAGTTGGGAAGTTATGGAAAAAATGAATATTTGTATATATTTTATTTAGGAAATATGTACCTTATACCTTAAGTGTAAATACCTCATCTGGCTCTATATCTGGATTCTTCTTAGCACAACCTGCAGATAAGAAGATAACTTTCTAGTAAATAAGATACTCAACTATGGTCATTTGCCCATGTTCCTTTTACGTGACAGTCAGAAGGATTGGATTTTTAAGGCAAGCATTGCACAGAGATAAAAAAAAAAGTAGATTGTTCTGTTCCTATCTCCACAAGTATATCAAAATAATCTCCATCATTAGTGTTAATATTTAAGGTGGTAGCTATCTATTTCCTTCAAATTTTGTGTGTTTGTGTATACATACATACATACATACATACATATATATACATACATATATATATATATAGTTGTAGATAATGAGCTTCCATTTCTTGCTTGCCTACTTAGTAATTTGGGGAAACATAGAAGGCAGAGACAAGGATTGTTTGACTATGGTCTGTCAAAGTGGTGCCCAAGCTCTCAAAGGAACCCTTCCACTTCTATGAAGAGAATTCTCACATTATTGGAGAAGTGGCTGTTCAGGTCTTGTCTTCATTCCTTCCTTCCTTCCTTTCTTCCTTCACTCATTCATTCAACAAACATTCTTGAATGCTAACATAATGAGTTTTAGACCTTTATCTACCTAAAGTGCTGAGGTGCTGAATTTCTCAGTTTTGTTTCCTGAACCTCCTTTCCATAGCTTCTTTTTTAAGCTTTGGTTGTGAATTCAAGTGTGAGAATAAAAGGTGTAACAGAATACAAAGCTATGTAACTGATTTTTAAACAAAAGTATCAGAACCTAGACATTCAAATGAGTTTTCCCTTTTCAATTCAGTCTTCTTGAGAAACTACATACCTCTTTTAAAAAAATTGTATGAATTCCTTTTTTCTTTTTTCTCTCATACCTACCCCTATCCCACTCCAACCCTCATATCCACAACAGAAACTTCCATTTCACAAAGGAAAAAAAGTGGTTCAAAACAGTAACCACATCTGTCACTTTATACAAAGGTCCACACCTGATGCCCTCTACCTTTCCACTGAAAAGAGGAAAGGGTGTCTCATTAGTTCCGTGGAATCAAAATTGGTGATAGGTTACATATTTCTTCCAACAAGATGGTCATCACTGAAAAGAGCTTTGGGAATGTCTCTATAAGACACCTTCTGGTGGATTTAAATTTATTGGATAACCTTGAAGTTATTACGGGGCACTTGTAGTCTATATTTAGTTTGTGCTTTTATTCCCATAGAATTTCTTTGTTGTGTTAACAGTTATATAATGTCATGCCTTATTAGAACAGAAGTGATTTATGCTCATTTTCCCATGACAACTACTAACTTTACTCGGCAAATGAGAATGAAATTTGAGAAGAAAAACAGTATTAGTGAAAGTATTCTAAAGCAAATTATTACATGTAAATATTTCCACTTATGTTTTCCATAAATGTTTCTAGCATCCTCTTGGAATTTGTATAGGGAGGAAAGAGATGAATTGGACTGCATGATGAAGAACAACAATCCCAGAAAATTGCCTATGGTTCTTTCCAATAATACTTTCCTTTTTTGTATTTTTTCCTCCAATTTGCTATGTTCTTAGACTGTGGTATTTTCACCATAGGGTCCAGGAAATATTTTATTATTCACATTCTAGATGAGGGGTGGGCAATCTGTGGCCTCGAGGCCACATATAGCCCACTAGGTTCTCAAGTGCGGCCCTTTGACTAAGTCCAAGATCTTTTGCTTTTTTTGGAGGGGGGAAGCTGGGCAATTGGGGTAAAGTGACTTTCCCAGGGTCACACAACTAGTTAAGTTTCAAGTGTCTGAAGCTGGATTTGAACTCGGGTCCTCCCTGACTTCAGGGCCAATGCTCTATTCCCTGTACCACCAAGCTGCCCCCGAGTCCAAGTTTTACAGAACAAATCGTTTTATTAAGGGGATTTGTTCTGTGAAGTTTGGATTCAATCAAAGGGCTGCACTTGAGGACCTAGAGGGCCACATATGACCTTGAAGCTTTACATTCTCCACCCTTGTGTAGATATTGGGGTGAATACTTGATTTGTAATTAATAATATAGTCACTGAGCCTGCTAGCCATAAGTAATACTGAACTGATACCAGCATGGGATGAAATATCCACAAATGCTTATCATCCTGTGATTGAAACTGACAGTTTTGCATGCCTGACTTTGTTGTCAGATACAGATTGATCAAATGCTATGAACTTAAACACATTTTTTGCCATGCCACACAAAGGATAAACTGAAAAACCTCTGCTTAGCATTTAAAGCCCTGCACAAACTGTCCCCTGTCTATCTCTTTTTCTCTTCCACACACCTTAAAATCTGGCCATAGTAGGTGCCTGAGTTTTTATACATGATGCTACACCACCATTTCTAAACCATTGTACTGGCTGGACCCCAGTCTTCAATTTCTCTCCCTCTTCTGCTTCATAGGTCCCTGACTTCCTGCAAGACTCAACTTCAATGCATTTATACCAGAGGTCTTTCATAGTCTCCTCAGATGCTAATGCATTTCCCTTTGGATGTTTTCTTTTATCTTTTCCATATATATCTTATAGGCACCTATTTATATATAAATATTGTGTCTGCATTTGACTGGAAGCTCTTTGAGGGTACGGAATGCTCTTTTGTTTTCTCCTCAGAACATAGCTTAGTGCCCAGTACATAGTGAATATGAAATGAATACTTACTGACTGATTTGTGAATCATGTTCTAAAGAATGTAAAAATGGCAGATGGTCGGAAAGTTTTGAAGCTTGGCAAGCATTGAGAGTAGAAGATGTCAGGATGTCATTTATCTCCAAAATCCCAGCTTAATTTATTTGTTCAAATTCAAGATGATTTTGTGATTGTGAAATCCAATTTGAGTTTAGGGGACTAGTAATGATTCAGTTGCCAAGATATATTTTTATTTAATTTATTTTTTATGCCTATTGTATTTTTATCATAGTAATTTCTGGATATACCCTTGTACCCCTCCCAGTCTGCCACTGCTTTGTTGAAAGGAGAGAGGCAAATTTCTTTATCTCTATTCTAGGTCCGAGGGTGATCATTATAGTCACTCAGAATTTAGCTTTGTTTAAGGTGGTTTTTAAAAATCATATTACTGTAATCATTGTGTATACTTCTCTGAATTCTTCATATTCATCATTTCTTATGCAGAGTAGCATTCAGTCGCATTCCCAGAACATATATTGACCAAAGTTATCCCAAACTGTCACTTTTGCTGGAGATTTTGCTTAAATATTTTGACTTTTGTAAAGTCGTGGAGAAGGCTAAATATAATTAAAACTCTACCTCATGGATGATCTTCATGCTGCTATTTTTCAGTCATAATATGCCTGTAAAACGATTGTTTTTATGACACATGAACAATGAGAAAGAGTCCATCTTAAGTATTGGCCCAGCCTCACTGTCTGCTCTTCACCAAGTATGTCTAGAAAGCTATGGGTTTCCTTTTTGTTTGTTGCACTTATTTGCTAGAATACCTTCTTTCCATCATTCTGCTACAAGAACACTATAAAAGGCTAACCACCAAGCAAGGTGCTCATCCTTCCAATTCTCTTAAACTGGTATTGGTGAACCTCATCGTTTTAGCTAAACGAAAATCTTTCAGGGAGATATAATTACTGTCTCTGTGCTCTTTCCTTTTAGATAACCAAGAAGATAAGATGAAGGCAAAGAAGGGAATGCCAGTCTTTCAAGAAGATAATCTTACCCTTCTTCCTTGTTTCCATTATGCTTTCAAATATATTTATGGTTTGTACTTGCAGAAAGCCTTTTTCATTATATGATGCATAAACATGAAAACTACTGAGCAATACCCTTACTGTTTGAATTGCCTTGATGTTTGCATTAAAATTTTCTGATCTTTGGCAAGAAATAAAAAGTGGTTTTTGCTGTTTTCTCCCTGACTCCCCTTAATACTTTGCATAGATCTTTCAGTAATGTTGATTTTATGGGCAAAACTAGACCTAGTTGGGTAATCTCAATCACTTGATATCTTCTTTGGATTAAAGATAACTCAAGCTTAGGTAGCCTTGTGTGCTGTCCCATATATTTTGCATACCCAAATCAAGGAGTAGAAAGGAGATTTAACAAGATTTGAGTGTTGATTGTCCAAAAAAAATTCTGTGCAGTACTCCTTGGGAAGTCTGAAAAGACCATCGAGGCAGATAAGTTACCATCTGCTCTTGCCCGCAGTGAATGAAGGTGAGGCAGTGCAAGTACCAAGAATTTCATGATAGATTTTTTTTTCAATTTGTTGTTGCATCTAATCTCAGTCATTACATTGGAACATTAGCTGGTACAGACAGGGTAGGGGAAGATGAGTGAAATACAGAACGGAAAAGGCAAAGTGGGACACTCTCAGAAAGCTTTTTAAGTCTTTATATTTGTGTCATAGTGGTTAATGAACGTGAAAAGCCAGCATAGGATTGACATAAACCATGTTATAGTGTGGGTTGCACAGAGTTCTTAGTGTTCTGGTAGTTATTAGTAGGAAGTGGCTGGGTCACAAGGAAGGCAGTTCTGATCTTCTGAAATAGTAGGAATACAAATATCATGGCACCTTATGCTAGCATATATTTCCTTTCTGTTCTTCTTACATATGGTTTTAATTCTTCTTTTCTATGATCAATATGACCAAAATTCCCAATGGACCCTTTAATCTGCTTCATCTCTGATATATCGTCATAACCCTTGAAGATATAATCTCACTGGTAGGATTAGAATTCACACATAGCATAGGTTCCTCAGTCTATGACCGGAAAGGGTTTGGAGCTCATCTCCAGTCCCCTTCTTTTAACAGATTTCTTTCGAGATCTAGATGAGAACAACTGACTTCTCTAAGATGACACACAGAGTAAGCAGAAGAGCTGGCTTCGAAATTCAGGTCTCCCGACTCCAAACTCCCTACCCTTGCCTCCCAGGTTGCTGCTGGCCACACAGGGATTGTATCTGTAGCCACGGATGTCTTAACCCTAGGCTCTAACTGACCAGACTAACTAGATATAGTTGCTAGCATCAGCTTCTCCTCCATGATGCAGTCACCATTGAATTACTTACACACAAAGAATCCAACAGTCTAAAACACAGCATGGAACAGAGGGTTCTATACTAATACCCATCACATGACTCTAGAATATCAAAGAGAGCAGGGACCACAACTTCTATGATGCCCTGAGCATGGTGTTATGAAAACCAGGGGTGTAAAAAGGAGAAAAATAGAATTCCTTCATATCTTCTGACCTCATCCCTCATCTCAGTCAACAGTCTTGTTGATGTTCTTCTTTAGTCACAAGGATGAGCATAGCGTAGCAAAGTTGCCTAACGCCAGTCTATCACCACTAATTGAAAAATAGCTCCTCTTAAAACTTGTCCTTACTAGCAACCTGATTTCGATTGTAACTAGACCACTGTAGGTGTTCAATAACCACACAACACCCAGTGATTTAGGGATGAGCATATTCAGGAGTAGATATAATTTTAAAAATAGGCATAGTATGCCCCTATAGGTATACCTGTTTATTATGAAGTTGCCATAGAATAGAGGTGTCAAAGTGGCCTCCAGTGGGCACAGCGTCCTGCTCCAAGATCAAAATGTAACTGGTAAACATTTAACACAATAAACAAAAATAATATAGATAATGGTAATTTATGATTTTTTTAAGTCAATATGCAGACACCTAGGTGGTGCTGCCATGGATAGAGCTCCTGGAGTCAGGAAGACTCATCTTTGTGGGTTCAAATCTGACCTCAGACACTTCCTAGCTGTGTGTCCCTGGGTAAGTCATTTCAACCTGTTTGCTTCAGTTTCCTTATCTGTAAAATGAATCAGAGAAGGAAATGGCAAAGCCCTCCAGTATCTTTGCCAAGAAAACCCCCAATGGGATCATGGGGAGTCAGACACAACTGAAATGACTGAACAGCAGCAGTCATTATTCAGCCCACAGGGACGCTCATGTTTGAGTTTGACACCACTGTCACAGAGGCCACCAATAAACACCTCCGAGGAAACACCCCAGCCACTGCCACAGAGGCCACCGATAAACAACTTCTAGGAAACACTCCAGCCACTGCCATCCCCATCTCCTTCCATGCCACTTGTTAATGAAATTATTTGTCCATCTGATGAGAGGAAATTAAATTTAGACAGGTAGTAGCACAAGTCTTATCTTCAGATTTGACCAGTAACTATTTTTTTCAAAGTAGTTTTGCTTTAAAAGAAAGAAAAAAATGTCATACAGAAAATAGCTAATGTGAAGCAGCAAGTATTTTAGATATAGTCTTCACCTGCTGAATAATAATAATAACAGTAAACATTTCCATCATGTTTTGTATCTCTCTGACCCTTATAGCAGCCCTGAGAGGTAGGTGTTATCATCTCCTTTTTATAGATGAGGAAACAAAGTTTAAAAGAGGTTAAATGACTTGCTCCGGGTCACAGTCGCTGTCTGAGACAGGCGTCAAACTCAGGTCTTCCTGACTCCACTGTGTCACTTAGCTGCAAAACAAGTCAGTGAACAATAGCATCATGGGATGTGTCAATTACTGAGCTTCCTTACAGCTCTATGTACATAACACACTGAGAAAGAAGGTGGTACGTTGTGGGGAGAGTACTGGACGCAAAATCATGGGGGGCAGAGCTAAGGTGGTGGAAAGGAAGCAGTAGCCTTTCCACAGTCCTCCAATAATTCTGTCGCTAAAGGCTAAAAAGTGAATTTGAATGAATTTAAGAGTGACAGAACCCATTGTGAGACTGAGCATGGCAGATTCCCAGCCCAGGAAAGTGCTTACTCAGGTCTGGGTAAGGAGAACTCAGAGCACACGGGAGCCTCACCAGCGTGGAGCTGTGAACAGAGTACAGCAGACTGAGAAGAAGTCCCAGCCAGCCAGAAGACTCACCCAGCTGGAGGGGTTTGCAGCCATCTCACTACAGGACAAAGGATCATTGAACTGGGTAGGAAAAAAAACTCAGGGCCCACAGCAGGGTCATTAGCTTTTCCTGGGGCAACCTGGATGTTTAAAATTATACACCCATACTTCCAGAAGCCAAGATGGAGGAATAAAGTTTAGGTGCTCCCCCCTCCCTGACCCAGAAAAGTGTGGAGTTAAATGTCCCACCCAGAGTAAATCTTGAATTAGTGGAAACAGCCTCAGGCTTGGGCATAGCTGAGGAAAGGGAAAAGAAGACAGTACAGAGTCTAAGCCCAGGAGGGTGGAGCCAGGTGTGCTTTAGTACGCCAATCAGCAAACAGCAGCCCTGCCTCTGGGCTTCAGTAGTAGCCTGCTCTGAGACTGCCTGAGCTGTATCTCAGAGACACAGACACGGAAATCTGAAGGAGCCAGACCACCCTACCCCCTCAGGTTACTCTGTAAGCCTCAGGGTAACTCAGGGGAGTCTTTGAGAGTCCTGGTCTTGGCCTCAGTCTACACACTCAGAGCCTACAGCTACCAAACCCCTACCTCCCAGCCTAAGAAGCTCAATACCTCAGCACCCCAGAAGCAGATATCCACTCTAAAAATCCAGGACATAGGCGCTCACAATGGGGAAGAAGGAAACTGTAAAGGCTAGGACTATCAAATCTTTTTATAGTGAGCAAGAACAACCAAATTCAGAAGGCAACACAGACTTTATACTCACACTGGAGATCACAGAAGGAAATGTTAATTGGTCTCAAGCCTAAAGAACCTTCTTGGAGGATCTCAAAAGAGATTTTAAAAACTAAATTAGAGAGGTAGGAGATAAATTTAAATCTACAGTGGTCAAACTGGAAAAAAATTTCACTGAAGAAAACAAATCTTTAAAAAGTAAAATTGGAGAACTAGGACAGGAGGTCCAAAATCTAACCAGAGAAAATACCTCCCTAAACATGAAAAATTAACATATGGAAAAGGAACTCCAAAAACTAATTGAGGAAAATAATTCACTAAAAATTAGAATCAGACAAATTGAATCTAAGGACTCTATGATACAATGAGAGTTAGTAAAAAAAAAACATAAAGATTGAAAAATTAGAAGAAAGTGCAAAATATCTCACTTGAAAA
>CM053602.1:27041058-27064031 GCA_028646575.1 Pseudocheirus occidentalis | reverse complement strand
GGCCAGTCAATTAATTGGTTGGTTTTTTTAGGTCTGTGAAACTCTGCTTCCAAGGGGGGAAGCTCTGTTCCAAATTGCTGGGGTTTTCCCAACTACTGGAGCTATTAGGGGGGTGTTGCAAGTCCCCCCAGCTTTGGCTTGCTGAAAGTGCACCCCAGGACCACCACCCAAGACCATGATCTGGATCCAGGCTGCTCAAAGCAAGAGCACTTGGCCCTGATCAATCAATTCAGCCCCCCCTCCGAGTCCGCAGGCCAGTGGCTCTGAAGTAGCCTGGTGGGGGCCGTTGCAGGTTCCAGCAGTTTCCTTCCCCCACTGCTTCCTTGCCCTGGGGGCATATTGGCCGAACTGCTTTTCCTCCCCCAAATTAATTTTCAAAGTTTCACTTTCACTAACTGTCTCTGAGGATCTAAAGATTCCCCTTAGGCAAGTGCTTTGGATTTTCTTTGAAGTAGACTCAAGCTGGCTTGGGAGGCTCACTCCTCCAGGCCGCCCTGGGGCCTAGCATGGCTGCAGCTGTGGTTTTGGGCTGGGCCAGTCTCTGCTCTGCTGTGATGAGAGCTGCCCCTCTCCCGTCCCTGTTCCTCACGCCTTGGCAGATGTGGAGGTGCTGGAGGCTGTAGATCTCTCCTGAAGACTGGCTGTGGTGCCCGCTCAGCTCAGCTCAGCTCAGCCAGGCTACTTCCCACCACCTGGGCCTGGCCGTGGTCTCGTCTTCAGGCTCTTCCAGCCTCTGCTCCCGGCTGCTGTGATGAGCTCCTGCTGCCAAGCTGCCTTCAGTGAGAGATGTGTTCTCTGTGTTTTTGTGAGTCTGAGAGTCCTAGACTTTATCTGGGCTCATAATTTTCTGGGTGTTTAGGGTGGCGGTGTGGGAGCTGGGGGACCTTGTTGCTTCTAAGCTGCCATCTTGGCTCCGCCCCATCACTCACCTTTCTATGGTGCTGCTTTCCTCACAACAAACCTGAGGAGGGTCAGACAGGCAGGCATTGCTAGTATCTTTGCCCCCATTTTACAGAGGAGTATGATCTGACTGTGGGAAGTTCAGAGACTTGGCCAGGGTCACCCATCTGTTAAGTGTCTGAGGCAGAATTTAAACTCAGATCTCCTGACTCAGATCCATTACTCTGTCTGCTACTTTGAAGTCTTAACCCTATGACTACGTAACCTTGGATAAGCTATTTCCCCTTTCTCTCCCTCCCTAAAGAACAGGTGGTAGGGGACAGGGAAGCGGGTAGGGCTAAGACAGCAGACCTAGAGCAGGAGTTCTTAAACTGGAGGCCATGAACTAGTTGGCTTTGTTTTTAATATTTTGATAACGTTATTTCAGTAGAATTTATTTCCTTTGTAGTCCTATGTATTTCATTTTACGTATTTAGCAACATGATTCTGAGGAGTCCATAGGCTTTACCAGGTTTTTCAAAGGGCCCAACACACGAAAAAGCAAAGAACCCCTGAAAAAATCATAATAATAGCAACAGCAACAATAGTTCACATGTGTATGGTGCTTACAATGAGTCAAGCACTGTGCTGAGCACTTTACTATTATTATCTTGTTTGAGTTCACAACAACTGTGGGAGGAAGGTGCTGTTATGACCTCCATTTTACAGATGGGGAAACTGAGGCAAACCGAGGTTTCAGTGACTGACCTAGGGTCACACAGCCAGTTGATATCTGAGACCAGATTTGAGGTCAAGACTTTCTGCCTCCAGGCCCGGCCACTTCAATCCCTTCTAGCCCAGCAATCTAGGAATGGATCTGTAGGTGACTGAGTAGAGATGATGAATTCCTTATCTGGGGGACCCAAGTCTTCAGGAAACACTGCTGCAGCCCTAAGGAAGCTGTCTACCTTATTTTCTGGAGATGGGTGTCCTGAGCCACTACATAGGGCCACGACTCCAAAAGATGTTCAATCAGACTTCCAGAGAACTTTCTCTTAGGGAATTTAGACCCTTAGCTTAAATGTGATAATCATCATTCATATTCTTATTAATTGGGTTCAGATGTAGTCTATTCATATGTCTATATCACGTTTCCCTTGGGGTGCACATTCTCCCTTATCCATTTGAAAATTAATCCCTTAAAATACTGTCTGAAAAGCCTAATTATTATGCAAATCCCAAGTGTCTTTTTTTGAGGTTTTGTATTACAAACCCCATATTTGTCATACAACTCGTTTCTCATGGATTTGTCCTTTATCTACTCATATTTTTGTTTGATATTCATTTATTCACATGGATGATGAAAAGATCTCATTTTTCAAAACATAATAAATGAGTTGTGGTTAAAAACATCAATGAAAACAAAGGAGAGCCAAGTTATTTGCAATCTGGCAAATAATTTTCTCATTTTCTGAATTGAAAGTCAGCATACTGAAGTATATAGAACCTTGAGTTTTGGAAGACCTGAATTTGAGTCTCCAGTATGCCACTTCTGAGCTGTGTGGTCCTAGGCAAGTCACTTAACCCACCTGGTCCTTGGTTTCCTCAGCCAGAAAATGTCAAGATTGGACTAGATGACCTCTTGGGTCTCTTCTGGAGCTAAATCTATGGTCCTATGATCCTTTGACCTTGGGAGTCCCTTGTACCTCTAAACCTAAGACATTTGGATTTAGCATAATGAACTAGGTATGCCAGAATGGATTGAAACTGATGAAATGAAGGTAGACATAGCATTTCAGTGCAGTCATAATAATGACTGATGTTTGCATAGCACTTTTTGAGGTCTGCAAAGTGATTTCTCACTTGTTCCTCACAACTCTGTGAGACTGGGGCTATTAATAACCCCACTTTATAGATGGGGAAGCTGAGGCTAAGAAAGGGGAAATGGATTGCCTAGAAGGATGACTCATAACCCAACTTGTGGGTTATGTTCAATTTGTAACAATGAAAATACATCCTGCATATCAGATAGATTCATAACAGGAGCAAAATTACAGTTATGAAGTAGCAATGAAAATAATTTTATGGTTGGGGGTCACTACAACATGAGGAACTGTATTAAAGGGTCACAGCATTAGAAAGGTTGAGAACCACTGAGCTAGAAGGTATCTGGGGAAAATTTAACCTTCAGTTTCCCCAACTCCATGTGTAGAAACCCTATCCATCATACCACACTGTCTTGCTAAGGATGTTTGCTTTTCTCTTTCTAATGATATTAGATATTTCTGATTTTTAATTCTAAAATTCTAATGAAATTAGCTCTAAAGAGCTAATCCTGACATGAGACTCGGAACACCATGGACAACGGACAGTGCTATCCTTTATTCTGCATACAAATGAAAATACTGATGCCTGACTCTTTTCTTTCTTCCAAGTCTTCTCTTAGGGTCTAAGAGACCCTTTGGACAAAGAGATGGCTGAGTGTCCAACACAGAAAGGGAGTCCAAGCCCCAGGGTTTTCTTGAAGGTATCAAAATCTTTCATCTCATCCTTCCCCAAGTTCTGGTATTTTAGTTCAAGGATGAAAACACTTTATCAAAAACTTCCTCAGAAAGGGAAAATCTCACTCTTAATACTTTCCATTTAAGCAGCTTTCTCAGACTCCCCTTAATAAAAGGGAAAGGACATGAAAACAATGCTCTAAAAGCTTTTTGTGCCTCCTAGAGTGGATGGTTTTAACCTCTCTCTTTTTCTTCAGAGTCATCCTGCTCCTATCCACCCACACTTTTACTGTGTACTTGGTATAGGCTTGCTCTGCATGATGCCAGAACATCTGGATAAAAAGGGAAAACTGAGTCAAGCACATTTTTATTTTGTTTGACATGACTGCAAGCAACTGAATAGTCTGAATTCTCGAGTACTGGAAGTAAACTCTTTGGCACTGGTGTCGCCTAAACCCCCAGGCCCCAGAGACAGGTCATGTGTGCATCAGCATTAGAAAGAGGAGCCTTAAGCAATTTGTCAGTGGGTTTGATGAACACAGAGTGCCCATCTGGATAGTTGGGCCCAGGAAAAGAAACTTTTGCATCCATCACAGATTCTTCTCTTGTTTGTCTAAAAGATACAGATAATTATCTCAATTCTCCATTTCATTTCACTCTGCCTTCTCAAACTCAGCCCAAGAAAAAAGCATTTTCAAATGTGCTAAATTGTGGTCGGTATCCCCCCCCTTCTGCAGGGGGAAGGCTGAGATGAAAAGATGATGGCTTATTTGGGAGCCATCAACCCAATTCAAGGTAGGCATTCAGTGTGCCAAAAGAACGGAGGCCACAAAGTGATCTGGGTTTATTCACTGCTAGCTAGACACAATAATAATGACTTATTTTCAAATCCTTCAGGCAGCCTGAGTAATTTTGATTATATGGGTAATGTTGCCCATGATAAGAAGTGAGCCTAGGGAAAGGACCTGGTACATTTTTCTTCCACTTTCTTTTTCTTTATTTTTAATGGATAAATTTTGGTTTATTGGATCATAGAAAATCCTAATATAATCACATTTGATGACCTCACTTTGCATAATCTCTGAGAAAAGTCTTTCTCTTTTTGGTGTCCACAGAACTTAGCATAGTGCCTGGCATACAGTAGGAGCTTAATAAATGTTTATTTATTGATTGAAAAGTTAAGCAACAAAAAGTATGATTTTTACCTGTAGTGTGTATATGCAACCTTATACGTCATTTCTTCATTCATTCATTCATTTATTTGGAGGGGGGAAGGTAGGGCAATTGGGGTTAAGTGACTTGCCCAAGGTCACACAGGTAGTTTTGTGTCAAGTGTCTGAGGCTGTATTTGAACTCAGGTCCTCCTGACTCCAGGGCTGGTGCTCTATTCACTGTGCCACCTCGCCATCCCCATTTCTTTATTAAAAGAGATGATTAGTCAAAAGGTTTCTGTTAGTAATGATATCCAAACCTCCCACCCCCACTCAAGTCACACAGCCAGGATGTCTCGCAGGTATGATCCCAAAGCTGCTTCTATACCCACTATGCCCTTTTGCTTTATCTTTGTGTATATATACTTGTCAGAATTGTGTATTTTTGTTGTTGCTGCTGTTGTTTTTAAACTAGACCTGTGACTTGATGGGTATGATGAATTCCCAAGATGAGTAAACTCCCTCTACCAGTGCAGATTGGTGCCTATTCTGGGCCTTATTTTCTGAGATAGCTACCCTGGGCACTGAGACACTGAATGATTTGTTGACAGACACAGAAGCAATATGTTTCACAGGTGGGATTTGAACTCAGGTCTTCCTGACCCTAAGGGCAGTTCTTTTCTTTATATGCTGAATTTTAGTTGTTTACGTTGGGTCTTATTGTTTGGCTTTCTTTGCTCTTTGCCACTTTATTAGAATCTTTTCATGTTTCTCTGAATTCTTCGCAGTCATCATTCTTTATGGTATAATGACATTCCATTACATTTACGTACCATCAGTTTTTTAGCTGTTCCCCAGTTGTTTGTTTCCAGTGTTTTGCTATTACAAACAGTGCTGCAGTGAATAGTTTTATGCAGATAAATCTTTTCTCATTGTCAATAACCAGTAAATTCAGTAGTAGGATCACTAGGTCATGGGCTATGAACAATTTTGTAACTTTTCTTGCTTAATTCCAAATCGTTTTACAAAACTGTTGAACTAATTCACAGCTCTGCTAGCAGTGAATTACAGTGCCTATTTTCAGCTATCCCCACCAATACTGAATTTTTTAAAACTTTTACTGTTTTTGCCAATTTTATGGGTGTGAAATGATAACTGGGAGGGGTATTTTAATTTGCATTTCCCTGATTAGTAATTATTTAAAAAAACTTTTGGGATGGTTGTTGATTATTTGCATTTATTGTTTGGAGAATTATCTTTTCATATTCTTTGGTCACTTTTCTATTAGGGAACAGTTCTTTATCTGATGGATTTAGGTCAATTCCTTAAAGATTTCAGATGGCAGACACTTAGCAGAGATGATTGATGAAAAGATTTTGTCCAAGTCTTAATCTTCTCTTTTTTAGATCAGAGATTATTAACCTGGAGTCTTCAGATCCACAAGGGCCCCCCAAGGGATAGATTACAGAGTGTCTGTGCCCTTGGATAGGAAAAATACAGCTTTATTTCAGTATAATTAGTTGCTTTTGTAGTCCTATATATTTTATGCATTTTAAAACATTATTTTGAGGAGCCCATAGATTTTATTTGCCAAACTGCCAAAGTAGTTGATGACATAAAAATAGTTAAGAAACTCTACTGTAGATGCATGCATTTTTAAGTTGTTGCTGTTTGGTTGGGTTTTTTTTATAATTTAAGAAGCCTAGTTTGAATTTTATAATCTCCATATCATGGCTGGTTACATATTCATCTCCTGTTCATAATTGGAAGGCTTCAAGTCTCAGCTAAAATTTCACCTTCTACAAGAAGACTATGAACCAATCACCTTGCCTCTGAGATCATCTCCACTTTATCCTGTATATATCTTGATCATATGGAGCTTATTGGCTGTGGTTTCCTCTTAGATTAGAAGCTCATTGAGGGCAAGGACTGTTTTTGCCTTTCTTTGTCTCCCAGAAAATTCTTGTGGATTTGACTTGACTATAAGAGCTATAACTTTCTGTTCTTTGCTTTTTGAATTTGAGCTTGAAGAGTTCTTAGAAAGCAACTACTCCATCAACCCCCATATTTTACAGAGGACAAAACAGGTACAGAATGATTGAATGACTTTTCCAAAGTCAAACAGTTTAGTAAGTGACTTTGGGGGAATTTCAATCCAAGTCTCCCTGCCTCCAGATCCAGTAGCCTGTCCATTATGTCAAGCTGCCTCTGATAATCATCACACATAGGATTTGAACCAAGATCCTCTTATTCCTGAGCCAGTCCTCTTTGGGTTATTCCACAATGATTCTTCTTTTCTCTTCTGCTAATGTTCAGGGATATAAGTTTAAGTATAGTTTTAGTCACAGCCCATAAGTTATGGCATGCTTACTTATTATTATTCTCTTTAATTTTGTATTGTTTCTGTGATTTGCTTTTTGGGGCAATCATGCAGGATATTAATTTTTAATCTTTAGGGCTACATATTTTGCACAAATTTCCTTTAGTCATTATAATTTCACAATTTATATGAAAGGCACGCTTGATAGTTTTGCCTTTTGTATTTATGAGTTCTTTGTGTTCTAGCATGAGAAAATTTTGTGTTTGTGTATATGTTAGATTTGTCAAGCTCCAAAATGGTAATGTTAATATCACCTAGAATTGACGTCTTTCTATCCAGGTTTTTTTTTATCATTTCATTTAAATTTTCCTTGAAGAGCCTGCTTCCTATTTATTAATTATTTTCTTAGTAATGCATTAATTACTGCTGTTTATTAATTATGCCTTTATTTGCATATGGATGTTTCACTAGATATGGTGTCATTATCAGAATTTAGATTCCCGTGTTCATCTCTCCTCATAGTATATCTGTTTGCTGTTGCTTTAAACAAAATTTTAATTGCAGCTCCTGATTTTTTAATTCAGTCAAAGATAACAGACTTTCATCTAGGTTCGGCCCTTACTTTCCAATATGTGGGACTACCTGTATTTTAGAAGTGTTTCTTTTCACACTGAGATTCCAGTAACTCTCTGACTTAAAATGAACTAACATACCAGTCACTGCTTTCTTCCTAAAGGAGCCTGGGTAAAAACTCCCTTCTGCTCCTCTCTTCTTATCTGCCTCCCTCCCTTCCTCCCCCTCACCACCACACTCACACTTGTCTGAGCTTCCCAACTACTGGCTAGAGAAGTTCATTTGTTCACTTCTTCATAATGTGTTCAACAAATGCTTAGGTTTTACTTTTTATACTTCATTCTGCAATTATTTCCTTTATTATGGTGAATTCAGCCCATGAGAGTCGAAGGTCATAATGGAAAAATTTTGACCCTCTAACAGATTTTATTACATTAGTCTTTTTTAAAAAATCAGCAGGAGGTATCTCATTGCCCATTTCATTCTCTGCCCAGTCTTACTCCCTGCCCTCACACGCAGCCAACTATCCCACTCACACCAGCTGCTAGGAGAGTTTCTTATTTTTGTAGCTATCCAGTCAAAGTCTCATACATCCCCCTCTTTCCTGCCCATACCAAAAAAAGATCTCAAGCTTGTACCTTTTTAAATCCTTCTGCTTTATAGTTACTGTAAGAATGTAATTCAGGAATCATGTATCTCCCCTCCAAAACGGATTATCTATTTCATTAAACTTTGTTGTGGTGCTAGAGTCCAAGAATTAGTAATTGTTCTATGTATTTTGTACACCTTTAAAAACAGAAAAAAATTGAGGTCGCCATAACACACAAAACTTCTATTCTAGATTGTTCAAGGTCAAATACTGACTTGTAGACTTAGCCCAAGAAAGTGGCTAGGCATAAAATATCAGGGCTAAAAGGGATCTTAGAGTTCATCTTCTTCTAGCCCATTGTACAGAAGAGGAAACTGGGACCTGGAGGGGTAGTGACTTGCCCAAGGTCACTCAGATGGTAAGTGGTAGAGCTCTGACTCCAAATTCATCCCTCTTGATGGTGTAGCACTGAAATGAAAGCTTTTCTTTCTTGTGTTATAGAAGACAAGTAAACTACTTCTAGGCCATCTTGGCTGAGGGAGCAGGCCAGGGTTCAGGCACACAGCTCTGAAGAGAAGGCCATCCTGAGAAGAAACAAAAAAAGGCCAGAGAGCCGGGCAAAGTGAGCCCCTGCTAGTTCCAGCTTGAGATATTTGCAGAAAATAAGCTTTAAAAATATTGAATTAAATAATTTTGAATGCATGCTTTGAAGACCATGGTTCATTCGTTTTAGAAGATTAAGTAACCATTTGTACAGTTGGTTGGTTTTCTTCTCTAGATCACTGATTCTCAGAAGAGTTGACTTAATACTGGCTTCACATGGACTTTTGGGGGCATTTCAGTTCTATGCTGATTGTCACCCAAACCTTAATTGCCAAGTTATTTTGCTTTTATATATTTTTTTAAATAGCATATTCCGCATTTTCATCTGTCTCTTTTAGCTGGTGTCTAAGCAAGATGTCTGATAGGAGCTTAATACTGAGAAAGAAAAGAGTCCCAAGATGTTCCCCATACTTCTTTTAAAAACAGAGCATCTCCCCCAACACTCTCTCTCTCTCTCTCTCTCTCTCTCTCTCTCTCTGATGCTCTCTTTGTCTCTGTCTCTGTCTCTCCTTCTCCCTCTCCCATATTTGTATTCATTTGTATTCAAATGTACATTTTTCTTAAATAGTTGCTTATGGCACTAGGCATGGAGTCAAGATCTGAGTTCAAGTTCAGCCTCAGGCACTTATTGCTAGTGTAACCCTGGCAAGTTACTTAACCTTTATATGCCTCAGTTTTCTCACCTGTAAAATGGGCGGGGGGGGGGGGAGGGGAATAGTAATAGCACCTACCTCACAGATGAGATACTATTTATAAAGTGCTTATCACAGGGCTTGTCATGCAGCAGGAACTGAATAAGTGATTCGTCCATTCCATTGCAAGGAAATGGACTTTCAAGTTTTGGCAGTGATGTCTAGAAGTTTTAAATTAATATATGCGAATCAGTAATATCCTCTAAAATAGGAAATGAAGGCGAGCATGTAAAAAAAAGCCAAAGCTTTGTGTCTTTAAACACAGGAAACATTATGATCTGTGATCAGAGACTTGATAAGGCAGAAAGCGAAATAAGGGAGAGCCCAACCGAGTGGGGGGAACCAGTGAACTTCCCTAGCTAGTAGTTGGGATGCTCAGACTTGTGTGGGTGTGGTGGGGAGGGAGAGGAAGGGAAGGAGGGAGGCAGGCAGGCAGAGAGGCAGAGAGGGAGAGAGGAGCAGGAGGGAGCTTTTGCCCAGGTTCCTTTTGGAAGAAGAAAGCAGTGACTGGTGTTGGTGTATCTTAAGTCCAAGAGTTACTGGAATGTCAGTTTGGAAACAATTTCATGTCTTTCTGATTTCAAGTTCACTACTCTAGCCACTGTGCCACCCAGGTACCTCTCCTTCTATAATACAGACAGCCTTTCCTTGAAGAGGTTTGGTATCGGGGAACTTAGTGGCCTTGGGAGTCAATCCCATTCCACTTGGGGGGAATGGAATTGAAAGTTCATCCTCACATCAAACCTAAATCCCCACCTTTTGTCCAGCTGTGGTTCTCCAAGTCTGGTCCAGTGATACCCCTTGGAGTCCCTGGGCCCCTTTCAGAGAGTGTGGGAAGGCAAAACTATTTTCATAATAATACAAAGATGGCAAATAGGAACAACTATAGCAGAGGGGCTGGGGAGGGGTCCTTAACAATTTTTTAAAATATAAAGGGGTCCTGAGACCTAAAAGTTTGAGAACCATTCCTTTCCAAGCTACCCACAACTGAGGAGGTGAATAGAACAAGTTTTATCTCTTGCTTGCTTGGTCTTTCTTTAAATACTTGAAAACAGCAATCCTATCCTTCTCTGAGCCTTGTCTTCTCCTGGATAAATATGCTCCAATTCTTTCTTCTCTACCCATCATTCTAAAATCATAGAATGTCAGATCGGAAAGGATATTTGGACTTTGAATCCTGCCTCAGTCATTTACTGGATGTGTGACCCTGGGTAAGTCCTTTAACCTCAAAGCCTTAATTCCTAAAATGGGTATAATAACTAGCACCTAACTCTGAGGATTTTTTCTGAGGATCAAATGGCATAAAGCATTTTGTAAACCTTAAAAGCAATAGTGCAAGCTATTTTTACTCAAAGAATCCCTTCCTACAACATAGCTAACGTGGTTATAGGGGCTTTTATTTTTTTAATGCAAAAGGGGATCACAGATATAGAGGTGGAAGGTACCTGTAGGGGTCATTTTGTCCAACCCTCTTATTTTATTGAGGTTGAAACTAAGACCCAGAGAGATGCAGTCACTTTCACACGATCCCATAGCTAAGGTGGTAGAGGTAGAATTTGAACCCAGGTCCTCTGACTCCAAATTAAAAGCTTTTTCTACTCTGTGATGTGAAACCTCTTTCCAAGGCAGCCCATTCCATTAGGCTAGCAGTTCTCAAATATTTTGGTCTCAGGGCTTCCCCTTAAAAATTATTGAGGATCCTCCCCAACTTTTATTTATGTGGGTTATATCTATTGATATTGGCCATATGTGAAATCAAAACTTCTTAGCAGTTTTATAAAAAAATAATAATTTTGACCTTGCCGACTCCCTGCCCTTGATTTGAGAATTACTGCAAAATTGTTGCATTAGGCAGAGTGCTTTGTGTTAGATTTGGAGTCAGAAGGCGTGATTTTAATTCCCAGCTGTACTGCTTACTAGCTGTACCTCCTTGGGCTAGTCCCTTAACCAATTTGGGCTTCAGTGTCCTCCTCTGTAACTTGACAGTTAGAGTAGATGCCTCTGGAGAAACTCGTACCAGCGAGCAAGGTTTGGGAGGTTTCTTTTTATTTTTATTTATGACTCCTCCCCTCCCGGCCTAAATATGCCTCTTGTCATGCCAACCTGATTCTTAGTTCTGTCTTGGGGACAGGCAGAATACATTCCACTTTTCCTTAAATTTTTCTTTGTACCCCCAGTGCCTAGCATAGGGTTTAGTACACAGTTTGTGCCTAATACGTATTTGGTGTTATTAATATTCATGGATAAATGATAAAACTTTATTAAACCTTGGGAGGTTGAAAAAAATCCCGCTCTGAATCTATCTGGACCAGATATTTGGTGAGAGCTAGAGGAGGGGAGGAAAGAGGAATGATGCTTTGATAACTCGTCTTTTTTTCCCCTCTGAGATTTTTCTATATAAGTTATTAATTTCCTGTTGTCATTTTTTTTGGCCCTTTATATTTCTGGACGTAATAATCTTATCCTTGCCTTAATTTTCTTTGGGTTTCTTCTGTTTTCCCCCCTTGCTTTGGCAATGGGGTGGCCTGGCATCGCGATATGTGGAGAATGTGCTTTGCGCCTCTGGGTCACGTGGCAGTAGGGCGTTGCGCCGGAGCTGAGCGGCGCACACGAGACAGTGCTGGGCAGAGCACAGGCCAGGTAGGAACTTGCTGGGCGCCGGACGTTAGGGAAGGGCAGAGCCGGTTAGGGCAGGGCACCCACCATTTGCAGCCCTGAACGAATTAGTAGAGCAGGCCAGTGAAGGCCATGGGGAGCTGCTGCTGCAGCATCGAGGAAGAGAAAGAGGAGGAGGAGGAGAAAGAGGAGGAGGAGGGCCCCCCTCTAGAGGAGCGGGTTCTGCTGCTGGAACCCCCCGGCGAGCAGGGCAGGGCCTTCACATCCGACTGTCAGAGCTGTCTGGACGAGCAGGCCCTTCTCTCGGCCATCCTGGTCAAGGCCGCCAGCAGTATCATCGACGTGGCGGCCCGGTCCCAGCGTCTGGGGCCCCGGGAATACATGGCTCGAGCCCGCTGTTACGCCAACCGGCTGGCCAACCTCAACCCAGCCCTTGTGAGTGGAGGCGCCGTAGGCAGGAGCTGCAGTGGGCAGAGGAGCAGCTACGGCAGCGGCGCCTCCGGGGGCGGCGGGCTCCTGGGCTACTTCAGGAAGAAGGCGCGGCCCTTCGAGCTCCTGCCTTCCCTCACCGACCAGCCGTTCCACGTGCTGGCCGCCGCCCCGGTGCCCCACGCCGACGTGCAGCAGGCCGCCCGCATCTCTGCCGACGCCCACCGCGCTATGCAGCACGTGCGCGTGCAGCCCCAGGACGAGCTGGTGGTGTCGTTCGAGATGGTGTGAGCGGCCGCTCGGGCCTGGGCCTGGAGAAAGCCCCGCGTCTCCCCTGCCCGGCCCCGAATCCCTCCCCGCCCCCATCCCCGGCCCCGGCCCGGCCCCCGAGCCCGGCCCCAGACCCCGAGCCCAGCCCCTACCCCTTCCCCTTCTCGGGCCCCGACGTGTAGGGGGCCCGGAGCAAAGCGGCCTCCAGTCTGCGCGAGACGAGCAGAAGGGAGAGTCCAGAGGAGCCGACGAGCCAGAGGAGGCCTAGGCCGCTGACTCCCCCCGGCCCATGGCCGCTGCCCAGCCCCAGCCCCCTCCCAGCCTCGCCCGGATCCCCTGCACCTGAACTCAGTCAGGTGCCCAATAAAGGTTTTCATGCATTGAATTGAATTTTGCGACTTTGCGGTTTTTTTCTGCACCCCCCCCCCATTTACAGACTTGCTAATCTGATCCGTTTCTCAGGGTTTAAACTAGGGGATCCCTGCGGGAGGGAGGGGAACCTCACTCCGCCGCCCCGCTTGTCAATCAAATCAATCGATCTTTTTTCCCGTCCCTTTGTTCTGGGCCCCAGCATTTAGGACTCATTCCAATGCAAACTAGAAAACAATTTCTCCTCCCCACCTTGGGCCTAAACCGCCCGAGTGTAAAGCCTTGAAGCGTTCTTTAATTGTCTTCTTCCCTATACTTCTTAGCCCTCAAATTTCACACACAGACACACACACACACACACACACACACACACACACACGAGGGGTTGGGCAATTTTTGCCTTCTCAGAATTGAGAAATCTGGCCTGGCAGTTCTTTGTTAATACCTTTTTGGGGAACCTATACGGTAACTGGACGATTTTAATAAATACTGGGCAGCGTCTTAATTTTCTCACGAGTATCTCTCAAGTTCCGTCTTCCTCATTCCTTCCATTAAAAATTGACTGCACCTCATAATGTGGCAGACTTTGGTCTCAGCCCAGCTCTTTCTCTCTGCAGTCACAATTTTCTACCTTTGGTTGCCAGGCAGCCACTGAATGAATGAATGCGGCTTGCTGGTCCTGCTGTCTTTTGACTGCTAATTAGCCGTTTGCAAGCCGTTGTTACACCCCGGCAGAATGACCGTCACCCAGCTGGTGAAGGTGTCCTAGCTGGTGGGTATTCTTGGTACTACTATCATTTTAATTTTGACTTTCCAAATGCCTTTTTGTGTCCCGAATGAAATTCACCATTCCTTCTATTAAGTCAGTGAGTGTGGATATTCACCAAGCCGAGATGAGAACGTCCATGGCCATGCCTGTTTGTCCCGGGCACCTTTCCGATGCCCCTCGTTGTCTTATGCCAGCGGGATTATCACCGGCTGCAAGAAAACCTTATTTACCTAGTCCTGTCACCTTATAGGGGGTAATTCTATTCCTCGGCACTGGCCCTAAGGTTCTCTCAGGCTACCAAGCAGACAAATAATATTTGCTCTGTGCTGTACATTGTTCACAAGCTTATAGATTGAGGGGGTAAAAATGAACATCTTAAAAATATAAAAACACTTAAAATAAGTGGAATGGAGCAAGAGCCGAAAAGAACCTCTGGTCTCATTTAAATTCAGCTCTCCTGAATTTTACAAGGTTTATAAAACCTTCAAAGAGGTGAAATAATTTCCTCAACTCAGGTATTAAGGGCAGGTTAAGTTGTACCTCTGAACTCGTGTTCTGTCTCCAAAACCTCATCATTTACGCTAAGAAACAAGAGGCAGAAAACGAATTTAATAAAATATCCACTTGCCTCATCCATATGGGAATAAGGCTTACCAGACTGTCTCAAGCTTCCCTCTTTCCTCTGAGCAGGCAAATTCAATCCTTTAAAAAAGCATTCCACGGACCTGACAAAGGTCAGGTCTCACTGACTAATGGAGGCCGCAAAAAATGGAGACTATTTAAAATTAACATCTAGGGTTCCTATGCAGTAATCTGGCACAGGCAAGCCCAAGGACCCCAAAACGTTCACCAGAAAAATAATGAGGTGGAAGGGCACAAGGTTTGTATTGGTTTTTGCTTTGAATTACCTGGAAAGGCTGGCTAGCTGAAGGAGTGGGGGAGAGAGAATTTGAGCCTCAAAATTTTAAAATGAATGCTAAAAATAATTAATCTGGAAAGACTGACCTGTTCAACAGGTGGGGGAGGGATTAGAGGGAGGGGGAGAATTTGGAACTCAAAATTTAAAAATGAATGTTAAAAAAAATTTAAACTCAAAATTTAAAAAAAATGTTTAAAAATTTATCTGAAAAGTCTGGCCTTCTCAATGGGTTGAGGGAGGGGCTTCAGGGAGGGGGAGAATTTGGAACTCAAAATTTAAAAATGAATGTTTTAAAAAAAATCTGGAAAGTGACCTTCATAGACGAGAGAGGGATTGGAATAAGGGAAAGATACTGAAATTCAAAATTCTTTTTAATGTTAAAAAAATGATTTGAGAAATCTGGCCTTGTCAAAGGGTAAGGGAGGGGCCAGAGGGAGGAAGAGAATTTGAAACTCAGAATTTTAAAAATGAATGTTAAAAAAAGAATTATTTAGAAAGATATTTTCTTCTTCCCTTCCACATTTTAAGTAAAGGAATAACCGAAAGGGGCATTTCTGATTTAATGGAAATATCTCAGCCAACAGAGGAAGATCTACACTATACATTTTTCTTATTGATTTTTTTTCAGCACTAATTTAAATGGGCAAATGGTGTTTATTTGTTTGAAGTTTTCCAAAGCACTTTATACACTTTAATTTATGAGCTATGCACTCTTATTATTTCTGGTTTATAAGTAAGGAAACTGAGGTCGAAAAAGATTCAATGACTTTGCTAAGATCACACAGCTACCAAGAATATGAGCTAGGAATTATACCCAGCCTTTGACACTGAATTCAGCATAAGCTGGCTTACTATAGAAAACTGTTCGATTTAAGAAGTCTCATTTAACCAACAAAAACAAAACCCCCAATATAGAAATTCAATCTTCCCAAATCACTGGGAGTCTCTGAGTTCAAATTCTGATAACCGTATGACCTAGAGCATGTCCCGTAATAACTTCCCTGGGTCTCAGTTTTCATGTAAAATTAGGTGGTTTCAATATCTCTCTAACCCTTTGAGCACTGTGAGCTTAAGAACATGTGTGGGCATAATAGTTCTGTATTCCTCCAACAAAACAAAATAATTTCAAGGAAGAAAGTGATGTATTTCAAATAGAATTTGATTAGCAGAAGCATGTCTTATACTCAGTTGGACTTGTTTCAATTTTCACATGTCATTTGTTGATTAAAATAAAACACATGGCAATGACCACACACACACGTGCACATACACGTGTGTGCGTGCTCCCCCCCCACTTTTTTTTTACTTCATAACAACCAGCAAATTTTTAATCTATGAGCCCTGCCACTGAAGCACTTACATTCTAATATAGAAGGCACTAATTCAATCGCTTCATCAATCAATATTGGGGTCTTGTCCTGGAGGACAGAACTTTATTTTTTGTTAGGAGGGAGATTAATGACCTTCTAAAGCATTATGAGTCTGTTGCCATGGATGCATATTATGTTTGAGTGTTAAAATGCCTACTAATAAAATTTACCTTTCAAAACATTACAGTCCAATCAGTGTCCCCAGCACATCGGCATAGCAAACAATCAATTCATCTAACGCACATTTGACCAGTGCAAAGTGGAAACAACTGTCTGGTTTTCAATACAAGATTAGAATCAGAGGTCTTTTGTTTTTTCTTTTATGATTTTTCTTTTTCTTTTTTAGTTTAAAAAATACGTTTTTATGCATATCTTTAGGGGGTTTTTAATTGCTATGATTTCCCCCAGTATCCTTTCTCCTTGCCTTCCTTTTCCAGAGAGACATCCCATATAACAATTTGTTTTAAAGACAAAAAAATGAAAAGAAAGGAAGAAAGAAAGAAAGAGGAAGGAAGGAAAGAAGGAAGGAAAGAAGGAAGGAAGGAAGGAAAGAAGGAAGGAAGGAGAAAGCAAGAGGAGAGAAAGGGAGAGAGGAAGGAAGGAAGAAAAAGAAAGAAAGAAAGAAAGAAAGAAAGAAAGAAAGAAAGACAGACAGAAAGAAAGAAAGAGACAGACAGAAAGAAAAAAAGAAAGAAAGAAAGAAAGAAAGAAAGAGAGAAAGAAAGAAAGAAAGAAAGAAAGAAAGAAAGAAAGAAAAGCAAAGAGAAGAGGGGGGGAAAGTCAGCATCCCTGATGGATACACAGAAACGATGAACCACCCTCGTCCCCCTCCCAGTCTGCAAAGGGATGGGGTTAGGGTGCCCTGCTATCTTTTCTTTCTAGGCAGGCTGGTTCTTTTAAAATTGGCACTATTCACTTTGCTTTCTTTGTGCGTGTTTGCCTGGTTGCAGTCCCTGTATCTTTTGTTTGCTTGGCTCTGTAGCAGGGGCAGCTTTTTTTCACATCTTGCCCTCCAGTAATTGTTTACGATCAATGCAGAAGTCATTGGTTGTCTTTGTGAGGAGATAGTGATTTGAATCCTTAGTGCTTAGCACGTAGTAGACCTTAATAAATATGTGTTGCTTGATTGATGTTTATCATTTCAAGGTGGGTTCCTTTTTCATTTTCATTTATCTCTTTGACTTCTCAGAATTTCTATTTTTTAAATGTGTTGGTTTTGATTTGTTGCTTTTCTAGTTTTTATTGATATAGATACATGTTTTATAATGTATGGAGTATAGAAAACACATGGTTTTATTTTTTATATTTTAAAATCTGCTTATTATGCATTTCATTTATGGTTGTATAACCAAGTAACTGATGGGGATTTTTTCCCCTGTCTGTTGAAGAAAGTGTGTGTAGAGTTTTAAATTCCCCCTAAGGACTGCTTTGCCTCCATTTTAAAACTTGTTCTATATATTACTTCATTGTTTTAATTTTCTTTGATAGAATTATTTATCTCCATGTTTTATTCTTTGACCCACACATTTTTAGAATTACATTATTCAGTCCCAATTTATGTTTGAGTTCTTTCTTCAAATGCCCCTGAAAGGATTGTACTTGTTTATGATGGATGGTCAGTTTGCATTTCAAGGATTTTCTCCAGCTCTGTACTTTCATCAGGAATCTTGAAACCTGTTATATGTAGCCTTTCCCCCCGCCCATGCAATAACATACTCAATTCTGCAGGATGAGTTATTCTCTGTTTTAAGCCTTATTTAAATTTTCTTGTAGTTAGTTACAGCATCATCTTGGATGATTTTACTGTGCTTCTCTACTGCTTAAACTCTTCTGATTCTTCAGGGTCTACATGCTTTGATTTAGAAGCTCTAGACATTACTCATGGCGTTTCTTGGATGCTTTCAAATGCATGTCCCATTTTGTAGGAGGAATTAAGGCTGTTTTCCTTTGCTTTTTAGTTTTTAAGAATAAATTTCCTTGATGTAGTTTGGTTTTTATATTGCCATGGTGAAGTCTTTCCGTTTTTACTTTGCCTTCTCATTCTAATAGTTTAGGGCAGTTTTATTTTTCTTATTCCGAAAAATGTGATACTCAGTTTTGGGGTTTGATTATGGTTTTCTGGTCGTCTTATGCTTCTTAATTATCTATCTTCAACCTGCTTTCTAGGTTGCTTATTTTTTGTCATCTGTCTATATCTATGTCATATCTTAAAAAAATTTTTTTTTTGCTTGGGAGAGGGCAGGGCAATTGGGGTTAAGTGACTTACCCAAGGTCACATGGCCAATACATGTTAACTGTCTGAGGCCAAATTTGAAGTCAGGTCTTCCTGACTCCAGGGCCAGTGTTCTATTCACTGTGCCACCTAGCTACCCCATCTATATCATATCTTTGTGTATGTGTGTATGTATACACACATACACACACATATATTCCTTATATATTTTTTCTATCCTTTTGATTTTATTCTATTATTTGTTTCATCTAGATAATGATTTCTCATTTTTCCATTCTATTTTTCACGTAGCTCCCTACTTTAGTACAGTTTTTTGCTTTCTGTTCTAAGCTTTTTTTATCATTTCATTTTTTTCCCTCGAGGGCCCTAATTAAAAAAAAATCCTTGCTTAATTTCTTCCACATACTCTTGTAGTCTCAGTGTCTAAGAAAGACCTTTTTCCCCTTCCCTCTGTGTCTCTGTACTTAGAGTTACTCTCTTCTGGGCTTACAGATTAGGCTTGTCTTAACCCATACTTTTTAAAATGAACTTTTGTGTTTAATTTTAGTTTAACCCATACTATTTCAATTGTATCAAGGAAGTTTTTGTTGTCGTTTACCTATAGTTCTGGGACTTTGCGTTAGGTGCAGGCTCTGTCTAGTCACTGCATTCTGGGTTGGGGTGGCCAGTTCCCCACTGCCCTGTCCTGACACAGCTCTGAAAGCTGGTTTTCTCAGTCCCTGGCCTAAGAAAGAGCTAGTCACTTATGTTTTGTTGAATCTTCACTACATCTGCAGGCCTTCTCTTCATTGTTGGGGTGTTTGAAACCTTTCATATCATCATACAAGAGGTTTCTTTCCTTGGGCCTTGTCTACTGTGAATTCAACAAAGCTATTTTCCCTAGGAGCTAGAGATGGGACAATATTGTTGTTGGGATTGGGCTCAGAGGATGATCAGATTATAGAATCCAAGATAAAGAGCTGGAGGAGACCTCTGCAGCTGTCTAATACAACTGGCTCACTTTACCAGTGAGGAAATTGAGGAAGGGAAGTATAGGTGACTTGGCCAATGTCACACCGGTAGTAAGAGTCCAGGTCAGCCCCTTGATGCTCCACAAGCTCTCAATCTATCACTCTAAGACTGGACTGCCCCACAGTAACGGCTATGGCCCAAGAAACACTCCTGTCCACGTAGGAAGTAAACAAGTGTGTCTGATTGTATACATAGAGTCCCCCAGATCCTTTCACCAGGCAGACAGTAAATCTACTGCTCTGTATTTTGGGTCTGGAGTTAAACTCTAGCCTCAGATACTTATTAGCTTTGTGACCCTAGAGAAATCACTTAATCCCTTTTTGCCTCAGGTTCCTCATCTGTAAAATGGGGATGATAATAATAACTCTACCTCCCAGAATTCTTGTAAGGATCAAATGAGATAATAATTATAAGGTTCTTAGCACAGTGCCTGGCACATAGTAGGTGCTTATTAAATAGTAGCTATAATAATCATAATCATAATAATTTGTTGTTTTTCAGTCATGTCTGACTCTGACCTCAAAATGGAATCTCCTGGGCAAAAACACTGGAGTGGTTGGCAATGGAAAAATGGAAATGGCAAACCATTTCCTTCTCTAGCTCATTTTACAGATGAGGAAACTGATGCAAACAGGGTAAAGTGACTTGCCCAGGGTCACACAGTTAGCAAGTGTCTGAGGCCAAATTTGAATTCAGGAAGATGAGTTCCAGGCCAGGCACCCTATTCACTGCAGTGCCACATGACTGCTCTTAATAGTAATAATAATCACGAACATTTATATGGTAGTTTAAGACTTGCAAAGTGCTTTCCATAGGTCATCTCATTTGAGCCATACAGCCCTGTAGTTTAAGTACTGTTATTATACCCATTTTATAGATGAGTAAGTTAAGTCCGTCACGTGACTCACCCAGCTATTAAAATAGTGCTCTCCTAAGAGATGCTGTAGTACCGCAGAAATAGCACTGAATTTAGAGTCAGAGGACCTGGGTTCAAATCCTGTCTCTGTCCCTGACTGTGGGATGTGTGGCAAGTGACTTCTCTCTGGGTCTCAGTTTGTATAATGAAGAGTTGGATTAGAGACTGTGTTTAATATCTGTCTGTGAGCCTATGATGATCCTATAAACCAAAGGAGAGACTTTTCAGTCTAGAATTCTAATTAAATGTGCAGAATTCAGTGTTCTTTTCCATTTCTTCAAAGGTCACTTGGACACCCTGAGGTTCATATAGCACTAACCCATGATTTCTTATGCGGAGTTACATTTCAGACACTATGACCCTGTTCATAAACCAATGTACCAGCTGTCTTTGAACTCACATCATAGCAAGAAACTTTATTATAGAATTCTGTTTATTGTTCTTGTTACAAAAGGGTAAAGTCAAATCCTGAGCTTGAACTTGAAAGAAAACTGCTTTTTGTATAAACTAAGATGAGGTCATGATTCCTCATTAAATAATTTTGTCTTTTTTTCATGAGTCAGATTTATGTAGCAAAGAGTGGCAGAGATATGGTAAATTAGAAATAGAAAGCCTTTTTTTTTCTTTTCCACAAGCTAATGATCATTGTTACCCCAAGTAAAGGGAACTAACTATACAGTGGACAGAGTGCTTGAATTGGAGTTGGGAAGACAGATTCAAATGGTGCCCCAATCCTTTTGAGCTGTGTGACCATGACAAAGTCACGTGACATCTCTGAGCCTCAGGCAACTCTGAAACTTGACTGCTCAATTAGAGATGAGTTGAAATCTGCTTGGGGTGGGGGAAGAAATTGCCAGATTGATGAAATCCCAGATGTTTCATTTATTCATGTAATAATAACCATCTCACAATGGTGTTGTGTGAATCAAATTAGGTAAGGAAAACATTTCGAGGACCTAAGATACAAACTGTTACTGATATTCTTACTGCCAAGAAAGGAGGGAGTCACCCAAGACTAAGGCCAATTTGGTATTTTTGTTTAATGAGATACTATGGTCCAAAATTCATACCCACTGGACAATCTCCTGGAGATGAGCTTCTCTGACCTTAGCTGACCTAGGCCCTGGGGCACAGACAGAATCACACAGGGTTTTAGAGTTAGGAGGAGTCTCATTAGAGATCTTGTCCAAACCCAAATGGGAAAGGAAGCCCACCTATAACACAATGACTAGTGATAGTGATCTGTTGTCAATCAGACTCCACTTTACAGAGACACCTATTCATTCGTTTTGGATGGTTCTAATCATTAGGAAGATTTTTTTTTCTGATATCAAGCCTGAGTTTATCTCTGCAACTTCTTCCAGTGGCTTCTCATTCCACCTTCTGGGTCCAAAGTGAACAAATCAAATTGCTCTCACGTGTGGCAGTCTTTCAGCTATGCAAAGACAGTTATCATGTCTCTCTGAGTCTTCTTTTTTTCTGGGTTAAACATCTCTAATTCTTCCAGCAGATTTAAGTTTTTCTTAAACTGTGATGATCAGAGCAGAAGACAGTAGACCAGATGTGGTCTGCCCAGAGGAACTGTCACCTCCTTCCCTACTCTAGCACAAGTGCAGCTTAATTTCTTTGGGTTATTACATTCACTGCTGGCTCATCCTCAGCTCATGGTCCATTAATACCACCAGATCATTTTTTTAGACAAACGTACATAGAGGTAATAGAAAGTTTTATCAATTTCTAACATGTGACCAAGGTCCCCAAGGCTTACATAGATCAAAGGAGATTTTCCCTGGGTCATAGCCCCACCTGGAGCAACTCTTGAAAAATCTACTCATGAGTATGTTTCCCCCAAAAGTGGGTGAAAGGGCTTCTCAGCTTCTGTAGAAGTATGCAAAGTATCAAATGTGACACCATACATTGAAATCTTTATTTCACTCCATGTAATATTCAGAAGATATAAAGACTCACAGGGACCCCTAGACACATATGCAGATATATATGTGTATATATGTGCATGTGTGTGTGCATGTGTAAAGCCAAGCACCAGTAGATTCCCAAAAGAATGCTACTGTGAACAGCTTTTAGATTTGGATTACACAGTAATAGTGAACACTCTGTTTATTCCATTACAAATCAAGACTCAGTACAATATTCACAATATAATATTCTCAATATTACATCTGGAGAAACCAGCTTAACACTTAAAGATTCAATCAATCAATTAACAAAAGAATAATCACCTGGTTTTCCTAAGGGAGAAACCCTTTTCACTTAAAGATTCAGTCAACAGTTCACAATATACTAATCTTCCACTCATCAAGCAACCATTAACTTAATCTGTCACTTATTTAGCAGTCAGCTACTAAGCTAGATCCCAATTACTAAATATCATCAGTCATTAAAAAAACCACACAAATTTTCTACCCCTTGATTTCCAGCAAACCTCAGTTAGTCCAAGGGGAGGCCTTTCCTTCATCTTGACTCTGGGAGGTCTCCCTGATTACCTGGATACCCTTCCATGGTTCCAGCTCCCTCCTGAATCTGCCAATCACCTGGATTCAGAAGCAGACAGCTGCCAGGTTCTAGTCCAGTCTTCAGAGGTAGACAACTCCCAGGTCCTTGTCCAGTCCAGTCCTCAGGGCAACTCTCTCTCTCTCTCTCTCTCTCTCTCTCTCTCTCTCTCTCTCTCTCTCTCTCTCTCACCTGGCTTCAGTCTCCATGAATCTTCCTTCACTGAGGAGCCAATTCTAATTCTGTCTCTCT
>CM053602.1:27028523-27040958 GCA_028646575.1 Pseudocheirus occidentalis | reverse complement strand
AGGAGCCAATTCTAATTCTGTCTCTCTGTCTCTACAATTCTTCTTTATATACAGCACTAGCCTCCTGTCTCAGCCAATAGCCTTCTTCCAAGTCAACAGGGGAGTTCATATCTTCTCAACAATGGACAGAGTTCATACCTTCCATACTTAGCTCTAAGTTACTAGGTGCTACTTAGCCCTAAGTTACTAAGTGCTAATTATCTGATAAACATTACTATTACAGCATGTATGTGTGTGTGTATGACATTCAAATAGCCCATCAGCTGAATCTTCTCTCATAAGGGATATGAATTTGGTGGTGGCTCCCTTAGTCTCTCCTATGGGGGTGTCCCTCTGACACCTCTAGACAGAACCCCATGCCCTGTAATCACAAAGAATTGACTGAGAAATTCACTAAACTGATTACAAGTATATTAGAGAGATTCAAACCACTGTGCAATGTGAGACTCCAGTCACTTCAAAGAGATTTTCTTAAGCTCTCTGTGTTCAAGTCCCATGAGCCTAATTGTTCTTCCTTTTGTGGGCTGGCCCACACCAGGAGTGGGTAGGCTGACTATCACACAAACAGGAGGCAGCTGGAACAGATCTCTCATTCGACTAGGATATGGGAGGGCCACACCCAGCACACACAGGAAGTTGGTGGGAGGAATATCTCACTTATCCAGGGATTCTTATGTTAATGTCACAGGATGCTAGATCTACACTTGGAAGTGACCTCACAGGCTCTCCTAGCCCCGCTCCCTCATTTTATGGAAGAGGAAGCTGAGGTCTAGGAAAGGGCATTAGATGGCAAAGGCTGGTTTTGAACCAAGGCCCCCTGATTCTGGATCCAGTGCATTTTCTATTTCATCCTGCTGCCTAGATGGGAAGACTTATTATGAATGCATAAGAGCCAGATGGAAATAATATCGTTCTGGTAGGAACTGAGAGGGAAGGGTACTGGACCAGAACAACTGAGCATAGCAGGGAATTCTCCATGACAGGAGTGGTTTCCTGGTTTTGCACCAAAGGAAGCATTCTGGATATGGAGGAATGAGGCAGGGCGTAGCATGCCACTTTTCAGGTACTGATAATTGCACAGTTGAGTTGAAATGGTATTGTGAAATAACTTGGGTATGGTGTACTGGGCCATATTGTGAAGGTCTTTAAATGTCAAACAGAGAAATTCATATTTTATCCTAGAGGTAATAAAAAGCCATTGAATATTTTTTCTTTTTTGCTTTTTGCTTTTTTTTTTTTGGAGGGCAGTTGGGGTTAAGTGACTTGCCCAAGGTCACACGGCTAGATTTTTGTGTTAAGTGTCTGAGGCCAGATTTGAACTCAGGTCCTCCTGACTCCAGGGCCGCTGCTCTATTCACTGCGCCACCTAGCCGCCCCACCATTGAATATTCTTGAGCAGGAGAATAACATGATTAGACATGTGCTTTATTTAGAATGATTATTTTTGTAGCTGTGTAATTCACATTTATATGATAGCTCATAGTCATGTGGCAATTCATGTCTATAAAATAATTATAATAATGATAATAATACTTATGTCTCATATTTGGCATATTTTATCTATAAAATATAATCATTGTAATGAGGTTAATAACAATAGCTCCTATTCATATCATAATTTGTATCTATAAAGTAATAATGATGCTAATAGTTCATATTTACATATACAAATAATGCTAATGGAATCACTTGTATTCATATGGTGGCTCATATCTCCACAGTAATGATGACAATGTGTCACATTCACATGGCACATTTGTATCTACAAAACAGCTTCCCTCTACTTCCTAAGAATGGCTTGTAGATCGAAGCTTTAAGTTTTGGCCTTCCACTTCTGTGCTGTAATTCTCTCGCTACTTTTGGAGCTGAGGCCCAGCCAGTAAGCATCAGAGGTGGGATTTGAACTCACATCTTCCTGAACTCAAAGTGTGGCATTCTCTGCTGCTTTGCTCCACTCCTGCAGTCCGGGCAGGCACCTGTCTGTCCAAGGGTTGACTTCTGGCTCTGGTAAAGCAGGGAAGCCAGCCCACCACTCTACCTCCTTGCTGCTGATGAAGTTATTTTCAGAAATGTCTGCTTTAATCTCACTTTAATTTAATTCCATTTAATGTATGTTTATTAGCCTGTTATGTCCATGGCATGCTTAGCTGTCAGTAGTACAAAGATAAAAAGTAGCATTGACCTGGCCCTGGCCCTGGCCCTTGCCCTCCATAAGCTGAGTCCAGCAGGACAGAGGTGATGTACCCTAAATGAGGTTTCCAGGCATGAACTTTGGATCTTTCCCTCTCAAGTGGACTTATCTTTCCTGCTGTCACTCTTGGAAATGAAATCAAAGGTATTGTAGGGGGTTACCTTGCCTTTGGATATCTAGGGTGACAGATCCCACAGTGAAATAGGACATTTAAAACGACTAAAGCATAAGGCCGTCTCTCAGAGCCTGGCTGTTTGGTATCATGGATACAGACCAACAAACAGCAAGTCCTTAAGAGTGGGCATCATTCTATCACCCCACACAATGTACTTGGGCATCTCTTAGGTAAGCTTGCCATCCCATGCTAAATGTTCTCAGTGATTTCCATCAATGCTCCCTTTTGGTCCTTTGGATCTTTTTGCTTTCAACACAGGTCTTGGACCCGGCCTTCATGTTGCTCTTGGCAGTGACCACACACATACATGAGATGGTGCAGTCTGCAGCCATCAGCTAGCGCTATATTTCCCCGTCCTGTTCAGTTGGAGGGCTGATGATGACACGTGGTATCCTGCTGGCCAGCAGTTACATTGGTAGTAGTGGCAAAGTGTCATGCCGAGGTGATAGTTCTGCTAATGGCCAGCAATTACAAGTGCGCTCAGGCCTATAACCTGGCTCACTTGGAAGATTACTAAGCATGATTCCCTTCCAAAGATATGTGTGTGGGGATTAGTCCAGACCTGTAATTCCCCCTGCTGGAAACTCTCACTGTGAAAGCTCCCTCCCCAGAGGCACACCAGCCAACTAGCTATGGCTCCAGAGTTTGGGACTGTTGGCTCTGCCATCGAGAGATTAAGTGCCTTGCCTGGGGTTTCCTTCTAAAGAGATAAGTGTGTACATAGACATGTGTCCATGCGTGCATAATACACACCACTCATGGCTATGTTGGGATATATAAAACACACACAGGTTTTAGAAGCATTGCTTTATTTGTGCTTAAATATCATGTTACATACACACCACATGTGTACATGTCTCTCACATATTTGGCACATGCCCTGTATTTAGTGCATAACATGTAAGATCATATGATCATGCATGCAAATGCATATCCATACATGTTGTATGAGCATCATGAGTGTACACACTTCACACATATACCTACATGAAGGTATATTATATGTGCTACATTACAGTTATGTCACAAAGCATGTGTGTTTACATATAGATATCATCTATGCATATATTTGCATATATGCATGTCTTTATGCACATACATATAAATCCACACTTATTTATGGCCAGATACTGTATCTCTAGTTCTATCTTTCTCCACGTCTGTGATTTCATCAGTACAGGGACCTTCAAGTATGAAAAGTCTTTCTGTAGGTGCAGATAGCCACTTGTCTGTAGCTTAGTCTTAGAGTTGGAGCATGGAGATGTAGGTGCCTTCCTTCCCAGGATCAGACAGTCAGAATGGATGAACCCAGGCTCTACTGACTCTGTTTACTATACTATGTTGCCTTTCCCAAAGACATCACACACACACACACACACACATTCACAAATGGCTATCCTTGCAGAACTGTGAGACCATAGACTGACTCACTGGGATGCAAATAATTTGGGGTTGTCTGGATTCTCTGGGCTGTGTAAATTGTGCTTCACTTGGCATTTGTAAAAATGCATGTGCTTTATGAGCCATCAGGATAAAACACCACCATTTTAGCAAGGGTAGCTCTCTGAGGGGATGAAAAATGCCAGTTACTAAGATTCTGACACACAGTTCTCTGGGCAACCCAGTACTGAGTGAGTCCATCTTCCTTAGGCTGTCTTGGCACATAGACCATGAATTGGGCCCAGGGGTTAACTAGGAGGCTGAGCAGAATGGGCCCAATTGCATTTGGGAAATTGCTCAGCATTCTCAGTGATCCCAAACTGATTGCTGGCACAAAAGCTGATCTCTTTAATATCAATATTTTCCTGGTCATGCTCAATTGTAAATCATGGAACATTATACTTTTAGAAGTAGCAAAATTGCCAGTGACCTAAAGGGTACCCGTGTGATGGGTAGAAGTTACCAATGATGACCTTCATCTCTCTTCCCAAACTCATCTTTTGTCCTCAATTGCTTTGTTTTTGTCAGATGGGCTCCAGTCTTTCGGGTCGTTCATCTTTCTTGACAACCTTGCAATTCTCTGTCTTTTCACTTGCCCTCATTTCACATTATAGTCCATCTTTCAAGAACCAACTCAATGAAACACCAACTCTTCCACAAAGCCCTCTTTCCTTTAGTTGCTGAACTTACCTTGCATTGACTTTGTACATTTCCTCTATATAATCATGTGTGCCTACCTTTCCTCCCCTGATAAACTCTTTCGGGGCAGGGACTGTTCTTGTGGAAACCAAGGAAAGACATATGGAATGGGGGCTTGTGAGCAACAGCATGGACAACCCCCACCCTTCGAGGTTTTTCCCAGAATTCTCCCTTTGTATTCCCAGGACCTAGGATCATGCCAGGCCCTTAATAAATGCCTTTTATTCGAATGATTGCATAGGAGAAGTAGAATAAATTATTGAGGAGATAGATGAGGGAACAGAGTGTGAGAGCCTGTCCACGTAGAAAGAGTGAGTGATAACACATAAGATCCCAAGTTCTAAACTGGTATTCCCAAAGTGCTAAAAGAATCCAAGAAAGACTACTCTGTTGGGCAGAAAGATGCAGGCAAGAATGGCACAGGGTGAGAAGGGGTGGATGAATTGCAGTCTGTGTGGGTAGAGAAAGGAGTTTCCCATGAGATCAGAGAGCCTTCCAACTGTCCAAATGCGTTCACTTCAAAACCAATTAGATCATGGCAGATGTGCAACATGTGCCAGTGCTGGCCCAGAGGCCCAGTTTTCAAGAGTTCTGTTTTCCTGCTTTCAGACTTGAACCATAAGTAATAACAGCTCACATCAATGCTGCTCTTTAAGGTTTGCTGTGTGCTTCACAAACATCTCATCTCACTGTGTGAGGGCAGCTTCTATTATTATCCCCTCTTCAGAATGAGGACACTAAACCTCAGGGAGCTGAAGGGACTTGCTTGTGGTCAGCTAGCAAGTGTCATAGGCATGATTGGAATCCACCTTTCTACTGACTTTAGACCTTGGTCAGTTTCCAGAGTGTGCCTGGAATTCTCTCTCTCTCCTCTCTCTGTCTCTGTCTCTGTCTCTCTGTCTCTGTCTCTGTCTCTGTCTCTCTCTCTTTCTTTCTGTCTCTCTCCTTCGCCTACCTCTTACTCTGTCTCTCTGTCTCCCCCGCCTCTTTCTCTCTGTCTCTCTGTCTGTCTCCCTCTTCTACCTCTTTCTCTCTGTCTCTGTCTCTTTCTCTCTTTCTCCCTTACCCACCTCTTTTACTGTCTCTTTCTGTCTCTCCTTCCCTTCCTCCATTCTTTTCCTTCTCTCATTTTCTCTCCCTCCCCCTCCCTCCATCATTGCTTCCCCCTCCCTCCCCATCCCTTCCTCCTCTCTCTTTACCCCTATCTCTTGGAGTTTGTGACTCCCTTCAGGCTTAACTCAGGGGCCATCTCCTATACTGATCTCCCTTGTTCTTCCCCTTGCATGATCTTTACTCTGCATTAATTTATACAAGTTTTCCTAGATATTTCTGAGACTGCCTATTTGGTCATTCTTACAGTAAAATAAGATTCCATTATATTTATATGCCATAAGTTGTTCAGCTCTTCTAGGTTGATGGGCAGCCCGTCAATTTCTGATTCTGTGATAATTCAAAAACAGCTGCTTTCCACAAGGTACATGACTAGTAGTAGCATCATTTAGTTAAAGGGGATGCACATTTTAGTGACTTTGAGGGCATAGTTCCAAATAACTCTCCAGAATGGCTGTTTTAATTTATATCTCCACTAACAGTGCATTAGTGTGCCCTTTTCCCCAAGCCCCTCTAACAACTCTGATTTTCTTTTTTTTTAATGTTTACCAATCTTATGAGTGAGTTAGAAACTCAGTTATTTTAATTTGCATTTCTCTGATCATTAGTGATGTAGAATATTTTCATATAATACTTGATGGCTTTCTTCCTTTGAGAATTTCTAATCTATATAATTTGGCCATTTATCAGTTTATCTCTTTTTCTTATGTTTGAATCAGTTCCTTCTATATCTTGGATATGAGACCTTTATCAGTGAAACTTTGCGAAGCTGGGTTTTTTTCTTCACTGTTGACTGCCTTCCAATTTTAAGTGCATTGGTTTTGTTTGTGCAAAAACTTTAAAATTGTATATAATCAAAATAATTTTTTTTCTGTGATCCTCCCTGTCCTTTGTTTGGTCACAAAGTTTTCCCTTTTCCATAGATCTGAAAGGTAATTTTCCTCTTTAATTTGATTAGAATGTCACATTTTATCTCTAATTTGAATACAGAATTAGAACTTCTCTTGATATATGATGTAAGATGTTGGTCTATACCTAATTTTTTCTGAATTCCTTTCCTATTTTTCAAGCAATTAAAAAAAAAACTTTGATAGTGAGTCTCTAACGCCCTCAGTATTTGGCGTCTTTGGGTTAATTGGATGCTGTGCTGCTGTGTTTACTGCTTCTGTATGTTCTGTACCTAAGCTATTCCACTGATCAGATTCTGTTATTTTTGATCAGTATCAAATAATTTCTATGATCATTGTTTTGTCAGATAGTGTGAAATGTGGTAGTGGTAAGAATTCTTCTTGCCAATTTTTCCTTATAAAATTTTGTTTCCGTATGAAATTTCCAAATGGAATTTTGTAATTCTTTTTCCTAGCTGTATAACATAATCCTATGCTAGTTTGATTGATATGATATCGAATAAGTAAATTCATGTAGATAATATTTTGTTTTTTCATTATATTGAAACAACACATCACCATATGCCCTCCTACTCCCTCCCACGTAATGTGACTATCAAGGTGCTTTTTACTCTGATGCCTCTATCAGGTGAGAAGGCCTCTTACTGAATTGCAGAATCACTCATTCAAGTGTGTCCACAATGAATTAATCCATAATCTACTGGGAATTATATTGGGCTTGGTTTGAAGACATATGGAAAACGAGACAAATCTCTGGGCCTAAGCACATCAGAGAAGGGTTTCTAATAGCAAGGCAGATCCTTTCCACCTGTACCAGAGGACATCAAACAGGAGGTGAAGAGTGATGTTACATATTGTCCAAAGGCCAACCTTGTGTATGTACCTTATGAACTTGGAGAGGTGAGAAAATGTGGATTTTCCATTTTTGTCCTTAGAGTTGTCCCTGGAGCCTGCATTGGGAGCCCATTTTACAGATGAGGAAGCTGAGGCAAGCGGCAGCTAGTAACAACTGATGTCAGATTTGAGGTCAGGACTTCCTGACCCCATATCTGGCACTCTATTCGTGGCCCTACCAACCATTTGGAGCATTTTTTACCAATGAATCTTATTATACTACATTACTAAATACTTCTAAAAAGGAAATACTTTCCTAAAAGGAAACTTATTTTGATGGGCCAGCTGGAAACCTAGGAAAGATATATGGAATGGGGGCTTGTGAGCAACAGTACAGACAACCCCTGCCTGTCAAGGTTTTTCCTAGAGTGCTAGTGGATCAAATCACCTATCCTCTCAAGACCCAATCGGCCAATTGGAATGTGGTTTTGGACAGTGAGCCCAGAGGGACTGGTACAAGCTCTTTCTAACTGGTTGTATTGGTTTCTTATTTGTCTTCCCTGAGGACTAAACCCTTTGGATCAAATATCATTCCAGCCATTAAAATGACTTCTAATTCATTAATATCCTGTAAACATAACCATACAGCTTACTTTGGAAGATATTTATGTTGCAATCAATTAGAAATACCACCTGTTATAGTAAGGGGTATCAGACTTGGCTTCAAAAGACCTCAGTTTGGGTCAGCTTTGAGCAAATCCCACTACCTTTAGTTTTTTTATCTGTAAAATGGATATTTTAATATTTGCATCACCTCTGTCATGGAATCATTGTAAGAATTAATTGAGATGAAACTTGCCTTGCTGACTTGTACTAGAAGTGCTGACTTATTTTTCTGTTAGGCCACACTTGTTAGCCAAAAATGAATCCTTACAATGATTATGTTTAACTTTTGTCCTACAAACAAAGATACTTTGCATGTGACTATCAACACACTTGCAAAATGACAGGAGAAAAAAAAGTTTGAGGGATCAAACTCCAGGAGAATAAGGCGGTTTCATATGGTGTTGAGTGTTAGAAGGCTGAAAACTCCGTTAACACTCCAGAAGATTTTGTGGGAGACTGAAGAATAATTAAGAAGGCAAAGAGTAGGAAGAGAGAGCAGGATGGCCTGTGAGAGTTCCTTCTACAATCCTAGAATCATAGACTCAGAATTGACAGGTAGATGAAATTTGCAAGGTCAGCTAGTCCAATCTAAGTTCACTTGTTGGCATCATACAAGTGACGTATCAAAAATGCTTTATTGATGCTTTTAGGAAAGCATCACAGTTATTTACCAATGAGCCAGTTGGCCTCTCCATCATAACAAAGCAAAGATAAGCAAAATAAACCAACACACTGGGTATGTATGACCAAGTCTATCTGTGTCATTCTTCATCTGTAGCCCTGCATAGTATACATTCATAGTATGCATATACATAGTATATGTATAGATATACATATACATTCATATACATACATAGTATGCATTCAAATACATAACCTCTGCACCAAGAGAAGGGAGACATACTGAAGAATGGTCATTGCATGAAATCAAAGTTCTGATGTCTTTCCAGACATTTGATGTCCTTCCATCTCTAGTCCATCTTTCCTTTACTTTCCTTCGTGTTCTCTGTGATTCATACCAAATGAGCCTATGTGCTCTTCTGTATGTGCTACATTTTACCTCCCACCTACATACCTTTGCATAGGCTGTCTCCCAGGCTTAGAGCATGCTCCCTTCTTGCCCTAGTTTCTTTCAAGGTTCAGCTCAAGAGCCATCTCTATACAAAGGCCTTTTTTAAATCCCCCTGCTGTTTGTTCCTCCTTCCTGTTCTCAATTTGCCTTGGATTTCCTCCCTATTTTATGCTTATTTAACTGGGAGCATGTTGCATCTTCTTAGTAGAATATAATCTCCTTGAGGACAAGGACTTTTTCTTCATGTCTTTGTATCCCCAGGTCCTTGCCCAGTGCCTGGTACATAATAGGTACTTAATAAATTTGTGTTGGCTGATTGATTTTCCTTTCTGTTGTTGTGGTCATCATAGAAATGGTTCTCCTTGTCCTCAGTACTTTATCTTGCATCATTCCATACAAGAGTTCCTTCCCAATGTCAGTGATACTTCCCCCTATCCATCATTCATCCTCCTTCTTGTTCCTGTATACCCCTCCTGCTTATGTTTCGTTCTCTCCCGTCCTGTTCTAGACACACAGAGAACAAGGCAGTATTTGTACTGAATAAGCTCAGAAAAACTTCTCATCACTATTAAGGAACTGCAATAAACAACCACTTTATGCAGTCTTCTTGGACTGTTCTTCCCCCATCACCCCCCACTTCCCATCATTCACTAAATCCTATGATATCTTTTCTATCACCTTCTTTCCATTCCCACTGAGACTGCCCTAGTTCACCTTTTATCACCTCTCAGTCAGATTCTTGTAGTATTCTTGTATTTTAATATTCTTGCAATGGATTCTAGTGACCTCCTAACCAGACTTGCTTGTCTCTTCTTTTCCTAATTTATCCTTCACCCTGCTGCCCAGGTTATTTTCCTAATGCTTTGATCTGATGATATCACTCTACTGCTCAAAACCTTTGATGGCTCCCTATTACCTACTTGTTCAATGACAACCTTTTGCTCCTAGACTTGAGTTCCTCCCGCCACTCACTCCCCAACATATTTTCCATCCTTCTTTTCTCCTCCTCATTGCATGCTCTACATTCCTTTCAAAGTGCCCTATTCTTTACCCCCCATTCTCATCACCCCCTTTCCAATCTCCATGTCATTATTCATGCTCTTCCTCATGTCAAAAATCAACTCCCTATTCTTTGTTCAAATACTACCCTTCTTTGGGGGCCAGCCCATGTACCACCTCTTCCATGAAGCCTTCCATGAGCCACTCCCCTCGCCCCAGGAACGGGCTCTTTCCCTCTTCATTTCTCATAGCATTTTGACCAGACCACTCCTTTGTCTTATCACATTTTACCCTGTATCGTAGCTCTTTGAATACCTCTGCCTTATTACCTTTGACCCCCCCATTAGAGTGCTAGTTCCTCAGAAGCAGGGACTGTCTTTTATTTCTTGAGTCCAGCAAAGGACCTTGCATTTAGTAGATGCTTATTAGGAAATTGGTGATGATGGCCCTCAGAAGCCATCATCCTTTTTACCAGCCACATGCTTTTCCAAATACTTGACAGGGTCACTCTAGTTTCCCTGACCATCAAGTCTCTTTGTTGTTTGCTCAAGAGAACTGAGGACTGATAGAATGGGAAGATAACTCCAATGGCTTCCTAATGCTCTGGTAGTCAACTTTAGTATGTCATCAGTGACTAAGGGAAAGAAAATGGAAGGACTGTGTGTGCTATCTTGGTGTTTTCTTTGTGGGAAGGTCAGTTGCTACTCTCCACAGTGAGTTCAACTTCTCCATCAACATCATCAATTCAATATCGCTGTACATTAACCAGTGTTCTTCTCTCTGAGGCGGCCAGAGAGCACAGAATGTTTCTTGCCAGGCAAAGCAGCCTCCTATCTTTTCTGACAAATGGTCTCTAGAGAGATATTGGGTTCTTTTGGCAGAGAAAAGCTTTTCACATTTCCCTTTGGTCCTTAGAGTCAAATAGTTTGTTTTCCAGCAAAGATCGCAAAACAAAAAGGAAAGGAATGGAAAGGCTAAATTTGTGTAGCCCTTGCTATGCTACCCTGTGGTGAAGAAGCACTTGTGGTGGTGGTGGCGGTGGCGGTGGCAGTGGCGGCAGCGGTGGGTGGCGGTGGGTGGCGGTGGGTGGTGGTGGGTGATGGTGGGTGATGGTGGGTGGTGGGTGGGTGGTGCTTGACTTAGAGTCAAAAGGCATGAGTTAAAATCCTAGTTCAGCCCCTTCCTGGTTGTGTGCCCTGAGTTAGTTGCTAAAGCTCTTTCCCTGTCTGCTTCTACTTCCTTAAAGTGAGAATAACAACTCTTCTAGCCTCCTCCTCCCAGGGTGGTTGTGAGGAAAGCTCCTTGTGATCTGTATGACATCCTAAAAAGCTAAGTTGTCGATGGATTACCTTACTGTACTTTCCAAACCCAGTGTTACTCTTTGACAGCTTCAAAGGAGGACTCTTGACCAAATGGCATCCACCATTGTCTACTGAAGCCAAATTGGTCCACCTACAAACTTCTGAAAGCTTGCAGATCTGAAGATGGACAGACTGAGCAAATAAGCATTTATTAAGCCTTACTGTATGCTGGCCACAGGGCTCAAAGCTGAGGACACAAATGCAAGAAATCCAAATGATCTCTACCCTCAAGGAGCTTACGTTTTAAAAAATGGAGATCATAATAGCACCTCCTTCCCAGGATTGTGGTGGGGGTCCAATGAGATGATAACTGTAAAGCACTTAGCACAGTGCTCAGTACATAGGATAAACCCTATATACATATTAGTCATTATTATTCTTATGGTAGAAGATAACACATAAGGGAGAGGGAATGGGGATGATAGAAAAGGACATGGTATGAAGAGAGTAGGAAGGATTAGGGATGATGGCTACAGTGGAGGTAGCTTGGGTGGGAATGGAAGAAGACAGCTTTTAGAAAATATTTTTCAGCACCATAGCCTGAGAATGAGAGTTTGTACTTCACCAATGAGCATAGTAGATAGGACCCTGGGCCTGGAGGCAGGAAGACCCAAGTTCAAATCCAATCCCAGACATTTATTATTTATATGACCCTAGACAAGTCACTTCACCTCTGGGTGCCTCAGTTTCCTCAACTATAAAATGGGGATGATAATAGCACCTGCCTCCCTGAATTGTGGTGAGGACAAAATGAGACACTATTTGTAGAGTGCCCAGCTCAGCCCCTGGCACATAATAGGTGCTATAACGTGCTAGCTGTTACTATCATCTGACAATTTGTGAAAATAGAATATTGATGATGGTCAAAAGAAATCCTTTCTACTCTTGGGCAGTAGCTTAGACCCTTGAAGAGGTTTGGTCACCATATGTTTGGTCTCGATTATTGACAAAAAGATCTAATCATGACGAAAATGCCTCTT
>CM053602.1:26994670-27028023 GCA_028646575.1 Pseudocheirus occidentalis | reverse complement strand
CAGACTGTTTCTCCCTCATCCCCCACTCTCCCCTCTTCCTAACTTCCCTGTAAAAGGCAGTGAAGTGCTACAGTAAGGTACAATACTGATGGTCTGGAATCAGTAAGACCTGTATTCAGTTGTGGCCTCACACGTTTATTAGCTATGTGACTGTGGGCAAGTCACTTAACTTTGGTCTACCTCAGTTTCCTCATCTGTAAAATTGGAATAATAATAGCACCTACTTACCTGGGTTAGGGTGAAGATAAAATGGGATAGAAAAGTGCCTTGCTAGCCATTATTATTATTGTTGTTGTTGTTACGATTGAGGGCAACGCTGTATTCTCAATCACTCAGGCTTGCACCTGTCACCTCTCAGCTGTCCCCTTCAACTCTTTATTCTGATCTGGAGAACAGATCAAGGAAAGATAATATACGAACTGGCAGACCATCTGAAAGTTCTGATCAGAAAAATAGTCTAGATGCTATACTTCAAGAAATTATTAAGGAAAAGTTCTCTGAAGTTCTAGAACTAGAAGGTAAATTAGAAATTGAAAAACTCTACCAATCACCACCTGAAAGAGATCCCCAAATGAAAACTCATAGGAGTATTATAGCTAAATTTCAAAGCTCCCAAGTCATGGAAAAAATATTGCAAACAACTAGAAAGAAAATTTGAATATTGTGAAGCTATTGTCAGGATAATGCAAGATTTAGCAGCTTCTACATTAAAAGACCGAAGGGCGTGGAATACAATATTCCCAAAGAGCAAAGGAGCTGGGTTTGCAACCAAAAATAACCTACCCAGAAAACATGTATGCATTCCTCTGAAGAAAAAAAAGGATATTTAATGAAATAACGGACTTCCAGACATTCGTGAGGAAAAGATCAGAACTGAATGAAAAATTTAACTTTATAAGAACCATGGAGAAACACAAAAAGGTAGATGTGAAAGACTAATTCTAAGGGATCTAATAAAGTTAAACCGTATATTTCTTATATGGGAAAGTGATATTTGTAACTCTTAATGTTACCATTACTAGATTAGTTTGAGAGTACTCTTAGAAACATTTGGAATTGACTTGGTTATGACAGGATGATCCTAAAAAATAAAATTGTGTAGGGAGAGGTAAAATAGAGCAAATTTTCTCATATAAAAGAGACATGAATGGAAGAACTGTTACAGTGAAGGAAAGGATGGGATGGAGGGTAGGTAGTGAAGGGAGCCTTATTCTCATCTGAACTGGGTTAAAGAGAGAATAACATATCCATTTAGTAGGATAGAAAAGTCTTCTTTACTTAGAGAAAAATAGGAGGGCAAGAGGATATGGGAGGGACTTTGAGAAATTGATTTTGTTAAAAGGGCCCTTCCTAGCTCCCCAGACTTCTTATACTTGTGTCCTCTCCTCTAGAACCCAACAAAACTGGCCTTCTTGCCATGTGCCACTCCATTTCCCATCTCCATTCATGTCTTTTCTCTGACTGTCCCCTAGGCCTGGAATGGATTTCCCCCTCACTTCTACCTCCTGGCCTCCCTGGCTATCTTCTGGTGATGTCTTTTTGCATGTCATCACCCATTTATCATGTCTAACTTGTTTGCACATTAGCTGTTTGCTTGTTGTCGCCCCCATTTGATTGAGTACCTTGACAGCAGAGACAATCTTTCGCTTTGTTGTTGGTGTTTGTATTCCCTGAGTTTAGCACAGTGCCCAGCACATAGTAGGTGTTTAATAAATGTTTATAAATGGACAAAATCCTACCGTCTGCAAGAGTCCCTTTTTGTGCTTTCCCCCAGCCCTGTTCCTCACCCCTCAACAAGTGCTAGTAACTTTCCCCTGGAGATGATCTCCTATCTGCATATGTATTTCATATAGATGTGTTTGCGTATTATCTCCTCCATAAGAATCTGATATTCTTAAGGGCAGAGAATGTTTCTGCCTTTCTCTGTATTCCATTAGCTGTGCCCTTAGCACAGTGCCTCACACACATCAAATACTTAAGAAATGTTTGTTGCCTGCTTGCCTGTCTGCCTGACAAGTTATACTAACCTCTCCCCTTGAGAACGAAGTCAGTGCCATTTGCTGGGAGCTACCACTAGAATGGGGGGCCTGGAGTTTGGAGAACTGCCACTGTCTATCTGAATCTGCTGAGGCAATGGTTCAGGTTTCTGACTAGGCCTAACTTTTCATAATTCTTCTTACAACATCTTGGGCATCCCTGAAATCACCAAATCCCTCTTCACCCTGAGTAAATCTGGGACAGATATTCTCTCCTACCTTGGCTGTGCCCAGAATGTGGCCATCTATCATGAGTGAGTGCAGCTGATTGAGACCAATCCTATAGGGAGATGCTGCAGAGAACTTGACTCCTTTTTATTTATTGAGCCATATTTCAGGTCATACAACAGCCCCAATTTGAGATTCTTCCTTTAGGAGTAGTTGCTAGGCTCTAATTGGAATCATTAATTCATCTTTCCACAGGCAAAGAACCATTTGTTATCTAGATGAAATCCCTATCCATGCCAAAACTTTTTCCTGACCTCTGTGGAAATGAATCCAAAGGAGAAGTGGAAATGCAAATCTTTGCTCTTGCCATGAACTGAATATTCATACAAAGCTGACTTTAATTGTTCTCCAGTATCCTACTGGAATTCAGCCAACAAGGCTAGACTTTAATACATACATTTAGTAACATCACTACTTACGAATCAAGTGGAAAAGGCATTCAGCTTCTGACTCATTTTGAAGCCCTAAGAAAACTTATTAGCATCTTTTAATTATGACTGAGCAAATCAGAAAGCATAGGAGCGAAATTGGTGCTTTGGATGCACGGGCAGTGCCCAAGCTCCTGTGCTGAATCCTATAGTTAATTGTTCTCTGAGAACTTATCCATCCACAAGGGAGATGGTTCTCTCCCCTTCTCAGAATTAAGAAGGAAATAGGATACCTTTTTTTTTAAAAAAATCTGTATAACTCCTTTCTGGCGGACATCTGCAGTTGACTCCAGTAGCTGATGTGAACCATTGAAAGTGGCAGGTTGCCAAGGTATGAAGGACCCTGTTTGCTGAAGCTTGTGGTTGCTATGCGATTCTAAAATCAGAGTGTGAGACCAGGAAATTAGAAGGACCCTTCATGCTCCTTGTTGATTCTACTATGACCTTTTACGCTGGTTCCAGTAATTGGACTATTGTCTTACTGCTTATGTCCAAACCCCTGCCTGATACCCCATTTCCCTTGTGTCTTGGTCTCTCATACCTGAGTTGGCCTGGTTCCTCTAGGACTAAGGTCCTGTTGTAATTCCCCCGGGGACTGAAGCCTTGCCTCTCAACTCCAGGGCAGGCTAGGCCTCATTTCTCTAGCTCTTTTCTATGTTTTCCATGCTTGAACCTTTTTCCTACCCTTACTTCTCAAACCTGACAGCAACCGGGAGTCATGAAAAAATGCTCTAAGAGTTCCCCACTGGACAGTAGGTAGGGAGAGTAGGTCAAATTTCAAGGAGCTGAGTAAGGGAGGAGAGGAGGGAAGGTTCCTAAATCACTGCCAGTAGGCCAGAGCTGATGAAGGACATGATCGGGTAAAGGCTGGCACTCATACACATAGGCCAGAGAATCCAGCTCTGTCAATCTTTGATAAATGATAGAGATTTCCCCCGTGCTGAGATACCAGTTCAGGCTCTTCTGTCATCTCTCCTATGCCTCGAGGAGTCTTTATAAGACCCTACTCTGTCCCAACCCAGGCTGAACTTTCCCCAATTTCCTTTGACCCCATAAAAGATCAGGAGTTCTAATTGGGTTCCCTATGCCCTCCTCTTAATTTAATTCTCTCAGATTTCTGAGTGTCAGGTCTGGTCTTATCCCTTGCTCCTGAAGAACTCTCTTAACTGACTTCTTCTGACTTTTAATCACTCTTCAATGCTCCCCACTCAGAGGTTAGGGCTCTTTAATTTCTTATCCAGTCAGATATTGGTAGATTCCCTGAATGTAGAGAGCCATCCAGTCTTCCTCAGTCATCCAGTATTCTGATGTTTATATAGAAGACTAATGTACATGCAGCCATATCGAATACATTATGTTTAGTTCTAGGTACCACATTTGAAGGAGGATGTTGACAAGCTACAGAAGAAAATAAACCAGGATGAGGAAGGGAATGGAGATTATGATATAGGACAGTCAAATGAAGGTGTCTAGAATGTTTAGGCAGCTATGTGGCTTAGTGGATAGAGCGCTGGGTCTGGAGTCAGGAAGACCTGAGCTCAAATTTGACCTCAGACACTACATGTGTGACCCGGGGCATGCCACTTCGCCTCTATCTTAATCCATTGGAGAAGGAAATGGCAAATCACTCCAGTATCTTTGCCAAGAAAACCCAATGGACAGCATTGGAGTGCTATGGTCCACAGGATCATGAAGAGTTGCACACAATTGAACTGAATAGCAGCAGAATGTTTAGCCTGGAAAATATGAGAGGGAGAGAGAGAGAGAGAGACAGACAGACAGACACAGAGACACAGAGAGAGAAAGAGACACAGAGACAAAGAGAGAGAGAGAGAGAGAGAGAGAGAGAGAGAGAGAGAGAGAGAGAGAGAGAAAGAGAGAGAGAAAGTAAGTATCTTTTTGAGTGTATGTTTGGGGAAAATCTTTACCTCTTTTGTGATGCAAACCCCATTAGCCAAACCTAGTCAGCTAGAGAAGCCTTTAGGCATTATAAAATTTTCCTTTTGAACTCCATTTCACCTCTTGCTGTACTTCAGTATAATTTAAATTTTTTTTAAAGTTAAATCATATCCCTTCCCTGGTTCCCTTTTAAATAACCCCAGAAAATCTATTTAGTAAAACTGCAAAATGAGAGTTGTAGTGATGAGATCCTGTCCATCTCCATCATGCCTCTGGTTGTCATGTAAATCATCTATGGAGCAGAAATAAAAAGGACCAATCTACATAGCATCCAGTCACCAATCTCCCTATGCAAGTAGGGAATCATTTCTTTCTTTCTCTTGATTTCTAGCACATTAAAAAAATGTTGGGTGACAATGGAAGGTGGAAAAGAAAAAAAACCAGAAATTTTTACTGCTTTGGGGTCAGCATTATGATAACAGTTTCAGCCAAATAGAAACTTGGGATGTTGTCGCTTTGACAATGAGGAAATGAATTTCACTTCTGTCAGAGTAATGTCTGCGAATAAAGAATTGCCTTCTTTTGCCTTGGAAGGGACCTTACCCCAAGACAAAAAGCAATTTGTTTTCGTAACATTTGGAATCTCAATAGGATAGTGATGTCTTTTTTAATGTAGAAAATCATTACTTTCTTAAATTCAAGTGCTTTATGAAGGAAACTCATTTCAGTTAACTCATTTGGCAAAAAAAAAGATTTTCCCCCTCTCTTGCGTCTGGATTCTGGGTTAAAGATCAGGAAATGAAATAATTTTATGCATTTTGTTAGCTTCCTGAGTACCCACAAATCCACAAGATCCATCAAAAGGGGAGTGGTGACTTGACTGTAGTACCGTAGAGTCATCATTACTTTCTAAGTGAAGAAAGTCTGTTCTCAGTAACACCCTTGCAATGGAATTGAAATGCAGGCCTGGGCCAGAATTCATCAGAACTGAAAGAATGTTTCTATAGGAGGTATTAGTTAAGAGCTTCAAGTCTTGAAACTTTCCTCAGGCAACACAGATGTAGCTTCAGGGGGGGCATGAATGAACTCAGTTGAACTGAAGGATTTCTGTGTGCACATGTGAAGATGTAAATGCCTTGCTCACTCACTGGCTTCTCAAAAAGGAAGGCCATGAAATGGAACAGATAGCATTATGATGCCAAGTACTGGGAAGACATTGCTTCCCTTTAATTTTTTTCAAATTAATTTTAAATAAAATGAATTTACTTTTGAGCATACCGATACCAAGGGATGATTTTTCCTTCCAATTATGTATGAAATAGCAATCAAAATTTCTTCTCGTCTCATGTAACATTTAGTGATGCAAGAAGCATCCTTTGTATTAGTAGGTAATGGAATCCTACCTAGACTCTATAAAGTGGCAGGCAACGAGACTGCAGCATACTAATGCCTTCATTAGTATTGGGCATGCAAGATGCTTGCATATAACTTTGCGTTTATGACTAAAGAGCAATTTTGCTTGAAAATATGTTTATACAGGAAAATAAAACAGGATAATATATTATGAGAACTGGGGAGCTACCTAAAGAGAAAAAGAGGCCCCTATACTCTAAGAGACAAAGGAATGACCATGGGAACACTAGATGAAGAGTTAAAATGCTATTGCTAAGAATGGACTCTGGCTCAGGAATGCAATACAAGATTTACTAAGGGCAGGGGGATAGATGGCCTGTGGGGCTAAGGAAATGTCCTGTTCTTTATACCTCATGATCACATTGTCATTTAAATGGTGAACTATTTCTACACCCTAATTGTTGCACCTAAAGAAAAGATGGCTATGGGGTAATTTCATAATTGTCTTCTAGTATAGAATGGATATCTATAGGAAAGAGGCCAGGGATTAGATCTAGCACAGTGTGACTGAGGACATAAGAAGATGTATTGGGCTAAGGATCATAATAGATTGCATTGATCCGGTCTTTTAAGTTTTACAAAGTGTTGCATCCTGAGAAAGAACTGATAAATAGAATTATGTATAGAATGATTTTTACATATATACATATTTGTGTCTAATGGTAGCCATCTATCTCTAGGGTAGAGAGGAAGGAAAAAAAGAGAAAAACAAAGAAATTTACATGATAACTTATATATTTAAAAGGAATAGCAAGCTATACATAATAGGGTTGCAGTTTCATGCGCAATAATCTTTTTTATTATACTATGTTATGGACATGCCTATTTTATTCCATAAATTAAAATTAAATAAATAAAAATTAAAAATTTTACCAAGTACTTTGTACAGATTTCTTCATATTATCTTTACTACATTAGCTTGGTGTTAGGTAGGTGCTATTATTGTCAGAATTTTACAAATGAAAGAACTGAGGCTTAGATGCTAAGGGTTACACAATTACTAAGTATCATAGTGTCCTAATGTCAATATTTGAACTCATAGCCTCCTGACTCTAAGTTCAGCATCCTGACCACTATGCCACAGTGACTCTTGATCACTTGATCATTTGATAACAGGATTTATGGCTTTAGAGAGATTAGAGATTAGAGAGAGATTTAGAGCATTAGAGAGAAACGGGTCATCCTGTTTGACTCTCCCACCCCCTCATTTTTCAGCTAAGGAAACTGAGACTCAGAGAGGGTGAATAACTTGGCTAAGGTCATGCTGCTAATGAAGTTGGCAATTGAATCCAAGTCTAATGATTCTAAAGCCAGAACTTTTTCCACTGAAGCAATATCACTTCGGTCAACAGTGAGGAGGAACTTGTCCATAGTAAAGGTTTTATGGCATTCAGTTCAATGCAACAAGTGCTTATTAAGGCAGAGAATAGATCACTGAGCTGGAGTCAGGAAGCCCTGAGTTCAAATATGGTCTCAGACATTTAATAGCTAAGTGACCCTGAGCAAGTCATTTAAGTTTAGTCATTCTCAGTTTCCTCATCTGTAAAGTGGAGGTAATAATAGTGCCTACTTCCATTATGAGGGGGAAATGAGAGAAAATTTGTAAAATGCTCAGCACAGTGTCTAAAACATAATAAGTGCTTAAGAAATGCTTGATTCTTTCTTTCCTTCTCCCTACTATGTGCCAAGCACTGTGTGACTATTAGGGAAACACAGAAAAAAAAGATGTCCCTGCTTATGTCCTGCTCTCTCTGTCTCTGTCTCTCTCCCTCTTCATCCCTCTTTCTCTCCCCTTTCCTCTCTCCCTCCCCGCTCTCTTCCTCTCTCCCTCCCCTCTCTCTTCCTCTCTCCCTCCCCCTCTCTTCCTCTCTCCCTCCCCCTCTCTCTCCCTCTCTCATTCCCTCTCTCTCCCCCCTCTCTCCCTTCCCCTTCCCTCTCTCCCTTTCCCTCCCTCTTTCCCTCCCCCTTGCTTTCTCCGTCCCCCCCTCTGTGTTTAAAGGGAGAGAAGGAAGACCTATCTGTGTTTTGTATTTAACAGATAGTTGAGTACAAAATGTATTAAAAAGTAAATATAATGGAAAGTGGTTAAATATGAACTATATAAAATGCAATGCCAGTCAACAGATAGTTAAATACAAAATATATAACAAGTAAATATACCAGAAATGGATTAGTGAGGGAAATCATGGAATGCCTTCCTCTGGACAGTGGCCTGAAGGCAGAGGATTAGCTGGATTTCTGTTGAGTGCTTCTTCTCTCTCCCAGGTGTCTAATTCTGGGACTCCCTTGAGACAAAAATTCCTAATGCTTTTGGTGCTTTTGAATGTATTAGACTTTTTGTGACATTCATTAATATTTAATTTCAGAAATGTGATTTCCAAAGCAGTCTGTTTATCTCCTCCTGAAACTGGTTTGCGGCCTGTCAATTCCATCAACTCGATAGACACGTTGAAAAGGCGAGCCATGGGACACTCCATATCACTGAATTAGAAAAATGGCAAATTTCCTGTTCCTTACTGGTGAGTAATGTGTCAGTTTCCATCAGCCTGTTTTGGCAGGTGGACAGGGCCTTTAGGTTGTATTCCCACACTCCACTGGATTTTTGTTGTTGTTGGGGGTGGTGGTAGTGCTCTGAAGGTACAGTAATAAGATTAATGAGAAAAGGTAAAAGTAAAAAACAGTCCAGTAGTGTGCTCCCTTATAATGTCAGTGTGCTAGTTAGAAGCCTGTTGTCAGCCCCGTTCAGGCCTCCTTGTCAATATGGAAGGGTGTAATCCATCTTAACCATCACCCAGAATAGGAGAAGCTGATAGATCTTCCCAAAGTATACCTCAGTCATCATTTAATAAGACGGATGTGTTCCATTACCTAGGACTCTTAATGGACTGAACTTTGCATGAACCTTCGAATGCATATCTATATCTGTCTATCTGTCTGTCTATCTATGGTGCAGTATTATCTTCAAGCATTATATCTGTTTCTAATTTTTAAATGGTTAAAGAGCCACCAGTTTAAAAATTAGCTGATCCCCAGCCATTCAGTGCCTATAGACAGGATATCAGGATGGCATGGAGGAGAGATGACTGTAATTTACAGAAGTCAGACCTGGGTTTAAATACTATCTCTAACCCTTTCTAGCTCTGGGCCTGGGGGTAAATTATTTTACCTCTCGGAGCTCCCATTTTCTTCTCTGTAAAGTGGGCATTACAGGCATAACTGTCTGTAATATCTCTTTCATAATGTTGTTATGAGGTTCCAGTGGGATTTGGAAAGGACACTGGAGACCTAAGACTGGGGGATGAGTACTGGATTTAGAAGAGAGTAATGGAGAGATCTGTTGGGGCCAGGCTGGGAAGAGCTTGGAGAGCTAAGTGGAGGAGGCTATATTTGATTCTACAGACAATTGCAAGTCGCTAGCCTTATTGAATAGGGAGTGACAGGGTTGCATCTGTGCCTAGGGAAAATCACATTGGCAGCAATAAGGGGGATGGACTAAAGTGAAAAAAGAGACTGCCTCAACTGCCTCAATTTCTCAAACCAATAAGGAAGCCATTTCGATAATATAAGAGATGGTTGATAAGGGCCTAGATGGGAGTTTTAGCCAAGTGAGCATAGATCAGGGGCTGGATACAAGAGATGTTATGGACATAGAAATGGCAATATTTTGCAACTTGTAGATGTGGGAGAGTAGGCTACAAAACCAGGAGACTTGGAACAATGATTGTAGCTTTAACAGGATTAAGGATATTTGAAAGAGAGAAGAATTTTGAGCAAAAGATGATGAGTTCTCTTTTGGACCGGTTGAGCTTGACTTGGCTCCATGATATCCAGTTTGAAATGTACAATAAGCATTTGGTGATGTGAGAATGAATTCAGGGGAGAGACTGGAGCTGTATCTATAGACCTGGGTGTCATCTCCATAGAGATAATAATAATAATCATGGAAGCAGCTAGGTGGCATTGTAGTGGATAGAACTCTGAGTCTGAAGTCAGGAAGACCTGAGTTCAAATTTGATCTTAGATACTTACTATTTGTGTGACCCTGGGCAAGTCACTTAACAGCTGTTTGCTGGAATCCACTGGAGAAGGAACTGGCAGACCACCCCAGTATCTTTGCTAAGAAAACCCCAATGGACACTGTTGGCATACTGTGGTCCATGGCATCAAGGAAAGATGGACATGACTGAATGACCAAACAGCAACAATAATAATAGCTAACATTTATATAGTACTTGCTGTGTGCCAGGCCCTGTGCTAAGTAAGCTCTTTATAATTATTATCTCGTTTAGTCCTCATAACAACCCTGGGAGGTAAGTGTTATTATGATTCTCATTTTACAGAGGAGGAAGCAGGTAAAAAGTTGTTAAGTGACTTGCCCAGGGTCAAACAGCTAGTGTCTGAACTAATGAGGTTTCTGAGAGTGTTGAGGGAGAAGAGTAATTTGCTTAAGACAGATTCTTTGTGGATCTGAGGCTGTGATCTGGCTGATGAATCAGCAAAGGAGACTAAGGAGAAGAGTTCAAAGAAGTAGGAGGGAACCTAAGAGCAAGAGTATCATGGAAGCACAGAGAAGAGAGCCTATTGAGGATGAGAGGGCAGTCTGCAGCATCAGATGCAGTAGACAGATTGAGAAGGACAAGAACTGAACAAAGTCCATGAGATCTGGCAGATAAAGAAATACATGGTAGAAAAAGATAAAAATCATTTGGCATGAAGTATTTGCTTGATACCATTTGCCTGGTTTTATATGGTTTCTCTTGTTTCTAATGTGGAATACAGAGTTCTAAAAATTCATATTGAGCACAGGATTATTTTGTTGTTTTGTTTTTGGGAAACACTGAACTATCCCAGCAAGCTATTCTAGACATTTTTCTTGGTCTCACTCCATAGGGTTTGGTTTTCATCCTGAAGAACAGTGTTATGTATTACATAGTATGGGTAGGACAGTGGCTTTCTTCAGTGGGATACAGTATACACCACTGGAAGGAAGTTTCACAGTGATGAGAACATAGATATCCAGGGGTGTATTGGATAATAATATTAATAATAATAATAACAATATGATGATGATGATAAACATTTGTTGAGATGACCATTCCTAAGCATGTTCATACAGTGTCTTATTTTATCCTGACTGAAAACTACAATAAATGCAACTGAAAAACCAAGTAGAATACCTAAAGAATTAACTTAATCCTTAGACATTATGATAGAAGAGGTGCTTTTCAATTTCAGTTCTTCAGACACAGTAGTATTCCACCATTTATGGCTGCCATATTTGGGTTCTACCATCACAGTCTCAACTGTACTTACCAGCCCAGTGGAAACAGAATTATTAATAGCAAAGTTGAAAGGAGCCACAGATGGGACCACATACACATGGCCTCTGTGCTAGTTGCATGCTAGGGATGACATAGTTTTAATGACAAAGAGATATCAATTCATGAACCATATGAATACCAGAGATGCCAAGGGTCTTCATTGAACTTGTCACTCTTATTGTCATCATTCTCATCCATTTTGCAGGTCACTAGAAAGTGAGAAATGTCCAGTGAAGTCCAAAGGTCTATGGTATATGAGTATACGGGGCCTTTCCACCTCCCAGTTACCATATAGTTCAGCATTCACAGAGTTTTCTATTCACAGGGACTTTCTGAACGTAGAAAGAATGACTTATTTGGATTCTTTATACTTTTCCCTGCTAAATGTGAAGTTCATGTTTTTTCTTCTTGTCCTTTACATATGTTTTTCGGTCTTTCTTTTTGATTTATTTAGATAATAGATCGAGTTTTGATCTAATGTAATGATTAGACCAAAAATAGAGCCATAACAAGAAAGGGGGCTAAACCAAGTGCTGGAACGAAATCTAAGAGTTTATGGAGGACAAAGGAGTGAAATTAAATTATCTGCTATACTAGGAACAATACCTAGGAATGATACATCCATCTATGTCTTGATATCTTATTTCAAAGGAACTCTTGCCAAAACCCACAGCAACTCACTTAATCCAATTAGTTCTTAAGGGGTTCTTTTAAAGTCTTCATTTCCAGGGCCCAGATATAAAGGTATATTCTAATTATGAAAGAAGCTGAACTTTAGGGGCGGCTAGGTGGTGCAGTGAATAGAGCTCCGGCCCTGGAGTCAGGAGTACTTGAGTTCAAATCCGGCCTCAGACACTTAACACAAAAAAACTAGCTGTGTGACCTTGGGCAAGTCACTTAACCCCAACTGCCCTCCAAAAAGCAAAAAAAAAAAAAAGAAGCTGAACTTTAAAAGAGCTTGCATACAAATGAAACAATCCATTCTAGTTTCTTACAGGAGAGTTTTTCAGTGGCACGGATTGGATGGGAAACTGTCTCCAACTCTGCTGATAAAAGGAGTTCTAATCCTTTCCACCCCCCCCAAATAAAGGGCAAAAAAATCAACCTCTGTTTTATAGCATTAAGCTCTAAGTCGGTGTCATAAATTGTACACATGCTTGGAGGGGTCAGGAAAAACCAACCCACCTACACACAAAGCCCAAGTCAGCCAAAGTAGCAGGGAAAAGGATGAAAAAAAGCCCAGCTACTGAAGGCTAAAGAGAGGCATGGCTCAGATGAACAGATGTTGAGCAAACAAGGAGAAACATAATAAGTATGCAAGAGAAGAGGGTTCTGGAGCTGACTGTCAAATCTAGGCCAGCTACGTTGAGTCCTAGTGAGGTACTCAAACAGATAGGGCCAGCTTGGGAGAGTAGAATAAAAACCAGCAGCTCTCGAACTGGATTATAGAAAGGGTTGTTTCTAAGACCCTAATGAGATATATTAGGCCACCTAGATGTTAAATGGTATGTCGACCATCAATCAAGGTGAAGGCCACAGGTAATATGATAGAGTAGTTAGGGTTAGTGCCCTGGGCTGCAAGGCACAAAATCCAGACTTGTTTCTGCCAGTGAGCCATAGAAGCCAGAACATTCCAATAGGTTAATTTCCTCTTCTATTTGAGAATTTGTATTCTATACCAAACACTTGCAAACTCATCTAGTGAAGAAAAGGGGATTTAAAAGTAGAGAATCATAGCCATAAAGCTGTTTGTGTCATAGAAAAAGGAACCAGATTTCTTTGAAACTGAACCTTTTCTTCTACTTAGTGCTGTTTGAATGGGATTTTTAATTGAATTCGATTTTCTTTGAAGAATTAAGGAAAATTATTTGAGTATCTTCCCCAGCCCTACCGTGGATGTAGATTCTATCCAGAGGAGATTACTTATTATTTACCCCACCACACTAGGGTGGAATTTGATATTCGGATAAATCTGATCAACTCAGGCTCCTCAAACAAGATTCATTATCAAACATTTCTAAGTCTCTATGACCCACTTGGATAATATATTGTAACATCTTATTTTACAGTCATGTATTACATAGAGTATGATAGGCACCCTTTAAATCTGATTCTGTACATTTAGAATGAATACCCAATTACAGTGTTTTTAGACATTGAAGAAAATATTGTACATGCTACTCCATGTTTGTTAAATGAGCAGTGTAGCTATATAAAAGAAGCATACTTAATTTTTGAAACACTGAGACTTTGTCTCAATTCAACATATAATAAATATTTCACTAAAATAAATACAGAGTTCAGATAAGACATGGCTCTGCCCACAAGAAGCTAACAATGTTATGAGAGGATGTGCCACCAAGACAAACATGCACAATTGTATATGTTTATGTTCCTTAGGGGACAAACTGACTTCGGAGGTCTTTGCAGGAAAGTCATTTGTGATAGGAAGGGCTTCCTGGAGGAGATGGCATTTGAGTTGGGCTTTAAAGGAATTCAGCATGCAAAGTGACATATGTACTGTGTACGCAGTAACATCAATATTGTGCGACAATCAACTGTGAACAACTTAGCTCTTCTCAGCAATATAATGATCTGAGACAACTTGGAAGGACTTATGATGAAAAATGCTCTCCATCCCCAGACAAAGAACTGATGGTGTCTGAATACAGATCAAAGCAGACTTTTTAAAACTTTCTTTATTTTTCTTGAGTTTTTTGGTCTGTGTTTTCTTTCACAACATGTCTAATATGGAAATGTTTTACATGGCTGCACATGTATAACCTATATCAGATTGCTTACTTTCTCAATGAGGGGGATGAGGAGGGAGGAAGAGAGAGAATTTGGAACTCAAAATTTTAAAAACAAATGCTAAAACATGTTTTTATGTGTAATTGGGGAAAATAAAATAGTAAAAACCAAAATAAATAACAGTTTAAAAAACTAAAGGAATTCAGCAGGCAAAGTTGGGGAATGAGATAATTTTAGGCACAGGGAATTATTTGAGCAAAGGTGCTAGAGGCTCTATTGAGGGACAGAAAATTGACCAGTTTAGTTAGAACATAAAATGTATACCAAATACAAGCAAAAACCGTGGAGGGGAAAGCACTAGCAGCTGAGAACACCACAGCAAGTTTCATGTGGAAAGTGGTGATTAAGCTGTCTTGAAAGAAACTCAGGATTCCAGGAAGCAGAAGTAAGGATGGTGAGTCTTCTAGATATGAAGCATAAAGATACAGAGAAAGGAGATAGAGTATCACATAGGAGGATTAGAAAGTTATCCAATATGACTGGCCTGTAGAAAATGTGAATGGAAGTAATGTGTTAATAAACTGGAAAAATAGTTAGGCACCTGTTGTAAAGAATTTTGAATGTAGACAGATTAGTTGATATTTGATCCTAAACACAATTGGGATCTACTGGAATTTATCAAGTAAAATATTGACATAGGCAAACTAGTGTGTGAAGAATGGTTTGGAGTGAGGAGAGACTTGAAGCAGAAAAACCGATTAAGAAGTGGCAGTAATAGTATAGGAGAAAGACGAGGAGGGTCAGAACTATCATGGTAGTTACTTAACTTTTCTGAGCCTCAGTTTCTTCATCTGTAAAATGAAAGGCTTGGATTAGATGATCTTTCTAAAGTCCATTCCACCTCTAGATGACTCTGACCAGATATAACCATATAGTCAGGCAGTAAGAATTATGAATAATGGATTGGAGGGAGAAGAGAGTAACTGTGGGTAAATCTGTCAGGAGATCGTTATAATAGTCTTAAGTGGGTCATAGTGGGGTCCTATACTAGAGTGGTAGCAGTGGAAATAGAGAGGAGAGGATCCATTCAAGAAATGTTGCAAAGATGGAAGCAACAGGACTCAGTGAATGATTATCTAGGTGTAAATCTTTGATTAGGAGAAGTAGGAGAGGCAACAACCAAAGAGGACTATTTAGATTAATAGGAGATTGAATAAAGGGTGTTGCCTCTGACAGACATAGTAAAGTCATAAAAAAGGAAGCAGCTTTTGAGAGAAAACTTGGTTTTGTACATAGTGAGTTTGAAGTGGCAGTAGTACCATATGATAATATACTTTTAATATTTTCTCAATTCTTTTTCTGTTTTTCTTCTATTTACATTCCTCTTTCTGTTTTCATTCTTGGGTGTCCTTAGAATGACCTTGCCTTGTTTAATGTCTTTCAAAGTTTTCTTTTTCATTTTTCAAATAATAAGTATTTTCTCTCCTTGTAACAACAATTCCCACACAAGCTGTGCACCAAAATGTGTTTCATTCTGCATCTTGAATCTATCACCTCTCTATCAGGAGGTAGGTAGCATCAGAAAGCATTGTCAGTACTCTGGAATTATCAGCAGAGTTCCCAAGTCTTTCAAAGTTTTTTATTTTGACCATATTGTTGTCATTGTATGAATTGCACTCCTGGTTCTGCTCGCTGCACTCCTATCAGTTCATACGATTCTTTCCATGTTTCTCTGAAACCACGTGTTTCATCATTTTGTATGGTACAATAGAATTCCATGGATTGAAATGCCATCTTTTTTCCAGCAATTCCTTAGTTATTGGGCACCGCCTTAGTTTTCAGTTCTTTAATCCTGTTAAAAGAGCTGCTGTAAATGTTTTTGTACCTATGGTACCTTTTCCCTCTTTCTTTGATCTTTTTGGGAGTATAGACTACCTCAAAGGCAATGCCCAGTTTAGTAATCTTTGGAGAATGATTCCAGGTTACTTTTCAGAATGGCTTTCATGTGATGCCATATTATAGACAGCTGTAGAGGTGAGATTTAGGAGCATCTATATAGGCATGACAGTTGAAATTGTGGTAATGGATGATTTTGTCAAAAGGAAGAATAAAGATGAATAAGAGGAAAGGTCTTTGGACAGGAGCTTGGAGAGCCCCTCCCAAAGCAGTTGGGGAAAGACTGAGGGACCAGTGAATGAGACAGAGAGAAGGAAGAAGCAGTGAGAGAGTTTTTAGTAGAACTAGCAGAATTATAGTATCCCTGAAGCAAAGAGAAAAGAGAAGGAAAAGATGGTAAACAACGCCAAATTATAGGCCAGAGAAAAGAGAGGTTAAAGAAAATTACTGAAAGAGGACACTGAATTTGGTCATTAGTAATTATGGGTGACATTTTCGAAAGCAAGTTCTGTAGAGCCATGGGAACAGATGCCTGTTTGCAAGGGGCCGAGGAAAGAGTGGGTGGTGAGAAATGAGGGAATTAAATATAGCCAGCTTTGGTCAACAGGTTTGCTAGTGAAAGGAAAGAGTGACATGGGACAGTATGTGGGTGGGATAGGATCAAATGGGGCCTTTATTTTTAAACAATTTGTGAGATATGGGTATGTTAGTAGATAGATGGGAAGCCAGGGAGAGAGGGAAATTGAAGTTACATGAGGGAAAGAAGATGAATAGTGGAGCAAGGTCCTGGGGGATGTAGGAGGAAATGGAATGAAGGTCACAAGCAGAAAGGAGGAATATGAGACTGGTTCTGGCAGGATAGGGATACTTAGTCTTCTGTGATCAGAGGGAAAGGGGTGAGAGAAAGTGATGATGTGAGAACTTTGAAGGACAAAGGAGGAGTCTGCAGGGACTTATATGAGATGGCTTTAGTCTTCTCTGTGAATCTTGAAAATGACTGTTATTTGCTCCAAGTTTGGGGGTTAGAAGATTGAGGGGAGCTTGGGTCGTAAGACCTAGAGGCATGAGGTCCAATCAGAGACAGAAGGAGGGAAAGAATAGAGGAAAAGTTTTGTAGCATCTACATGGGGAATGAGATAGTGTAAGGATAAGAATAAGACTTAGTAATACCTGACAAGAGTCTCTGTTTCCCCCACTGTAAAATGAGAACATTGGCTTATATGAGATTGAAGGTCCCTTGCACCATGCACATGAATTTTTAAGGAGCAACCTTTACCTCGATGTGTATTAACCATAGCCATGTGTACCAATGCCATTCTCTCTGATAGCATCAGCTAAAGGGAGGTCTTTTACAAATGTACCCTGAGTTTCTTTACAAATATAAATTCCTGTATTTGCTTGAAAGGGCTGCTCATTTTTCCCCTTTTTTAGACAAAACACAGAAAAACAATGTACCCAACTAGACACTGGTTTCCTTAAATCTTCCAGTAAAAGCACATGGAATTCCCCATGGGTCAGTCAACAAAAGCAAGCAAGAATCTTTAGAGACCTCCAAGAGTCAGAATTCTTGCCCTTAGATGTTTGTTGATGAGTAGATAGGACCTATGTATATTCTGTTCCACTAAATGTACAGAGTTTCCCTTGAAGGTCAATCAAAAATACCAAAAAAGGATTGTGTAGACAGAGCATCCAAGTTAGTTGATTTTAAAAATAAACTGTTATTGATAAATTTTGTTTTCATTTTCCATCATCTTCATTTTCCAGTGTATCACCCTCTCTCACCACCTCCCAGAAAGCAACATAACAAAGAAGAAAAAAGTTCAGAAAAACTAATCAACATATCAAACAAGCTAGATGTTAATGTTTAGTGTTCCACGTCAATGGTCTCCTTGTCCTGAAAAGGAATGAGAAGGGGTATGTTCTCATATCGTATCTTTGGGGCCAAACTTGGTCATTATCCTTTTGCCATCTTCAGTTTTGACTGTCTTGGTTGTTACGCTGTTCTTTGCATTTCTGTTGCTGTAGTCACTGGGTGTGCCACTTTCTTGGTTCCTCTTGCTTCCCTCTTCATCACTTCATTTGTTTTCCCATGCATCTCTGTAATCATCATAGTCACAGTTTCTACAGTACAACAATACTCTACTACATTCATGTACCACAATTTCTTTAGCCATTTCTAAATTAATGGGTACCTGCTTTGTTTCCAGTTCTTTGGTAGCACAAAAAATGCTGCTATGAATATTTTTATGTTTATGGGGCCTTTCTTTTGCCATTGATCTCACGATGTTATATGCCTAGAAATGCAATCTCCACATCAAAGAGTATGGATATTTTAGAGAATTGATTCAGGATTGCCTTAGGGAACAATATAGAAAATTGAGGTTAAAATGACAACAGATTATGTTATAGGCAGGACAAAAGCAAGCAAGACTCTTTAGAGACCTCCAAGAGTCAGAATTCTTGCCCTTAGATGTTTGTTGATGAGTAGATAGAACCTATGTATATTCTATTCTACTAAATGTACATAATTTCCCTTAGGAAACGTCACTGATGTCCCTTTTAGCTCAAGTGCTATGATTCTGGGATCTCAGTGATCCCCTCTAGGCTTCCTCTCATAGCAGACCACTTTGCCAACTCATTCACTGAGAGTCAAGGCCATCTGCCTCACTTCAGGAACTCATATTCTACTGGATAAAAGCAATACAGACACAGAAAAGTGACATATACACTCACACACCTGCATTGCAGGTGTAGGGGGACAGTCCATACTGTGACATAGAGACAGATGGAATGTTTGGTACAGAGAAGGGATATTCACAAATAGACTCACCAATGAGAAGGAAGTAGGTACTATTATGATACCCATTTTACAGATGAGGAAAATGAGGCAGACAGAGGGTAAGTGATTCGTTCAGGGCCACACAGCTAGTATGTGTGCCAGATTTGAATTCAGGTCTTCCTGACCCCAAGTCTAGTACTCTGATCACTAGTAATAAGATAAATGCAAATCCAGGCTCCCGGGGGTTTCACCTTGCACCGAGCAACATGTCAAGGCTGAGAAAAGATGGAAATGGTCGATATTGGAGGGGTTATTTTCTTCCAATTTGCATTGTTTCTGTAGATAAAATTGTTCTACAGCAAGCTTTACTTTAATAAAAAAATACATTTTCAGGTGATTGTAGGTTGAGTACATAGAAGAAAATAAATGAACGCAGTATTTTCTTCCATACTTGGATATTTATAGCAACTTAGCTTTGTTGTGTACAGACTTTCCTCCTCCTTCTCAGCCTGTGTTCCCATCTCTGTATGAAGGCTGATGGGCTCAGTGTGTGAACTGATAAAGATCATGTTCTGGGAAAGAAGCTCTAGGGTAAAGTAATGAGATTGTCTCTTCATTTTTTGACAAAGGAGAAGAAAAATGAATCAAGAATTTATGAGTTTTGGGGAGTTAGTTAGAGTGAGGTACCTTGAGGTCAAACTGTTAGCCAGAGGCCCAGGGGTGGGCCTTGCGGCCTTGAGGCCACATATGGTCTACTAGATCCTTGGGTACAGCCTTTTAACTGAGTCCAAGTTTTGCAGAACAAATTCTTTTATTAAGGGAATTTGTTCTGTGAAGTTTGGATTCAGTCAAAGGGCTGCAATTGAGGACCTAGAGGGCCATACGTGGCCTTTAGGCTACAAGTTCCCCACCCCTGGCCAGACTCAAAATGACCAAGCCATGGCAATTAATGTGTCATATGCTGCAGAGCTGGGAGACCAAATGTGCACATTCATGCCCTCCAGCTCCACGAAGTAGTGAGGGGAGGTGTCCTTTCCAATGTCTTTTTGGGGGTGAATTTGTTCTTTGTCATTTTCAGTTGTTTTCCAGTGTTTTCCATTTACATTGTTGTTATCACTGCATACATTGCTTTCTTGGATTTGCTTACCTCACTTTGCACTGAGTCATGTAAATCTTTCTGTGCATTTCTATATTGATTCATTTCTCTATTTCTTGCAGCATTGTAATATTTCATCATATTAATATGCCACTATCTGTTTATCCCTTACTTTGTTTCCATTTCTTTGCCGCTTTATTTATATAATTCCAAAATGGTTGTACTAATTTACAGCTCCATCTGCAATGAATTAATATACTTCTATTTCCACAACCCCTCCAACATTGGCCATTCCCATATTCACTCATTGTTGCCAAATTGCTGTGTGTAAAGTGAAACTTCAGGGTAGTTTTGATTTGCATTTCTTTTATTATTAGTGATAGAGCATTGGACCTGGAGTTAGGAAGACCTGAGTTCATATCTGGCCTCAGACACTTACTAACTGTGTGGTCCTGGACAAGTCACTTTACCCTGTTTGCCTGAGTTTCCTCATCTGTAACATGGATATTATAATAGCACCCACCTCCCAGGGTTGTTGTGAGGATCAGATGAGCTAATAATTGCCAGGTTCTTAGCACAGTACCTGGAACATAGTAGATACTACATAAATGCTTATTCCTGATCCTTCCCTTCCCTTAAAACATTTTTTCATATCATTATGAATAATGCGTAGTTCTTAATTTGAGAATTATTGGCTCATTTTCCTTACTACTTCTCTACTGAGGAATGGTTTTTGGCCTTATATAAATCTCTGCTGGCTGTCTATATATCTTGAACACCAAACGCTTATTCAAGAAATTTGGTAGAAAGATTTTGGGGGGGCACCTAGGTGGGGCAGTGAATAGAATAACAGCCCTGGAGTCAGGAGGACCTGAGTTCAAATTGGGCCTCAAACACTTAACACTTACTAGCTGTGTGACCTTGGGCGAGTCACTTAACTCCAACTGCCCTGCCTTCCCCTTCCAAAAAGCAAAAAAAGGTTTTATTTTCTCCAATCAACTGGTTCCCCTCTTATCCTAGATTCATTAATTTTGTTCATAGAAAAGCTTCCAAATTTCATGTAATCAATTTTATTGATTTTATCTTTTATAATTGTCTCTTTTATTTATTTGAGAATTATTTCTTACCCATTGCTATGAAAGTTATAGCATCTACTTATTAAGGCTATATGTTCATTTTGAATATATTGTGGACTATGGTAGAAGGTGACGTTCTAAATTTAATTTCTGTTGGACTGCTTTCAGGTTTTAATCAAATTGGGAGATCTTTCCTAAGTAATTTATTTTGGGGAATCTAATGAACACTGAGTGAATCTCTCTTTTCTAATCTATTCCACTGATCTACTTTTCCATTATTTAACTAGTACCAAATAGCTGTGATGACTGTTGCTTTATAATATGAGGCCTGGAACTGCTATTCTCCCTGCGTTCTACTTATTTTCATGATTTCCCTTGATATTCTAGATCTTTTATTTTTTCAAACAAATTTTGTTATTAGTCTATCAAATTCTATAAAGTATTCCTTTGATATATGATTGGTATAACATTAAAACTGTAAATTAACTTTGGCAATATTATTATGTTTATTTTTTGGGGGCATGGCCCAACCATGAGCAGTAAATATTTTTACAGCTATTCAAGTTTTTGTTTATATCTTTATATAATACGTTGCAGTTAAATCTATAAAAGTATTGAGTTTGTTTTGCTAAACTGACTCCAAAATATTATATGCATATTTGCAGTTATTTTGAGTCAAATTTCCTTCCTGTTTTTGCCTCTTTTATGTTGGGGTATTTTTCTGAAGAAGGGTATTTATGGCTTTTTGATTTTTTTAGATAAGAGTTATTTAAAATTGTTATTTCTTGTTCTGTTAATCTGGATACTTTTTATAAGAGTTTGTCCATTTCATCTAAGTTGTCAGTTTTGTTGGCATATATAATAACTGAAATTTGTATAGTACTTTCTAAAGGCAGCAAAGCATTTACTTGTTTTATTTGAGCTTCATAACACCCCTGTGAGGTGCTACTGGTATGATTATCCCTATTTTACAGATAAGAAGATTGAGGCTCAGTGAGTTCAAGAGACTTACCTATGGTCACAGAGCTAGTCACTGTTAGAGGCAGGAACAGAAGAGGGGACTTTCCAACTATAAAGTCAAGCACTCAATCTGTTATGCCATGCTAAATCAGTGATATGTAGATTCATGCCATAATGAACATAATTCTCTCTCTGAGCAGTGATTTTTCTTCCTCAATATTTCTTTCTCTTTTTTTGGAGGGCAGTTGGGGTTAAGTGACTTGCCCAAGGTCACACAGCTAGTTTTTTGTGTGTGTGTGTGTGTGTGTGTGTGTGTGTGTGTGTGTGTGTGAAGTGTCTGAGGTCATATTTGAACTCAGGTCCTGCTCTATTCACTGCGCCACCTAGCTGCCCCCTTCCTTAATATTTCTGTTCATATTTCTTATTTGTGCTAATAATTGGCACATATGTCAGAAGCAAAGAACAAAGTAGAATAAATGTTGCCTGTTTTGCATTGGTGGGGGGAGTTCCATGCACAAATAAAATGACTGATTTGGACACATCCTTCTCCCCCAAAACCCCCAGTAAAACAAACCCTGAATCTTTAGGGTACTTAAGAACCCTAGAAATTCTTAACCTTTTTCAAACATGTTTAATCTATAAAGAGCTCCAAGATGAGCCAGCAGTTGGCAATTCACTTAATTAATATTCTTGCCTGTTACCTGGAGAGAAACAAGGATCATCTGAACTCAATACCATTTTGTCATCCCCAACAACTGCTGTGTTTCTGAATGCAATGAAGAGATAAATGATGAGATTTCACCATAGGGCCCAAAAGGGCAAGAACTCGAATGCTATTATGGGGATGCTGATCAGTAGCAAATTGCTCATTACCCTGTACACTGAAGCACTGAAGCTTTCCTTTATTGTATAATGGAAAAAGAGCAAGGCTGCTCAGAGACTTGCGTTCAAGCACTGTATCTGCTACTTGGGGATTTTGGATAAGTCATTTTACTTCTCTTGATCTCTTCTATAAAATGAGCTAATTGGATTTAGACTGTTTCTAAGGCCCCTTCCACTCTAAATTTCTGTATTCAGGTCTTTACATTTCCCAACCATGTGCAACTTTCCAATGTTGCTAATGAGCGGAGTTGCCGTAATTTGAATCTCATTTCCCACAATTTGTCCTTATATCTCAATAATTGTTTGCTAAATGCCCTTATTGTTGCAGGGGAGACTAGGCCCTTCTCCAGACACAGGCTCATAGGAGTTATTCTGCAGGTGTTGACCAAAGAAGTATTGAGGGCTTACAATGTGCAAAGCCCTATGCTCGGTGCTTTAGGATGCAGAGACATAAGACAGGACCACTGCTCCCAAAGGCCTCATAGATTAGTGAGGGAGAAAAGATGTCGATGCACATAAGTATTGAAAAAACTGCTGACAAATCCTTTTAACCATCTTCAGAGATGCTTTACATTCCTATATTAATCACACAGGAAGAAAGCTACATGTGCTATGCTGATAACTACCTCATATTACTAGGCTCACTTCCTGGTCTGTGATCTCTTTGGAGGAAGGCCATCTCATCTGTCCTTTGGGAAGGCTCTTTTAGTGCCTAGAACAGCAGTTCTCAACCTGTAGGTTATGTTCAATTTGTAACAATGAAACTACATCCTGTCTATCACATAGATTCATAACAGTAGGGGTGGCTACGTGGCGCAGGGAATAGAGCACCTGAAGTCAGGAGGACCTGAGTTCAAATCTGATCTCAGACACTTGACACATTTACTAGCCGTGTGACTTTAGTCAAGTCACTTAACCCCAACTGCCCTCCAAAAAGCAAAAAATAAAAATAAAAAACAGTAGCCAAATTACAGTTACAAAGTAGCAACAAAAATAATTTTCTGGTTGGGGGGGGGTCACCACAACATGAGGAACTATATTCAAGGGTCGCAGCATTAGGAAGGTTGAGGACCACTGGCCTAGAATGAGGAAAGTCCAGAATGACCCCTTTGTATTTGCAACTTGTATCATTATTGATATAAATACTTGAGTTAAATGCTCCTTCTCTTGAGCTTGTACCTTCTTAGTATATGTGACATTTTGTTCCAGTGCCCAGGACACATTGGAAAGGAGGCTTTGATTAGATCTTGGCAGTGAATGACAAGGCATGTTTGCCCCTCCCAAACTTGTTAAATCAAAGGTAATTAAATGGGTTGATTTAATTGGAATAGGGAGGTTCCTGGGGTTTCCTTGATAAACTTGATGAGTTTATAGGGTGGTGGTTAATTACCTGGAGGATGACATAGATGGTACATCCATTAATGTACTCACTGAGAGGACTGTGCCCCTTGGATCCTTGTTAAGGGCAAGGATGTCATCTTAGGTTTCATGGATTTGTGATGAACTGATTGATTTGGGTTATCATAGGTCAGAACCATTCCATCATGCCAGGGCTTGCCCTTTGCCACTTACCCTAGGAAATGGCATTTTTACAAAACCATTCTATGATACTTAAAAAGGAAAAAGATGCCTGGGTCATGGAAAAAATAGGGATAGAAAATCAGGAAGCCTGGATTCTAGTTTTTGCCCTGCTGCTGAATAACGGCATAGCAAGTTCCATCCTCCCTCTGGAACCCAGCTCCCTTAGCTGTACAATGAATAAGTGGAATCAATTAGGTAACATTAATTGAGAGATGATCTGGCCAGGGTAGCGAGCAGTGCAATGATCCTCTCTCTAGTTCTGGCCACCATGCCTTTATTCATATATCCTAAGCTTTTATTCGCTTTTTTGCCTACCACATCTCATCGTTGACTCAGATGGAGCTGGAAGTCCACTAAAACCCACAGATCTTTTTTCAAATGGGCTGCTTTCTGTCCATGCCTCTTCTTTCCCCAAGTCCCTTACTCTCACCAAGTGCCTGAACTTAATTTTCCTTATTATTTCTTTATTTTTAAAATTATCGACCTAAATAGATATTTTCCTTTAGAGAAATGAAGAAGTTCATGTAATATTCCCAAGCAACCAGACTTGTTCAGAACTTTGTAGGTTAATCCTTAGTGACACGAGGCTGTTAGGGATAGTGAGATTACAGGGCAAGGAGGGATGGAGGCATTTTGCAAATATGCCAGGCAAGGGTAAACTGACCCCACCACCTTTGAACACATGAATCACGAGTAGGTCACATGGAAAAAAAACACACAAGGTCTGGTTTACACAAGCATTCCTGCTGGCAGGGACTTTACTTAATGGCCTCAATAGTTGTTGCTTGCTGTTGCTCCCCTTTGAGGAACAACGGCCCAGGCTCATGACAATGTACCTCCTTGCTCTGTAACTGCCTTCGGATCAGATGGTGGAACTGGAAGTTGCAAAGAAGGACATTTAGGGTTTCCGTAAGAAAAAGAGAATCCCCAACAATGAGAACTCGGCCAAAGTGGAATGACTTACATTGGAAGGTAATCTCAGTGGAGATCTTTGAGCAGTGATTGTCAGCCTATTTCTTGGCAATGTTGTAGAAAGGATTCTCGGTCAAAGTACTGTAGAGGGCCTCTTTCTGTGGCCCCTTCCAAGTCTGTGATTCTGTAATGATTTTGACAGTTTATGGGACATTAGGAAGTAGACCTAATGGAGCTTGGAAAAGTCTTGTAATGGATCTTGTCAAAGAAACTCCCTTTCTCTCTGCTAAATGCTGAGGCCTAAGGAGGCAGGACAAAAAGGAAAAGAAAATGATGAAGTGTCATGCATGGCATTCATCAATAAAGAAAGAATGAAATGTCCTTTCCATGAATACCTTACCACCTAGTATTCTCAGGTTGTATTTATTTCCACTAGATAAGAAAAGAAATAGCCAGAGCTCGAGATTAAAATGCAGTTGGGAAGGTGAGCTAACAATTTATGGGTTCTCCATAGGCGTGTTGTTTTCTCATTTGCTCAACAGTCTCCATTTTATTGAACTAGAATTTATGCCAGCAGAACGGATGCAGGAGAAATAGGGCTGTTAGACATTGATTTGTATTTAGCAAAACTGCATTTTCTATGTCCCATGATTTTGTAAGGGACAGGAATGGTGCTCCTTCTGCCCAACTGATACTGATGTCTGATGAGTGATAGGAATGAGTGTTGGGATTAATCTACATCACTCCACTGAGGGGTAGGGGTGGAGGAGAAATCACAATGGATTACCTAAGAAGGACTGTGCCTCAGGGAGCTGCCTTGTTCCTCAGGTGTAATATCTGGAGCAGGGAGACAAGGGATGCTCCAAATCCAAGTCTCTTAGATAAGAGTTGGGTTCTCATCAATTGTAGTCTCCCTAGTGATCTGACCTGCTCACAGACACTTGCTGTTTACTTTCATTTATCCACAGAGAACTAAAGACAAGTTGGGGAGAGTATCCAGGAGTAACAAATCAAACTCACTTCTCTGGGCAATCCAAAGTGAGAAGAGAGGAAGAAGGCATGCAAATTCACACCTAGGATCAGGAGATGAGATCCCAGTAGAGAATAAGCAGAGAATTTCCCAATTTACCCATTTCTCTGTGCTTCTTACAATCATGAAGAGCTTCTTGTTTCCTATGAGTGATCAGACTCAGATGACCATCAACAGGGTATCCCTGTTGCTGCTTCTTTTGATCAGTTGCCTTCCTATGGTGTCATGGAGATGGAGTGGTTTTAGCTGGTGAGACCATGACCAAGGAGCATGGCCTCAGCTCTTTGCCACTTGTTTGCCTTGGAGTTTTCTTGGTCCTCTGGTTTGACAATTGGCTCTCCTGATCATTCCCTTTGTTATCAGTCAGACTCCTGTATACCAAGACAGAAGGCATCTTGCTGTTTTAATCAGCCATCATATGTTGATGTACCTGACATGATGGTAGAAGGGTATCATTTGAGCACTTTTCTCAGCACTAAAGTTATGGGAATCACTTCCACTTTTAGAATAATTGCTAATTAGTAAAAGGAGAAATGTAGCTTGAATTTTGAACATTGCCCAAAAGTTTATTTTTTCAAGGAATTGGAGGAACTCATTCTGGTTAAAATAAGAACTAATAAGGGAAGGATTTATGACCAAACGAGAGAGAGAGAGAGAGAGAGAGAGAGAGAGAGAGAGAGAGAGAGAGAGAGAGAGAGAGTTACAGGATGTAAAATGGATAATTGTGATTACTTTAAATTAAAAAGTTCTCACACAAATGAAACCAGTGTAGCCAATAGCAGAAGGAAAATAGGAGACTGGAAAAAGATTTTTATGGCAGATTTCTATGATAAAGGACTCCTTTCTTAAATATATAGAGAAATGAGTTAAATTATAAGAATATGAGTCATTCCTCAATTGGTAAATGGTCAGAAGATATAAATAGGCAGTTTCAGAAGAAGGAATCAAAGCTACCTATAAGCATGTGAAAAAGTGCACTAAATTACTATCGATTAGAGAAATGCAAATTAAAACAACTCTGAAGTACCACTTCACAACTATCCGATTGGCAATATGACAGAAAAAGAAAATGACAAATACTGGAGGAAATGTGGAAAAATTTGGACACTAATGCACACTTGGTGAAGTTGTAAACTGATCCAAAATTTTTGGAGAGCAATTTGGTACTATGCCCAAAAGCTATGCATACCTTTCAATCCAGCAGTACCATTACTTGGTCTGTAAAGAGAAAAAAAAGGCTCAAAAGATGAGTCAATTCCAATAACATGAAATTGGATAGTGATAAATATAAACTCCTTCCCTTAAGTTAGAAAAAATACTTCCCAAATACAATATGGGGGGAGTATGGTATGAAAGAAGTTTGTATGTCCTGGCAAGTCAACAGTTTTTTGTGGCAAGCAAAAAAATCTACCTTGGGCTATTTTAGTTTTATGCTTATTTTTTAAAAATCATTTTAATTAATTAATTTTTCTTTGGGCTGTTTTAAGAGAGCAGGACCAAGAGGATGTTGTATACATTAAGAACAATTTTGTTTGAGGAACAATTATGAATGGCTAAGTTGTTCTAAGTGTTGTAACTATTCAGATCAATTACAGAGGACCTATGAAGGAAGATGCCATCTTCCTCCAGGGAAAGAAGTGCCAAATTAAAGTATGTTTAGTATGGTTTTACATATATAGATATTTACACACACATATACACACAGATGTCTGTGTGCACGTGTGTGTGTGCATGTGAATTGGTAGCCTTCTTTAGTGTAAGAGAGGAAAGGAAAGAGACAGGAACTTAAACTGTAACAAAAATAAATGTTTTTTGGCTTTTTAGAGGACAATTGGGGTTAAGTGACCTGCCCAAGGTTACACAGCTAGTGTGTCAAGTGTCTGAAGCTGGATTTGAACTCAGGTCCTCCTGATTCTAGGGCCAGTGCTCTGTTCACTGTGCCACCTAGCTACTCCAATACTTTTTTTTTAAGAAGAGAGAGGCCTAGCATTCAGAACAGGAATAGAACATTTTGGCATGCTCAGACTAGAGTTATAGTTCTCTGTTTGGTTGTGGGCACCACATTTTAGGATGGGTATTACCAAGTTGTAATGAATCCAAAGTAGCCTTTGCAGAGTCAATGGTGGGCACTAAAGAACATAACATATGCCCATCTATTGAAGGACTTGGAGACATTTAGTCTGCAAAAGAGAAAACTTTGTGGACACATGATAGCTTTGATCATGTGTTTGTAGGTCTGGCCTGTAGCTCTGTTGAGCCCTAGAGGACAGAGCCAAGAGCACAATTGCAGAGAGGTTGATTTAGCTTAGAAGCCCGAAGAGTCATCCTCACCATTAAAGTGGTCCCAAAGTGGGATGAGGAAGCAGGTTCCCCATTGCTGCTGGTTCCAGAGCCACAGCTGGATGCTTATTTACTGATGTTGAAGTAGATATTTCTGATAAGGCACAGACAGGACTAAATTATATCTTGGATGTCCTTTCCAACTCTATGTAAGGACTTGGAGACATTTAATCTGCAAAAGAGAAGTTTATAATGACCATTTTTTGCTATAGCCCAGGAATGGCTTTTCAAGAACATACAGTTAGCCTATCCTTGGTAACTTTTAAAAAGCATTCATTTGAATTCGTCCTTACACATTTGAGGTTAATTCATTATGTTTATTATGCTTGTGACTAATCAGTTATGTACTCCCACCGTTGTACCATCTTATTTCAGGCAATGCTGACCTTTGGCCACAGCCGCAGCTTTCTCATGCTTAATGTATCTTAATGTATCCCCGAGAAGACCGAGGTATTTTTAAGTATCATACTCTGCCATTGGTACCATTTGACCTCCAGATTCAAGCTCAAAGCCTTTGGTCTCTATTTATCCTTGGCATGCATTAAGAATTTTCCACTTACTGATTCTAAATAATATGTTTATTTATTTATAGGATTCATCTTTTTTTTTTAATTTGGAGTTCCAAATTCTCTCCCTCCCTTTGGCCCCTTCCCCACCCTTTGAGAAGGCAAACAATATGTTAATTATACATGTGAAATCATGCAAAACATTAAATAATCTGTTGCTGGCACTGGATAAGGTTTGCATTTTGATGAAGTAGTCATTTCCAGTGTTTTTCAGTAGAGCCATATAACCTGAGAGTCTTTGGTACCTAGTGCAGTGTCCGGCACACAGTAGGTACTTAATAAATGCTTCTTGAATTGATTTAAATTGATTTTTCCCTTTGATCTATATCCAATTTTCAGTCTGTTCTACTCATTCCTATTTGTACATTTGGATTTGGGGATATGAGGACACAGCACTATCAGCTACAGGCAGTAGGAAGACCTGAGTTCAAAGCAGCCTCAGACACATACTAGCTCTGTGACTCTGGGCAAATCACTTTGCCTCTGTTTCTCTCAGTTTTCTCGTCTATAATGTGGGGATAATATTAGCATCTACCTCCCAGGGTTGTTGAGAAGATCAAATGAGGTAATATTTATAAACCATTTAGCAGAGTGCACATAGTAGGGGCTCAGTAAATGCCTGTGTCCTTTTCCTGCTTTCTTGTAGGTGTGGTAAAATAATTAGTTCAAATTTGCAAACCTTTATCAAGTACCTGTGATGTGCCAGGCTCTATGCTAGGCACTATAGATACAGACACCCTCAAGGAGCATACATTCTACTAGAAGAGAAGCTCTTTCTCTCTTCCTCTCTCTGTCTCTCTCTGTCTCTCTCCCCTTCTCTCTCTCTCACACACTCTTTCTTTCTTCCTTCTCTCCCTCCCTCTCTCCTTCTCTCTCTCTCTCTCTCTCTCTCTCTCTCTCTCTCTCTCTCTGTGTGTGTGTCTCTCTCTCTGTCTCTCTCTGTCTCTCTGTCTCTCTCTGTCTCTCTGTCTCTCACACACACACATCTACACACAATGGTAAGTATATAGAAAATTAATTGTAATTGCTTTGTGATATTAATGATGTGTTCTGATGATGCAGGGCACAATCTAACCCTTCCTGCCCATCTAGAGTGCCTTTTGTCCATGACCTCCCATAAATTCACCACAGGGGGCACAACCAACATGCTATAGGATCTCCCTCCTTTTCTTTGGGTGTCATGAGAATGTCAATGGAGTATGTGGACTGTCCATTTGTTCATCTCTTTCTCTTGCTGTGCGATTAGCCCATCTTCTTGATTGCATCTATAACTCCACTTCTCCTTCACAGTACCTTATTTGAAACACGTGGCAGCCTATTGACCCCTGCCATATGCCCTTCCTTTGCCCTTTCAGCTCCTCAGAGATTGTAGCATTCTATGACTTACCACGATATGCCACAGAGATAATATTGTTATTACCTTGGACTATTGAAATTTCTTGGCAAATCATGAAATATGAAGCATATACAAGGTACATACTAAGTCATTTGGAGAGAGTGAAAAGGGCTAACAACTGGAAAGTCTAGAAATGCTTTATGTGGGTGGACGAAGAGCAGATAACCTGTGCAGTGGTACAGAGGGAGGAAGCACAATGTTATTTATGAGAAACAGCCAGCTGGCCAGTTTGGCTGGAACATAGAATACTTGAGGGGGAGTAATTTGAAACTAGTTTGTAGTTACATTTTCAAGAAAGTCCCCTTTGAAGATGCATTTAGAGATCCAAATACTATTTTTAATGGGGAGGCAAGGTTGGCAGGGAAGTGTATACTGATTAATAGCATTTGGATCTTAGGTTTTTCCTGATGTTCAAAGAAAAACATTAGAAAATTCTATAAAGACCCCACGGAATTACCCCATTGCTTGGTGACTGACAGTTCTGTTGTCTTTATACTTCAAGAACTGTGATGGATTTTTTTTTTTACTTTTCCGTCTGCTGATGACATTCCTCACATGAGATAGTCTGGTGTGTGCACCAGTCAAAAGGCCTCAGGGAAGAAAGCAGGTGTATCCTCCACTCATCCAGTGATGAGAGGAGTACAGCCTGTCTTAGAGTTGAGGGCATCAAGAAAGTCACCATCCAAAGCCTCCCTTGACCTTGGATCCCTGCCAACCCACAAATTCAGAACTGAGAATATAGAAACAGAAAAGGGAGTTTCACTGTCCTTTGAACAAAATGTCTCCATGGTTTAGTGAAGGATGTTTCCTTTTCTCCTTGTCTTAGCTGTACTGAGATGAGGTCTGTGCTTGGGTTTTTAGTTATAAAGAACAGATATAATTCACCTCTCTTAAGACATACCATTTTATTTTCCTCTCTTCCTGCTGCATCTGCAAAGGACAGCTTGATATGCAGTCTGTCACATTTGCAATGTATACCTAATGTCCCTCCTGGCACTGCTGGGTACCAGAAGTTCAGTCAGACTGATAAAATGGACTGGACTTAAATTGAACTGCCTTCCGGTATATGCTTTGTGATTTGGTCGAGCTGAAGATAGTATCAGTTGTTTCAATTAATTTGGCCAGTTGTGGTAGGTGGATTCCAGAAATCATTGCTGTTACATTTTTCATGTGTCTCTCCCTTCTAAGTCCATTTATTAAATCCTCTCCAACTCAATGATTATAGCTCTTGAAAAAATGTTCAGGCTATCATATTTCTAATTGAATCAACATTTAATAAAAGGGAGACCTCGATTTAAAATCTTTCTTTAGAAAAAGGTTGGACTTAAGAATGTGCAGCTCACCCTGCTAATTTTTCATTCATTTTCTTTCTCATGAGACTGTGATCCAAACCTAACCAACAGTGGAAAGATACCCTTCATCTGCCTCCTCAAGCCTTGTTACTTGAAAGATTCCTTGGATGTGGTGCTCTGACCCGAGTTCCACCTGAAGTAACACCAAGCCCAGAGGCTGGAATTTCTTAGCAAGGTTACCTGTCTCGGGAATGGAGTTATCCAATTGCCATGGTCTTTTAGCTGGAGAAAGGGAAGACAATATAGGAAGAACATCTGCTCCGCTCTGATAAACCTGCTTTTTTCACTAGGAAACCAAAATTAAAGTTGGACCTTGCAAACAGTGACTTGCAATTACCTTGCAAATGACAGTTGGTAAATACAGCATTTGAAAAATAATTATATATTTATGATGCTTGTTAATCATTTGCACTAGAACTAACACTGACTCTTAATGAAGGTTGCCATGCTAATGATTTTTTAAATACAGGCAGAATGATAAGTGATCAACAGTACTTGCCACCCATTCCACAAAATGGGTTCCTGGCTTCTGGTAACCGTCGTCACTTGCAAAAAATAGATTTGTATTATGTATCTCTTGAGAGTAATTCCTTTTTTATCTCATTCTTTATGTGGCTTCTGTGTACTCTTAAAGTAGATTAGTTGGATATTGGAAATTTATTTTGATCCCTATAAAATGTGCTCAAAAGAAATGCAGAAAGACATGGCACACTTGTTACAGTTTTGGTGGTAGATTGAAATACTTGATCTCATTTGTTTTAGAAACTGGGCATTTCTAGAACCATCCCAGATATTCAAACATTAGGGTTAATGTATGTTTTCAAAATACAGTCATTTCTCTTCTCAGGAGCTATATGTTCTTGAAGGAGCAGCCTAGAGAAGTAATTTGAGGTCTTCAATGACAAGTTGTGAGATATGGTTTTTTTGACTTGTTATTTGCTTTGTGGAGGGGGGAAGGCAGGGCAGTTGGGGTTAAGTAATTTGCCCAAGGTCACACAGCTAGTAAGTGTTAAGTGTCTGAGGCCAAATTTGAACTCAGGCCTCCTGACTCCAGGGCCTGTGCTCTATTCACTGCATTACCTCGCCTCCCTGTGATATGTTATGACAGAGATTCCTTTTTTAGGTATGGTTTGGCTTAGGTAGACTCTGAGATCGTAATTTCAATGATTTTATGAATGTACATTTTCTTAAAGTGGAAAGCTTCTCTTTTTTCTTATTCTCTTCCTTCCTTCCTTCCTCCCTTCCTTCCTTCCTTTCTTCCTTCCTCCCTTCCTCCCTCCCTTTCTTCCTTCCTTCCTCCCTCCCTCCCTTCCTTCCTTTCTTCCTTCCTTCCTTCCTCCCTTCCTTCCTCCCTTCCTTCCCTCCTTCCTTCCCTCCTTCCTTCTTTCCTCCCTCCCTTCCTTCCTTCCTT
>CM053602.1:26968604-26994170 GCA_028646575.1 Pseudocheirus occidentalis | reverse complement strand
ACTGAATCTCAGTTTCTTCTTTGAAATAAAGGGGTTGATCTAGATGACCTCTAACTCTAGAATCCTATGATATTACCCTTTTATTCTCTAAATATGTATGTCGGCTGCTCGAATTGTATTACTATCTGCATTCTCTTTACTTACCATTACTTATACTGTTGCCTTAGACTGTAAATTCCAAAGTAGAGGCCACAACATGGCTCCAAGCATTGTGTGATCAACCCCTTGGAGCATGGAGGGGATGGTTAATGTGGCTGATCATGCCCCTCACTTTCTCAGTAACCCCCCTGGCTCCTTATTGACAGACAATAAGATGAAAAGTTATTTCATCTTTATGTCATCCTTTTAAATTTTTGCATGTTTTATAATGAACATCAGTGTTAATATGGTGGTACAAGTGTATAATTTATAAACAAGCAAATATCCATACTGGGATTGCATACCAAAAACTGCTTTTCGCTGACAGGGGTGTTTCACCAAAAAAGTTCAAATGATTAGGTCTATATAGTCATAGTTTTAGAGCTGTAAGAGATTTTCGAGGCCATAAAGTCTACCTTCTCCCATTTACAAATGAGAAAACTGGACCAGATAGTTAAAGTTATGTGCCCAAAGTCACAAAGGTAATAAGTGTCAGAACTGGAATTTGAACCCAGGTCCTTTGACTCCAAATCTACACTTTCTCCTGCCTTTCCCTTTTCATTTGTATAATTCGAGATCATGTAATTAGTGTATTATTTTTCCTGCCCATCATGAGCCATATTACTTTGCAGAGTTTACCTATGGAACCATACCGATTTTGTCTGAATTTTTTGGAAAATGAAATTCTTAATGTTCACAGTAAAGGACTGGATGTGCTTCATATCCTATTCCCTTGCTCTGGATAGGAATCACACTCCCACATGATTCCTATCCATTCCACATCATGAAAGATTTCTTGCTTCTCGGTCAAGGTTAGGCTGAAAAGTGGGAATGTATTTATCCCTTCCATTTTTAGTGAGAGAATTGTCAGCTCAGCAAGTCAAGAATTTACTAAATGTTTTGCCTCTATCAGAAAAAGAATGGGGGCGGCTAGGTGGCGCAGTGAGTAGAGCACGGGCCCTGGAGTCAGGAGGACCTGAGTTCAAATTCAGCCTCAGACACTTGACACACTAACTAGCCGTGTGACTTTGGGCAAGTCACTTAACCCCAACTGCCCTCCAAAAAGCAAAAAAAAAAAAAAACAAGAAAAAGAATGACAGAAGACAAAGGAAGTTTCCCATGACTATGTCTTACTTGTGTCCACGTTTGGGGATCTGTTTTTACTAAAATGCATACTTTTTCTAGTTGGATTGTTGTTGTCATTTAGTCAATGTATCTGACTCTTCATGACCCATTTGGGGCTTTCTTGGCAAAGATTCTTAATTTCATTTTACAGATGAGGAAACTGAGGCAAAAAGGGTGAAGTGACTTGCCCAGGCTCAAACAGCTAGTAAGTGTTTGAGGCTGAATTTTAACTCAGGAAGAGGAGTCCTCCTGACTCCAGACCTGGTGCTCTCTCTATCTACTGGACCACTAGCTGACCTCTCTAGTTGGATGGGTTGTATCTTATTCATGTGGCAAAATATTTCTGTTGTGCTCTCTCTCTTTAGCCAGATGCTTTTTACAATCTGTCCTTTCTCAGGTTCCTGAATTCCCAGATAATAAAAAGCTGTGCTGGAGCCAGCTCTAATAGGCTTCTGAGAGCTGGAAGTTAAATTTTTAGGGTTAGCATTTATACCTCGAAAATCAGCAAATGTTACATATCAGGCTTGATTTATTGCTTTGTTGATTGCCTAGACTTAAGAAATAGAGATGTGGAAAATGTTAATCATTCAGATTAAACTTAAAAGTGTGTCCTGTGTACTTTTTTGGGGGAGAGCTGGTTGTTAAACTTCTATCAGCACAGGATTGTATATATGTTATTATCATACAGTGGGTCCTACTGTTCACACTTTTGATTAAACCATGTGCCCCCTTCATTTGTTTTATTAAAAGTAATGAGTTAAATTCTACCAAGTCTTAGTAACACCTTAGAACATGGTAGAGAAAGGGAAAAGAATAGAGGAGAAGAGAGAGAAGTCCAATGGCCAGATCATTGCAAGCTGCATTTGAATGACCTTGAGAAATTTTCCACCTCTAAATCTGTAATTCTATGAAAATTTCAAGTTGACTTTGTTGCTTCTACTCTGTTTTGATAGATGGCCCATTAGTACTTTTCCGGGCCCATTTCCTTGGTCTTTTCATCTGTGAATTAATGGGCATCACTTTCTCTAGATCATCTAAAGTGTGTGTTTTTTTGAACACATCCACAAAATGAGCTAGTCCCATTTGGCAGTGTTCTGTACCAAATGTTCTGAAAGAATCGAATTACTTTCCAGGTTTCCTTTACCCAGTAGAGCAATCTGCTGATACCTTCTCTCTTAAGAAATGAGATATTTTTAATGTTGTAGTGTAGACCATGAGCCTTGTACCTGAGAATCAGGCAAAATGATTCCATACAGGTGTTTCTTTAAAGGAGTGGGAATAATCTCACTGTGATATTATTTATAGGCTATAAAGGGAAAGTGGGAACTCTGTAGTAATCCTGGAACAAATTTATGTGTGGCACCTCTGATCACAGGCACTCCCAAGCCCAGTCGATGGAAATGGAAATGCCTGGAATCCTAGATAGCTCTGTGGTGGAGCTCTTGTAAGACTCAGAGCTGTGCCTGATAGCAGTAGGGTCCACCTATAGGATCTGATTGGAAATCACAAGCAGTGTGTTCTTGGGAGCAGAAAGAAAATGTAACAGATCTTCAGGTTTTGAAGTTGAGGCCATTTTCTGTGGATTTCAGAGTTGAGAAGTTAGGAACTTATTTGAACCTCCTCAAATGTGTGTTTCTTAAAACTAGATTCTGAAATTAGATTCCTTTTAGGGATTTACTTTTCAGGGAATTCGTGGAAAACTGATTAACCTGGAACTGGAAAGCTGAGCTTCCTTTCCCTAACTGAGCGGGGCCGTGCCAAGACTTTCCACTTCATCTGTTCAGTTCAAGAGCTATGGAGCCTGCTTTATTAAGAGAAAGGGGACCTAGAGGAGATCTCTGTGTTCTGGAGGTGGGTGCCAGATTGAATTACTGCTGACATGAATTTTAAATGAGTTTATAATTGTGACAGAGAAAGGGTCCCTCCAAATCCATCTTTTAAAGTTGCCTTTTAAGTTTTAACAACAGGGGGCGGCTAGGTGGCGCAGTGAATAGAGCACCGGCCCTGGAGTCAGGAGTACCTGAGTTCAAATCTGGCCTCAGACACTTAACACAAAAAGCTAGCCGTGTGACCTTGGGCAAGTCACTTAACCCCAAATGCCCTCCAAAAAGCAAAAAAAAAAAGTTTTAACAACAGTGCTCTCTTGTTATTAGTGTAGAAGTATCTAGCATCCAAATGCCCCATCACTACCACCCCCAAACTCAGGAGACCTGAGGCAGTTTTCAGGTTATGGTAGTAGTTTGGATTGAAGGGTGGGCAGAGATAATCTTGCAGGCTGACCTTACAGTGATGAAGGAGAGAGATTGGGTGATATTAGCCTGGTCTCCTGAGTGTCTCCATTTAGGAGATGAGTTTGAGAGGTCACCTGTTCACACTTCCTGGTGAATTAACCTTTATGATGCTGCTTAGCATCATTGGGCAGCAGCCTTTTAACTCTCAAATGGAGACACTGAGGCTGATTTAACTCTCAGGGGTGATGCAGTTAGAAGTAAAATATTTGGGAAGTAACTGTCCAACCGAATCTGACCATTGTTGGGCTTAGAAGTCAGTGGGCACACAGCGAGGATTGCAATGAAACCTTCCCGTTCTTGTTCCAAAGAATGGCAAAGGGACCACAGCCGTTGTACTTCTATCATTAGCCAATAGAATTTTTACCATTTTCATGGAAAAAGGTGGTTGGTTTTGATGAGTTAGAGCCCTTCCACTGAGTTCCCTGTCTTTTCATAGACTATGGTAGAAAAAAGGAAATGGACAGGAAACATGTGGGCAGGTGAGCAGGCATGGATGGGTTGTGATCTGAATTCTCAAAGGGGACACCTATATCAGTGAGATCCCAAATCCATTGGAGTGTTGTGAATATGACACCGAGAGGACGAATATGGGGAAGAAAGCTTCACAGTATGATAGCAGAATATAAGATTTAGAAAACAGAGAGACCTTGGAGTCCATCTGGGCAACACTTTCACTTCACATTGACACGCACCCTAACTAAGCAGAAGAGCTGAGATCTGAACCTGGGCCCTTTAACTCTAAACCTAAGGTTGTTTCTGCTGTATTATTGCCTCATGGGAAGGCAGGGATGAGTTGGTATCTGTATAATGGAAGAAGTCATGGCATCAGGATCACAAATCCATGAAGGTATCAGTGAGTGAGGAGAAAAGTGTCTGTGTTCATCTTCATTTACTCAGGAGGTAACCAGTGGACAATGGAAAGAGTTGGGATCTGACTGAAAGAATGTGGGTTCAAATCCTTGCTCTGCCACTTTCTGATGTATGACTTTGGGCAAGTCACTTCTCTTGAGCCTCTCTTTCTTCATAAGTAAAATATAAGGAATATTTAAGATTCTTTTCTTGAAATCTGTCAATCTATGGCCATGCCACCAAAATGATTTTAGCATATTTTCTGACAGTGACAGCAGTTGGTTATTCAGTTGGGGTACCTACTATGTGCAAACCTGAGCATCTGCCCACCTGCTCTTGCACTGCATTTGAGCTTGGGCACCACGACTAAGATACATGTGTGTGTTTACCCCATTAATTAAGGCTCTTGGAAAATCAAAGAGTTCTTGCGGAAAAAACTTTGCTATGACACTGACAGTCTGAATAGATTACCTCTTTGGGTTAGGGTTTGGAGAGCACAGAGCAGGGCGGCAGTGGAATCTTGGCATGGGGAAGGCTCAGTGCTTTTTGAATTCCTCCATTTGAAATTCTTAATTATAACATCTCTGTACTTGAGGTTATTCTCAGCATTCAAGCCATCTGATCAATGTGTGTACACAAAAAGCCAGCTGGTATGCTGGCAATGGAAATGACTCTTAGGATTTTGGAGAGGCTCTGAAAGAAAGCAGCTGCCCAGAGATGAAGCTGTGATGTGTATTGAAAACTTCTGAGAAAGCTTCTATGGCAATAATAAAGCAAGATGTTGTTGGAGGAGTTTTCTGAATAGTCTTCATGTCCCTTCTCAGGTAAAGAACGGTTTCATTTATAAGGGTTCTTTCTTTGGCTTGAATATCGTGTTTGGACAGATTATAATTTTAGAGCCTTCCCTCTTTTAACAGGTGTGTGGAGGAAACAGTTAATCTAATCATGTACTGTCTTCATGGACGAGGTAAAGGTGTTTCAAATGTCGCTTTCATCTCCTGCATTTTCTGTGGAATGAAATAATGGCTATCTTGTGTCTGACAAATGTATTTGTTACCCTGGATGCTTGTATAGGAACTTGAGGCTCTTACCCATATTCCTGGAGACCTAGATACAGGCTATATTCAGAGATTTCCTAGAATAAACTCTGGGTAGGGACAATATAAAGCAAAGAGAAAGTGGTACTATGGATTAGGGATCCTCAATTAGAATAAAGCAGGTGTTGCTTTTGTGTGAGAGTTAAACTAGACAGTTACTGAGGGTCTGTGCAATTCCAATTCTGTGAACTGAAGGAAAGTACTAAGATATATTAGTTAATTGGATAGAATGAATTGGCTATAACATACATACAAGAGATGATACAGGAGGCCCAAGCCTCAGAGAGGGTGATAATATCAGGAATTCAATTCAGAGAATGATCATTTTTTTTCAATTAAAATATATTCACATACTTTGAAGTTATCTGTGTCTTGTACTGTTTTTAATGGAACATGTATCCTGAATTTAATCCAGCTTCGTGTTTTAAAAATTATGTGCTTGTTTCTTTCATGTCTCCTCTGTCAAACCTTTTGTGGAGAGAGGGGAGATGGAAGATGAATAGGGCCAATAAAAGTCTAGGAGAACAGTTAATTTGATGAGGTCAGAGTGGAGAACAAGATGAGAATTAGACCAAAGAATTTATAGCATGTCATAATTCAGATTTTTCAAAACTACTCAGAGTTCTTCATTTATAAAATGAGCCTATGAGGTGAATGTTTTGTTAACCTGATTTTGTGCCTGGATTTCTGCATTTTGAAGGACTCCAAGATCAACATGAGTCAGCAGTGAGGTATAGTGGCCAAAAAAATCCTCTTGGGATCTTGGGTTGTATGGTAGAAGTCAAGTTTCTAAGAATAAGAAGGTGTTAATGAGTGCCATTCTATGCCTTCTACCTTGCTCAGACCAGAGCTGAAGTGTGGGGGGGGAGGTCCGTTTCAGCCACTCCTTTTTAGGAAGGACCTTGATAAGCTGGAAAATATTCAATGGGAGGCAACCAGAATGGTAGAGGGTTTTGAGGCCATGTCCTTTTAAGTTAAGTTGAAGGAGCTAGACCCAGACAAGACAGGCCTGAGTCTAAGATATCTCTGGTTCAAGTATTTTAAGGGCTGGTATGTGGAAGAAGACCTTATTCTCTTTGGAGATAAGTGCTAGATATGAAAGGAGTCCAGTTAGTCTTCATGTTAGGAAGCACTTCATCCCAATGAGAGCTGTCCCACAGTGCAATGGGTCACCTGAAGAGGTGGTAGATTCTCTGTCGCTGGAGGTCTTCAAGCAGAGGCCACATGACCATTTGTCAGTGGCAGTTTTGGCTAGATGGCCACTGAGGCCTATCCACCTTTTGAATTCTGTTTATTTTCATAAAGTACCTGTTCTAAGAAGAAGGAGAAATGGAGCCCCAGCTGTACTTCCAGATCTTTTGAAAACGTCACAGAATGGCAAATTTAGTTCATATCATTCCAACTTGAACAAGCTCTGCTGCATTCTGTATGAGAAATTCTTATTTCTAAAACCAGTTAGGTGTTTCACGAGCCCTATTCGTGTAGAAATGAGCAGACTGAGATGGTTTAAAGGGCCCTTTAATTTCACAGTTACCTGAAACTTGAGAGTCTGGAAGCTTCATCCAGGCCTTGAGCCTCCCTTGAATAAATATTTATACCTTTGACTACAAGTTATTCTTCAAAGGCTGTTTTCACCTCAACTTATTTTATTTTGACTCAAGTAATGAATTTTCATTTAGGTGATTTCACCAAACTATATCTCTTCAGTGCAGTAAGTAATGTTATGATCTAGGAATGCTTGACTCTTGGTGTTGGGTCTGGTAATGGTATCTCCAAAGAATGATTGACTGATAATCACTCAGTGCTCTTCCATAGTGAACTCCTAGATTCCCAGCAATCTTCTCTTTTACCTCAAAAGCCATCTACTGGAAATCTGTTTCTAAGTCTTTCCCTGCCTAGAAATGTCTAATCTTGACACCCTATAAATGAGATAGCAAAGCATCACTTTTAGAAAGTTGCAGCTAAAGAGAACTTGACCACCTTGTAGACAAGCAAAGGATGGAGGCGACAGCTGCCAGCATTTGGGTGAAAGAGCAGCTCCCTGTTCTGTTGGACTCTCTAAGCCCGGCCTCCATAGACAGAGTAGTGCTGCAGTAGGCCCATGGTAAAACAGAAGGGGAACGCAGGTTGTCAGGGGCAGCGTTTTACAAATGGGTTTTTGCCTTGGAAGTTAACTTAGGGGCATTTCTGAGGCCTTTCTGTCATGCCCACCAGAAAAGTTCGATCAGGGGAAAAGTCATCGATTTGGGATCTAGCTGTGATCCAAGTTTTCAGTAGAATGAGAATCTTTTCACATACTGCCCCAAAGCTTGAGACCGAAGAAAATGAAAGAAGCTGATGGCCTCTCATGTGAATTCTTCCCTATGGTTACTGTTTGCTTTTGTTGGTGCATTCATGTAGTAGCTCTTTCATGGTAGATATCATCACTGTTTTCCATCTTTGTGCACTGAGTGACCCTTGGCTTTAAGGTGGTATAGATGCTGGAAAGTGGTGCCACCTGCTGGTTCAGGCAGGAATATCAACCAGCTTTCTCCCCTATCCCCAGGGAGTTGACTCAACTCTAACTTTGAGTGATAGGTTGGCTAGGTAGCTGGGCAGTCTTGTTTCCCCACCTCACCCACCATCTTAAGGGAGGAGGAACCCAGAAGCCTCTCCAAAACTGGGAGCAAGAGATGTGAATAGGAGAGAAATCTTGAGGGAGGAAGCACCCTGGGAGACTTCTCTGCCAAGTCCTGGAGACTTCCATCTTGCTATGGCATCAGTAAGAGAGCTCCAACAATGAAGTAGCCAGCACAGAACTCTGGGGCCTTGACTTATGTCTAGGAAGGTGATATTTCACTGAACTCACAAGAGGGTCAGAGCCCAGGTTGGTGATTCTTCAATTTCCCTATCTCCCGAAGCTTCCCATTCTTTCCCCTTATTAGGAAAATGTGTCTGATCCCAAAACATCATTCATTTTTGCAAGAACAGTATAATGAGCTAGTTGGTTTTTTAAAATCCTGCAACTTAAAATAAATGGAAATAACACAAAACCATTTATAGATAATTGTTTGAAAATTTAGGCAGTTAAATTTAAATCTAAGTCTTAAAAATGACTCTCACTCTTCCTTTTTAAAGTTAATTGAACAAGAATAGATCTTCTCCAACCCCTTAGTTTAATTTTGTATTAATCTTTCTGGTTTCCGTATGTTTCTTGTAAATGGTACATTGTCTGATTCTTCTTTCAATTCCATTTTGCTGTCTTCTTTGCTTTTATGGTTGGGTTCATCCCATTCAAGTTGATGATCATGACTGTTAACTGGGTCTCCCCCCCCCATCCCATCCCCTTATGCTTTTTCCCCTTTCTTTGCCTTCTCACCCACTCTTTACAAAAAACAAGAAAGTCGAAATAGAGGTGTGGACACCTTGTTATTGTTATTGTTAATAATAATAGTAATAGTATTAATTAGTGCTTTAAAGTTTACCAAGTGCCTTGCAAATGTCAACTCATTTGATTCTCACAACAACCCTAGGAGAGAATTGCTGTTATTCTCATCTTCATTTTACAGATCAGGAAAATGAGGCAGGCAGAAGTTGTGGCTTGGCCAGGATTGCACAGTTAGTGTTTAAGGTGGGATTTGAACTCAGACCTTCTTGAGTCCAGGTCCAGTGCTCTATCCACTATACCACCTAGCTTGACAAGATTGTTCCCATAATCGAAGCATTCTTTAACCCCCCCCCATTCTGTCTCTTTTCTTTCCTTTACTCTTCTGAAACAACCTTTTAAGTTTGTTTTGTATACAATTAATACTTGACCAATCACTGACTGCTTCTCTTTTGAGTAGTCCCTCCCCCTCCCTTTCTCCACCTGTTTGCCTGTTAAGTTTAATATATTTCTATAACAAAATCTTTTGGGGCATGGAGAAGAGGGCAGTGGAGGGGCAGCATGTAGTTGATTTCTGGTTGTTTTCAAAGTTGTTTTTTCTGCCCTGTGCTTATGGGAAGGAGTAGGTGAGGATGGAGGATATACCTTATGCAAGGCCTAGAGTCACACATAGGGCCATAGACCCAGTATTTCAGGATGCCCTTGGTAAATGTTGGGTTTCTAATATACAGAAACATGTACATTCTCCCCTTTCACCATGAGCAGAGTGGTCTGTGGCTTTCAAGATCAGTGCTAGATGGCTAAAGACTGAATCAGGCCCTGCAGGCCCAAGTTGATCCTTGAGAGCAGGACTGTCTAAGATACATGTGCTGTCACTTTTATTTCATCTCCTTGTGCATTATTCACCAACAAGAAATTCATTTTCAGCTGAGCGGATGGATTATTTCTGTCACATAATCCAAAATTTAAGTCTGTGTCCATTGACATGAGGCAAATCCCCCAGGCCTTTCAACTAAAGGACTAGCCTGTTTGGAAAAGGCATCCAATTATCAACCTTATTTTGATATGGCATCTTTTTTATCTTCCCTTGAAGGAGAGGTCACAGTGTGTGGAAGAAGCCCTACAAATTTTAGCAAAAATGACCTTTTTCATTTCCTCAATAGATCATAAAAGGAGTACTACCGACCCACCCACCCATGTTCCTAGAGCTCCTAATGCTCTGGTCTCTATGATCTCCAGAGAATGATATATTTGTTGTTCGTGTGTTTTCCTGAGACAGTTTTAGGCTGGCAAATGCAACTTTTCAAAATTTGAGAGCTCTAGAGAGGAAATAGTTCTCAAATGAAGCCACAGAGCCTGCAGCTAATTTTAGATTTCTCTAGGTAGAGAAGTTGATAGGGTCTGATACAAAAAGGCCCAGGATGGCTTTGTTGCACATGAGGTTCTATAATGAAAGCCAAGCTGAGGCCAGAGGGGCCATGTATGTGGTTGTATTTGGAAAATCAGAAAATCATCTGCCTACATTAGCTTATCAAAATGAATGAATGTAGTTGAATTTTTAAAAAGTTTTCTTGACACTTTTTGTTTTTACAGTACATACATTTCTTCTCTTCTTCCTTCATTGAGATTTTCTACATAATAAAGAAAATGATTTAAGCAAAATCATTGTAACTCTGATATGTACACAACCTTTGACATTCAGAAACCTCCATCTTTCCAAGCAAAGTGGGAAGATACGTTTCCTCCTCTCTTTGGCCTACACTGGCATTTCATTGTAATTGTTCCTCTGGGCCTTCTCTGGAAATGTCTCCAGAGAATGCAAATCTAGCTTAGTCTGATAGTTCTTACAGTTCTTCTCTACTCTGACTTGGTCTCTATGGGCCAAGACTCTAGGGACTCTCCAGGGGATTGCTATGGTAAAATAAAGGTTTCTGATACTGGTTTTGGGCTAATAACTGTAAGCACTGGTATAGTTACTGTCCTGCAAGCAGAGCTCAGCAATGAATCAGGAATTCTGGATCTGATCTTTGCTTCATGGACTTGTAAAGCAGCATGGGACCTGAGAAGTTGGCTGGTTCCATGAAAGGGACAACCAAGATCATTGAGAGATCAAGTCACTTGACCATGGTCCAATGGGGTGGGGAACCTGCAGTCTTGAGGCCACATGTGACCCTCTACATCCTCAAGTGTGACCCTTTGACTGAATCCAAACTTCCCAGAACAAATCCCCTTTATAAAAGAATTTATTCTGTAAAACTTGGACTCAGTCAAAAGGCTACAACCACGGACCTAGAAGGCCACATGTGACCTAGAGGCCACAGGCTCCCCACCCCTGATCCAACCCAATGGTTCATTAGCAGAAGAGTTAGGACCATACTTCAAGGATGCTGATCTCTATCTTAGTGTCCTCTCTTAATACGTGATAGTGTATGAGAATGTATAGGCCCGGGCTGTGCTCATGTGCACACCAATTTTAATCTTTTGTAGGTTAAAACTCCACTGAGTCTTTTGAAACAACTTTTATATGTGTGTGCATGTATGTACTTATATGTATACATATGTTGGCATATGTGCGTATTTATGTGAGTCTGTATGTGTGTGTGTGGATTTTTAGAGCCACGTAGGCCCTGACAAAGAACAATACAGATGTGTATGTATTTGCCTATGTGTCTATGTGTGTGTATATTATATACACACACACGCATACCTACGCACATGTATCTACACACATATACATAGCATATATACATGTAAATATATATATATATATATAATAGACATATACATGTATATCTGTATGTGTGTTTCAAGGCAGCCAGATGGCACAGTGGATAGATGAAGACAATCTTTGCTTCAACTCTTACCTAAGATTCTTACTAGCTGTATGACTCTGGGCAAGATGCTTAGCCTCTATTTACCTCAGTTTCTTTACCTGTAAAATACGGTTAATGATAGCATCTACCTTCTAGGGTTGTTGTGAGAATCCAGTGAGATAATAACTGTAAAGTACTTGTCGCATTGCCTGGCGCATAGTAGGTGTATATAAATGTTAGCTGTCATTATTTTATTTATAAATACAAATTTGTCAACTCATCTGCAACTTTGAATCTTAGACAGACATCTGGAGCACTGAGAGTTTAAATAACTTTTCCAAGGTCACAAAATCAGCTTGTGCCCAAGGCAGGGCTTAAACTCATGTCTTTGGAACTCCAAGGCTGGCCCTCAGTCTATTACCTTCCCCCTCCCCCTACTGCCTTGGCTTTGCTAATATCCATTTTTATAACCCCTATCATAGAAATTGAAGAGAGATGTTATGTCCTGATTTCTTCATGTATTGGTGATTAAGTCTGTTTTTAAGAAACACAAACTTTGTGTTCTTGGAGTCCCGACTCCAAAGCTTATATAAACACAGAGTATATTTGATGACATTAAAATATTGGCATGCTTTAAAGAAGAAAAGGAAACCTAGTAAATATGGGCACCAGTGTAGCTTTTGACAGTGAGAATTGTGAGCTTTGGAAATTGTCTTTTTAAGATGACAGGCTCACTATAATAAAAAAAAGCCCTCTGCATAAGAATTATGGTCCCAAAGTAATACTTAACGAGCTTGCCTTTCCTGACTACAAACAGGGATGATTAATAACAGGCTAAGAACATCAACAATTAAGTGGCTGTCAGTGGGCTAAAGAAACTTTCATCATTTCCAAATGTGATCAGGGCAAGGAGTCCAGTGAGTTTATTGAAGTGGTTGTGGTACAGTGTATAAGACAGTCCTCTGGACTTGGAGTTAGGAGGACCTTGGCTCAAATGTTGCCTCACTAGTGGTGTGACCCTGGGCAAGTCCCTTAACCCCTCCGAGCCTCAGTTTACCTATCTATCAAATGGGAAGGTTAGACTCAATGACCTTTGGAGTCCTTTCTAACTCTCAATCTATGATCCTATGAACCTATACTTTAACCAAAGAGGAGATGAAAGCCTTAGGTATGACTTACTCCTGCAATATGATGGCTTTGAAAGATGCCACATGAGAAGAAGATACTATCATAATTCTGTAGTAAACATGGGACTGCTTAGAAAATGAGTGACAAGGGTTTTCTCAGATGTGAAAATAAATACTAGTCTCCGATCGGTTCATGTTTGTCATTGGGCAAAGCTCTACTGAGTCAGGCTATGATAGTGAAAGAAGACACAGCATGTCAGCAGATTTGCAGCCCCCTTACCCATGAATCAGAGACAGCACTCTCTGGATGACTGACTGGGAAGCTGTTGGCTTTGACCACCACGGGGGGCCATTTTGTTCTAGTGGCACAAAAGATTTGTGGGATGTGTTTTTCCTGGAATCTTAGGTGGAAAAGGTACTAAAACAATGAGGTTCCTTTGTATGCTATTCATCTCTCAAAATGCAGCGCAAATAAGGAAGCCCGGACACCTCGGGATTAAATGATAGGGAGGCATCGCTGCTTCGGACTCAGGGGCCCCAGGTTTGAATGTAGGTGTTATCCGTGAGTGACTTTGAACTAGCCACTCAATCTTTCTGGGCCCCAGGTACTTCATGTATAAAAAGGAAGGGGTTAACCTCCAAGATCCTTCCAGCCGTGTATCAGTGACCTTATAAGTCACTTGCAGTTCATTCACAACCATCGTCTAGGGAGGCACCTCTTGGAGAGAATGAGCCAGGCATCCCTACCAGTGCCAACCAACTGCCATTCCTAGGGCAGATAAGTCAGCCTAGCCTCTGAGGGAGAGACACATCAAATCAGTCATCATCTTAGAAAAACGGAGGGGACTTCATATTACTTCTATTTTGGCAAAGTACATGCTCAAAAATGGAAGAGAGCTTCCATTGGAAGCCCCAATGGAAGAGAGGTAATATGGTAAGTAGTGTGAAATACTTTCATGTCTTATATGTCTATTCATCATTTGCAAATGTGTTTACTTGGGCTCAAGTACAAAATAATTCCTAGCCGCCAGTCACTCAGGTAATTTGTAAAACACCATGCTGGATGTCATGTTAACTGTACTCAGAGACTGCTGTTGCCCAGAAAGCATAAGGGGAAAGCACATGGTTTCAATTCTGAGTTTTCCATTTTAAAAGTCAAAATGGAACCGTTCAGAGCTTCATTAAACTTCCTTTCTCCACTGATGACTTTCTCCAGTGCCTCAGTGTGTTATGGGAGTGATACTGGTTCCAGAATAACACCAGCTATGGCAGATCCTTGGGAGGTGGCAAGGTGTCATGGAAGGAACACTGAGTTTGCCATCAGAGGAACTGGTCTCACATTCCAGCTCTACCACTTACCAGCTGTGGAACTTTTAGAAAATCCCTCGCTTTCTCTGGGTCTCAGTTTCATCATCTGTAAAATCAGGGGCTTAGATTAGATGACCTATAAGGCCTACCTAGGCCAACACCTATAAGCTTGTGAATGCTCTAGACTCTAGAGTATCTAGAGTTTTAAAGGCTTTGATTCTGGCCTCCATGATTGACTGAATATACATTGACCAACAATTTCCCTTTCTAGGTTCTTCAGTCATGGCAACTCATTTTTATGCTTTAATTGTATCTATCTCTATCTATCTATCTATCTATCTATCTATCTATCTATCTATCTATCCATCTATCCATCTATCCATCTATCCATCTATCCATCCATCCGTCCATCCATCATCTATCTATCTATCTATCTGTCTGTCTGTCTGTCTGTCTATCTATCTGTCTGTCTATCTATCTGTCCATCCATCCATCCATCCATCCATCCATCCATCTATCCATGCATCCATCTATTTTGAAAATTTTTATAAAATTTTGATTTCAAATTCTCTCTCCCCCCTGCCCTCATCTACCAGTTCGAAAGGCAGTCAATATCATATCATATCAATTACACATGTGAAGTCACATAAAATATTTACATGTTAGATACATGGCAACTCTTCTTAAGACTATCTGGTAATATTTGGAGGTATTATATTCTTTATCGGTGAAGAAAATACCTCACCAATGAAACTGTAATTCCTTGAAATGGTTGTGTCTCCTACCTAGAAGATGGGGATGCAGAGGGTTGGAATCTCCCTTCCAGTTGGGAAACTGCTGATTTGGTGGCCCTTCAGGCTTTTGCTTAACTCCTTACGTGGCCCATACTTAGTTACATATCTCAAGAAGGTTAAAGACCAAACCATAGGTCCCACATATACCAAATATCTCTCATAGTACTTCTGTGCTATCCAAGAATGGAAAACAAAGGAGTTGGCCATCACTGGGGAATGGAAAAAAAAGCTATGACATGAATGCAACAGAATATTATGGTGATCTAGGAAATGATAATCATGAAGAATTCAAGAAACACTTGAAGTTATGTAGAGCAAAATATTCAGAACCAAGAAAAGGTACATAGTAAAGACAACTACACACACACAACTTTAAAAGGAAGTCAAGTTCTGTGGAATTGTAAAACTATGAGTGGTCCTTTGAAATAGCTGCTAACACATACTTCATTGCTCTCAGCAGAGAGATGGAGGACTGCTGGACCAGAGTGGTGTATATTTTGCAAGATATGATCACCTTATCAAGTGGTCCAACTTAACTGTTTTTTGTTACAAGAGAGTGTTCAGTTTAGGGTGTGAGTAGGGGCATGTGGATCTGGAGTATGTATCTGGGAAAAAAAAACAACTCTGATATAAAAGCAAAAGGTATCAGTGTCCTTCTGAATAACAATGGAATGTGTAAATATTTGCGGTTCCACCTTCCAAGAAATAAACAGCTCTTATATGAATACAAAATGCTCTTTGCTGAAATATAGATATACTTAAATAATTAGGGAATTACTAATTGATCATGGTTGGTCCAGGCCAATATAAGAAAAAAAATGGCAACCACCTAAATGAATTTGCTATTTCTGTGCTATTCCAAACAAACTGCCAAAGGGTTACTTTATAGAGATAGAAGCAAAAAAGCTAAATCTTGGGAGGGGCAAAGGTAAAAAAGAATCTGAAGGAAATTGGAAAGGAAGGAGCCAGGAGAATCAGATCCTCAAAGTCTAGTACAAAGCAGTAATGGCAATAATAATGATGATGACAATGTTGGCAATAGCAATAGTAGTGAGCATTTGTGCAATTATTTAAAATTTATAAAATATTTTTCCAATATAATCTCATATTATCCTTACAAGGTGCTATTGAAAGTGCTATTATCATCCTCATGTTAAGCATGATGAAACTGAGACTGGGAGAAGTTAAGTAACTTGCCCAGGAGCACATAGCTAATAAGGGTCTGACACCTAATTTATACTAAAGTCTTACTGACTCCAAGTCCAATACTCTATCCATTGTACCACCTAGTGACCTAGTAATCATCAAAATTATTGGATAATGGTTAATTTTTTAGAGTTGATAAGTGGAACAGATTAGGTCCACAATTTACAGAACCAAACAAAACTAACAAACTCATGTTTAATAAACCCAGAGTCCCTAGCTACTGCTGTAAGGAATCACTATTAGAGAAAACCTGTTGTGATAGTTGGAAAGCAGTTTGATAGAAATTTGGTTTAAAGTTAGAGCAGCATCTCCCACTATGGGCATAGGCTCCAGAGAGAGTGAGCCTATGAACCTAGCTATAAAAGGTCACATTATTAATAAATTAGAAGAAGATGGAAGGAAAAAGATAGTTTTTACAACTACATATAGGGAAAGAGACCTTAACCAAACAAGAGAAAGCGAGAATCACAAGAGAAAAAATGGACAATTTTGATTTCATAAAATTGAAAAGGGTTCACAGAAATCAAGCCAATGGAGTTCAAGTTGGGAAGGAAAAATCAGTTTACTAGGGAAAAAAGAATCCTTGCAGCAATTGTCTGTGAGAAAAGTCTTGTGGCAGGTCAAAGATGAAATGACTAAGAATTAAGTCACAAGATGGAGTCAGTGTGATCCACCCAATTCCCACTATCACTCACTGTACTAATTTCCCCAATTCCCTCAGTCTCATACTCAACATACACAACAAACTGGCTCATATATATAAGAACAAGAGGGAAATGTTCTTGAATTTGGTTTGTCATGGCCAGTGGAGTGGATAAAATTGTAAGTTCTGAATAGTTAAGGTTGCATTGTCTACCTCTTAGGGACAGGTAGTCATACTAACATGGTATACAGGTTAAGGGAGGTGATAAGCTCAACATCCTCTGTCCCTGTCAGATCACATTTGAAATATTATGCTCAGTTCTTGGCACTGTATTTTATGGAAGATTTAGACTAACTGGAACATGTTCAAAAGAGGGTGACTATGGTGGTGTAGGGTCTAGAGACAGTTAAGAATTTTTTTTAATTTTAAATTTAAATTTTTTAAAATTTTTATTGGGTTTATTTTATTCTATTATTTTATTTAAAATTTTGTTTGCAGTTAAGAATTTTTTAAAGGAACTTGAAGATGTTTTACTTGGATAAGACGATAAGGGGCACACAACAGTCCTTTATCTTCTTGAAGGCAACTGTTGGCTATTGTGTAGAAGGTAAAGATTTGTTCTGCTTCACCCTGGAGAGCAGGACAAAGGGCAATGGGTACACATTGCTGAGAAGCAAATTTTACTTCCTCATAAAGGACCTTTGCAATAGTTAGAGTGTTTAAAAGTGTAATAGACTTCCTTCTCATTAGATATCTTCCAGCCAATGTTGACTGACTCCTCAGGGATGTTGTGGAACGGATCTCTGTAGGTGTGGTTAAACTCAATGATGGAGGAGGTCCCTTTCAACTCAAGATTCCAACTTCCAAGATTCAGTAACTAATATTAACAACAAGAATCATTTGTTCTGGGGCAACACTTGATGGTTTATAATGTGATTCTGTTGTTAAAACAGCCAATGGTGGCTGTGTATCTGTGTTATCATTTGAGAAGTAATAACATTACTTCATTGTATTTCTTTTTCCATAGTGTCACCATTTCAGAGATGAGGGAACTGAAGCTTAGAGAGGTACTTTGCATGTCTAAGATCACTCAATTAGTAGTTGGTAGAGCTGGGAATCAACCCTTACCATTCCCTCCCCCCCCCATCTTTCTACTCCAGTATTTAATTTGCTATGCTATCCTGATCCACATTTCCAGCTTGTGCTTGGGATAGTGATGTTCATTTATCTGCCTGCCCCAATTACATGCAATATCTGTTCTAATTATAGGATTGTAGATTTAAAGCTGAGAGGTACCTTAGAGAGTATCTTGTTGAATCCCCTCACTTTACAGATAAAGAAAATGAGACCCAGAAAAAGAAAAAGACTGTGCCCGAGCTTGCAAAGATAGCAAACCCATGTTTTCTGAGTCCAAGTGCAACCACTTTTCATCTGTATCATGCTGCTCCATTGAATTTATTGGGTTTTATAAAAGTTAATGAAAGCATTCTTCAGTCAAGTCTTCAGAACATTTGTTCTTAGGGAAATCTCTTGTCTCTGATCTCTTTTATGAACATGATCATGTTCTCAGTTTTATTTCACACACACGTATACACACATACACACATACACACATGTCTTTGGAAGCTCCTTGATCCTAGGGACTGCCATTTTTTTTCAACTTTGTATGTCCACCGGTAACTAACGTAGTACCTTGGACATTTTTTTGTTTGGTCTGGCCTTTTTTATTTTGTTGTTATGTGCAAGAAACTGTGAAGAAACTCTTTTTACTAACATTCGTCACCAGCTCCTCTGTTACTCCCTGTTCTAGAGAAGTGCCTGGGGCTGCTGGCAATGTTACTGACCTAAGTATCAGAAGTGGTACTAGAACTCAAGTCTTCTTGATTCTGAGGCCAGCCTTTATTCTTTTCTCCCATAATGCCTCTCTGCCTTGCTCAGAATAAGTGCTTAATTAATGAACATTTATTGAGCTACATTCAATCCTCTTCCCTAAAATGGCTGTTCCTTAGTTCACTATCTGGGGAGCTGTTTGGGTAGCCTGCTACAATCTGTGCTCTGCTGAACTAGGCCTGTGTAAAGAAGGATTTTAGTCAATGTAACATAGACAGCATCTCATAAATCTCTCTGATACTAGTAAACCAGCAAAGTTGCCAGACTAGGTTGATGATACTACCATGCTCTTTCCCTTAGTTGTCAGAATTATAGAGCTTGAATGAATCTTAAAAATCATTTATTCTAACACCATTATTTTACAGAGGAGGAAATGGTCCCCAAAGAGCTCCAGCGCCCCTGGCTACCAGTGCACAGCTCTTTCCCAGTTAAAAAAAATAATGTGGAATCTGCTTTCGAAAAACCACAGCTGATGTGTTTCATAACTAGGAAGATGCTTGGACATTACTGTTGCTCTGGAGACAATTCATGGTTCGATGTTTGCTGCAGTAACATGTGACAAACCTGAAAGTCACCATTGGCTGGTGGGTTTATTTTGGTTCCAGAGATCAGCAATGGTTTCATGCTGAAGCATTGATCGAATTGGATAGAATTAAGTCAATCAGTCATTAAGATGGCCAGTTGTGCAGCCTTTTACCTGAGAACAGTCAGAATGATGAAATAGAAAAGATTCATTCCAAACCTCTGAAAGAAAGGCTTTCCCAATGTACGCACACAGACATACGTAAATTGTGAGTATATGTGTATGTCTGTTTATACATCTCAACCAACATAGAATTTGCTGGCTAACACATTGCTGTCTAGTATATAGAATCTGGCAATATTTTTTCATTTTATATTGCCAGAAATGAACTTTCATGTCTGTAACATTTCAGGGGTGCAGCTATAATAGAAATCTTCCTCAGGCCTATCAGTCTGATGCGCTGGGATAACTGTGGGAAATCATGTGGGATGTCTCTTAAAGCTTCCTCTTTGCCCCTTTCAAAAGATACATTACATTGATAACTTCTGTCATTTCTGGATGGGGGGGTGACCTCTCCCTGTCACCTACAGATTGAATCCTCCTTTGTAAAACAGAAAAACAGGCCAGAAATAGCCAGGGCAATGACTTCATCTGACAGAGTACACATTATTCCCTATTAATCACTTGTCTCTCTGTACTGAAGAGTTTCATTATCTGTTTCCAGGACCATCATTTTTTGCTTTGTGTTGTTTTTTTCCCCAGTTCTTCACTGTTTAGCTTTCTTTTAGTGGTCTTTTCACTCACTTCATTATAGTTCTTGTGCATATTCTGTATGTATATGTAAATGCACACATACATGTGTCTATATCTGTATATTTACAGTGTCCCAAAAATCTTAGTGCAGTTTGAAGCTTCAAGATTTTTGGAGCACCTAGTCTTTCTGTCTCTCATTCTATATATTTATTTATCTTTCTATCCATCCCTCCATTCCTTTGTTTGCTTCTTTTATTTCTTTGGGGTTTATGCCTAATAGTGCAACCGCTAGGACAAAGGCAGGGGAACATTTACATCACTTTTCTTTACTAATTCTAAATTAATATCCGAAACGGTTGGATAAGTTCATAGCCCGCACCCCGCCTCAGCATATTAGGGTTTCTGCCTTTAAAGGGCCTCTCTGTTCCTAGTTCCCTTTTCTGTTGTCTTTGTTAATTTGTTGGGTACGGGGTGAAACCTCAGAGATGTTTTAAATTTCGTTTGTCTTATCCTTGGTGATCTGAAGCATGTGATCATAACTTCCAGTTTGCAGTCCTTTGGAAAATTCTTGCTTTCCTCTAATCCATTATCTTTTCAGTAATGGCTTTTGATGTTATATGGTTGTTTTCATTCTTTGTATATCTTAGATCCATTGGGAAGCACGCATTAGGAATCTGCTGTATTCCGGGGTAAGCACTAGGTATACAAAGACCAAAAAAATAAAAGATAAAACTGTTTCTGCCCTTAAGGAGTTTAAATCCTATAGGCAGAAATGACATACACACATATATGTACATATATGTACGTATGTATGTATATAACTACAAAAGGAGTTTGGGGAAAGTCACTATCATTTGGGAAGGGAGGCAAGAGTAGGAATTGGTATTTGAGGTGAACTTTGAAGGAAGCTACAGATTTTGAGTTGGAGGTGAAGGTAGGAGTGTGTTCTAGGCATAGGGGACATATAAAGGGGCCTCTTTCTGCCTGTGAAATTCTATGGTATATGGCTCCTCTATGGTGTAAGATTGTAGCTAGCACTGTTCCTCTGGGCTCTTTCTTCTACCACAATCTTCTTCCCTGGCTTTCATGTTCCTTTCGGGACTGCCTCCTTAATTTCCAGAGCCTTGAGTCTCAGGCTTATCTGATGAATGGACCTCTACCTATTTGGGGAGAGTAGTGATCCCAACTGGGACACTGCCGAGTGGTGAATTCCAAAAGCCTGCATTACAATTGTAGCTGCCATAATACTTGTAAGTAGTCATTAGCAGAAGACGAGGGTGCTAAGATTTGGGGTACCAGGAGCACTGGGCTGAAAAGCTAGTAGTCTTCCTTTGTTTTTTATCTTGTATGTAGTAGATGTTTTTGCACAATTGTAGGGCATTTTCATGTTTATTCAGCACATAGAAGGGCAACTCAGTCCTGGGTTTTTTCATTGCTCCTTCTTCCCAGGATTCCCCCTATGGATGCTTTTCCAGAGCTCAGTGATCAGCACACGGAAGCTCCTGGCTGATTGCTCAAAGACTCTTAATGATGTCAAGGTCTATTGGGTTGGAAGCATTTCCCAGGAGTAATTTGGCACCAGCTTCCCAATTCATTGTGGCATTTTTCAGCTAGGCTCCTAAAAAGGGTGAATAAGCAAGAATGCTTTCTCTTTGACAACATGGAAAGAAAGCTGAAGGAAATGGATATATTTAACCTAGAGAAGAGAAGACCTAAGGCAGATGGCAGCTGCCTTCAAGTGTTTCAAAGGATGACACATGAAAGAAGGATTAGACATGGTACAGTGAGAAAAGGACTGGATTTTGTGTAAGAAGACTTGAGTTTGCCACTTACCACTTGTTTGACCTTTAACCACTCTGGGCCTCAGTTTCTCCCTTTATAAAATGAAGAGAGTAGAATTAGTTGGATCTCAAAGTTCTTTTAAGTGTTAATTCTACAATGCTGCCATCTATGATTCTTTGAACTAGGTCTAATGGGTAAAAGTTGCAAAGCAGATTTTGGTTTGATACAAGGAAAAGCTTGCTGCTGGTTCCCAGAACAGAATAAACTTGATGTTGCAGGTAACAAGTTGGAGGTCTTCAAACAGTACCTAGCTATCCACATGTAGATTATTTTGTAGAATGGTTTCTTGATCATATGAGTTGGACCAAACAATTTGATATCCTTTCTAAGTCTGAGATTCAGGGTTAAACCTTGTTTTATTCTACTAGTATTGGGAAGTGAAATAAAAGAATGTCATCATCTCTGATGGTGATCAATATGACATACCATCATAAAGTAAGTGACTTTCTGTATCTTTCTCTAGGCAGCCGAACCTACTCTATAGTTACTAAAGAACAGACAATTTAATGACATCTAGTGCTCTGGGAGATTCAACATTCCCCCCAGATAGCTCCTAGATGGTATAGTAGGGAGCTAGCATGCTGAAGTGAAAAGACCATTGGTCTCAGAGTCAAAAGACCTGGGTTCAATTTAGAGCTAGAAGGGACATTGAAGGTTATCTAGACCAATCTACTTATTTTACAGTGAAAGACACTGAGGTCCAGAGAAGTTAAGTGACTTGCCCAAGATGTCTCAGTTAACAAGGGAGGCAGTGTGGAATAGTGGAAAGAGCACTGACTGCAACCAATATTCAGGGATCTAAATCCTCCCTCTCTCACATACTGTGTGTGTGACTTTGGGCATATCCCTCCCTGAACCTATGTGTCCTTATTTATGAAATGAGAGAGTCAGACTAGATGCCCTAGGTCCTTTCCATCACTAATTTGAACACTGAATCTAAGGGTATTCTCTGGACCACCATATGTATGATATGTTGCATGGATCATTTCCATGGTGGCATGCTGTGACTTAGACCATATTGCTCTTCTGGGGACATATGCTTGACAATATTGCTTGGTAGCCTGACTGAGAAGGAGTGTGCCCACACCATGCTAGTCAGAAAGTGTCTGTGCCTCTGTGGTTTATACTCTTTCTTTTCCCTAGCTAGTGGAGACATTATTTATATTCACAGCATCTCTACACTTGAGAGGCAAATCCGCCGAAACTTGGGACGTTCGGTATTAGTTACACTTGATAATGAGGAAATTGGCATGCTTCTGGGTCAAATCTATATTTCAGTGAGTGACATTGCATTTTTCCCCATGCATTGTAATGTAGCCTTCAGGAAAAAATCACCTTAACTTGATTAGGAATTTGACTTGAAGGAACACCAACATAAAAGGAAATTCTATCATGTCAGGTTTAAGATATTGTTTTACATGGTCTGATTTTGCTAAGTTTCCTTTTTCATATCTTCCTAGTATTTCTCAAAGTCCTGTTCTAAGTGGCTATTTCTCTTTTTCCTTGTTTGACTTACTCCTGGGCCCCAACTCTGCCTTATTAACTAAAAAGGACTAATTTATCACATCTAAAGTTCAGAATGTCATACTGTGCCATACTGATGATATACATGGAGAGTAGTGTTTGAGCAGAGAAAGGGGAAGGAGCAAGCATTTTAAAAATATCTATGTGCCAAGTGCTCTGTCCACTGCACCACCTAGCTGCCCAGAGAAGGAAAAGGCTTGCTGGGATGGGCTTGCAATACTACCTTTTTTTTGGTCTGTGATAGTTGAGACTTGGACTAAGGTAGTCACAAAGCATCTCCCACCTTGGAGCCTTTGCACAAGTGGTTTCCCAGGCCTGGAATTTGCTCTTTCTCACCTGGCCTCTTAGCTTCCTTCAAAGCACTACAACAGACTTAGTCCCAAAGAAGAGTTACAAGAAAACCCCCTGTTGGGTTCCTTTATAGAGTTTAGGGTCTATGGATGTGAAACATTGGCTAGAACATCAGGTTTTTTCTCTGTGTTGATCAGTTTTGCTGATTTTCCCCTCTTTTTTGAAAGTTCTTTGTTATAAGGAATGCTTCTCTGGGAGGGGTCAGGGAGATGGGTCAATGGAACATTAAAGAGACTGAGATAAGTGAATGAACTTATTGATGATTAGGGAATTCAAAATTTATAGAACATTCAGAAGCCAAATGGAGGGAACACCATAGATTTCATGATTACTCAAAGCTTAGATCCTTCTTTCATAGAAGCTTGAGTATCTTGCCTTTGGTGAATACTGACATACCCATAGAACCAGAGACAGGGCCCACCATCCCTCTTCTGACTCAACTGTCCACCCTGATTCATGGCCCAGCATACCATCCCTTCATTCTATCCCTTTTCCCCAGATCTCAAAGCCCTGGTTTGATGGGGGTGGTTTTCCAGAAAGCTCCCCACCAATTCTGGGACAACCATATTGTACACTGTGTCACATGTTTTTTCCTCATTCTTGTATTCTTACTATTCGCCTAGATCTTGGATGGAGTTTCATTTGCATGCCACAAATCAGAGATAACCAAAGGAGCTTTCTGCCTGTTCACTGTTAGCGGTGGTGGGTGAGGATGAGAGAGAAATCATTAATGCATTCCACTGTTCTCACATGTTGGGACATCAGTGGAGACCATCAATTGCTAGGCCAAAACAGTATCTATTGGAGTCTTAGGTCAGTGCCAAATGAATACCATAGAACTGCAAAGTAGGGAAAGGTCAAAATGGTCATCATGCATGTAGAATTATCCTGTTTCATGCCCATTTTATTTTCCGTCTAATTTTCTACTTTGTCCATGTTGTTGATTATAAAGGGATTTTCAAACCAGGTAAAATTTGAGGTTTAATGAACATGTGGGGTAATTCTTCTTCATTTTGTCCTTGGCCAAAACAAACTGCATTTTGATAAGCTCTCTTCCTTTAATTTGGAGACTGACAAATTGTGTGAAGGAAATTCAGTTGGTGTTTCTGATCTGTTTATCCTTAATCAAAATGTTCTTTCATAAAGACTCCTTAATATACATCTAATGAGTCTTTTACAGAAGAGGTGCTGAGCCCTTAGGTATCATTCCAGATCAAGTTCAGATCTTAGAGCTGAATCTGATTAACTGAGACAAAGAACTGGTCCATGATCTCAATTTCTTCAAATTTGATTTTTGGACATAATTTTGAGCAACCTGGGGAGAAAGGGAAGAGGTGCTATTGTGGTTTTAAAAAGAATTTTAGCATTTTGAAAAAACAAAGTGCAGTATGAGTGAATATCAGACATGATTAATAGCTGTGTGTTTGACAGTATGGACATATCTAATTAAAAATGTGTATAAGTCATTTTCACATGGCATGTTGTAATAAAATCCTGGTGGGCACTAATCTGAAATTGAATGATTGGCCCATTTTCATCCTGTCATCATATTCTTGTGTGACCTTGGCCAAGTCCCTTAGTTTTTCTAAATTGTAGATGGTGGGGAGTATTCAAAGAACCAAATTTCTCCCATCTTCCCCTTCCTCTCCACTGCTACCCTAGTGTTGTAGGCCAAGACTTTCAGGGGCCTTGGCCACATTAGCTCCCCAGTTCCACAAAGGTCATTAGGCTGATATGCAAGGAGAGTATATAATCTGGTTGGGTGGATGTTCTCATTGGTTTCATGAATATCTAAAGAAAGTACTGAGTTAATTTCCAAGTCTTGATTGTAACACCCTGTTTGTGCTTCCAGACATGGTCCTAGGATAAAGAGCTTAACAAGTGATTGGCTTTGGGCTGGGGTAGAGAAAGATCAGGACCAAGGGTGG
>CM053602.1:26953597-26968104 GCA_028646575.1 Pseudocheirus occidentalis | reverse complement strand
GGCCCGTAGTTCAGTTAGAACTAGGCAGATATGAGGTAGGTGGCTCCCTTTAATTGATGCATTGTTCAAGTTGAGGACAGTGCTCGTTTACTAATTATGTCTACAATGGTAATAACAGCACAGATTTGGGCATGGAGGCTCATGTCTGCAGTAAGAAGTGCCTGTTGAACCTTAGTGATAATTGCTGATGTTTTATTTCATTGCCTGTTGTTGTTGAACAAATACTGAGCAGGTCTGAATGCTTAGACCAAATAATTTTAATCTGCAAAAGGAAAAGAAGCCACCCTTGTTTTATTAAAATACAGACACACACAAAATGGAACGTTACTTGGTTTGACAAAGAGCCTCCCTTTTTCCCCTTTTCTGTGCTGACAGAGTAGCTTTAATAAGGTAGCTGATTATGGAAAGATCACAGATAGTAAAGTGAGGAAGGCCCCTTATCAATTGAAACTTGAAGTAAGGCTTTTTTCCTTATCCCATCATGCTTTCTTTTTTTGTCAAGCACAACTAGCAAGTCTTGCTTTCACTCGGAAGGGAATAATAGAATATTGTAAGTAAAAGAAACCTTGGAGATGGTTTGGTCCTACCCTCTAGTTTTACACATGAGAAATCCAAGACCAAGGGAAAAGTGATAGTCAATGAACACTGACCTGGACCTTGATATGCTCAAGGTCAGATAGAAAGCTAAGAGATCCAAGACTAGAATGAGGGTCTCCTTGATTATAAAAACCCCTCATATCCTAAGTTTACATAAACCTATTTTGGCTTCTCATCACTCACTATTAGGTTCCCAGCCTGATCTCCTTAGAAGGGAAATTTGGGCAGACAGGCCCACAATGGCCCCTGACTACTTCAAAACCACAGAATTTCAGAGTTAGAAAGGACCTCAGATGTCACTGAATCCAACTCATGCCCACATGGACAATCTTACTAGAATGTCCCGTTCCAGTGGCCTTCCAGATTCTTCATGAAAACCTCCAGGGAGAAAGAATCTTCTTGGGGTCTAACCTCAATGGGAACCTCCCTTGTGGGGCTTCCAGCCCAGAAATCTCTACATGGCCTGGGATGGTTATGATGGAGGATTCACCAAATGATGAATACCTAGAGCACACACTCTTTGAGGTGGAAACCACACATTTCTAATTGAAAGTTACCGCTCTTATTCTTCTGAAAGCTTTGAAATAACTTGAGTCCACCTTCTATCTTGCCTTAATTTAAGGAGAATGGACACAAATGTGCTCTGTAAGTGTCTGGAGGTTCTATAGATGTGTAAGATGTCAATGTTAGAACAAACGGGAATCCATTCTACCCCCCTTCTTTCCCTGCTTCTGTGAGCAAGGCTCTTTACAGTCTGGTTTTTTCTATAGGCTGTAAACCTTCTTAAACTAGTAGATTATGTTGCCAAGAATTTACAGCTACTTTTAAATGATCAGTGAAGGAAGTGGCATTAAAATAGATATAGCTAAATTGAATCAGAAGTGAAGTACCCTGCTAAAGGTGGCTAGGTAAGTCATTAAAAGTGAAATCATTGGATTTGAAGTCCAAATGCATTCTGTATAATTGCTGCCAAACAGAATGGAGCCGCTTATAGGAATCAAAATAGCAAATGAACTCAGGTCTCATGAATTGACCAGAGTTGGCAATCTTTTTTTCCCTGTGTTCTCTATCCAATTACCTTGAATGGTTGAGGATGGTTTATCATTTGTATCCAGCCCTATACTAACCTCTGGGATGGGTCATGCTTGAAGAAAGGAAAGTAGCTGGTGCATTTCTTACTGTTATGGAATAAATATAAGAACAAGGAGGGAAATACACATGTATTAAGCACCTATTATATGCCAGGAACCATGCTGTAAATACGATCTCATTTGATTTTCACAACAACTCTGGGTGCTAGATGCTATTATTTCCCCCATTACCGATGTGGAAACTCAGGCAGGCTGAGGTGAAATGACTTGACCAGGGTCCCCTACCTAATAAGTATCTAAAGCCAAATTTCAGCTCAGGTCTTTCCGATTCCAGGCTCAGCACTCTATGCCTTTGATGAAGCATTGATCTGAGGATCAGTGCAGGTTATTTCTGGGAAGCCCACAGTACAATCCTCTGTGCCCCAATCCCAAATTTATTTTTGTGTCGTCTCTAAAGGTACCTCTGAAGTACTAATTGTATTTTTCTCAGAAGACCAAGTCAAACCAAAAAGCAACCCTTTCCATGACTTAGTTACTCAACCACCTTCCATTTTACAGATGGAGCTAAGTGACAAGAGGATTAAACCCATGTTCTGTGACTCCATTATGCCATGTTACCTTATTTTAAGGGTCTTCCCTTCACTAGTGGAGATCACAGTGCATGTTTTAATAGATAGTTGTTTTCACTAGTTGCTGTGGCAAAAAACCAGCTGCGTAAAACCAGAAAATCCATTACTTTGTGGCTAAAATTCCAATAATAAGTTTTGTCTCCTCTATTAAAATATATGCTTCTTGGGGACAGGGAGCACATAGTTTTTTTTCTTTGTCTCTCCAGTGCTTAGTAAGATGCATGGCACATTAGTAAGTGCTTAATAAATATTTTGTTGACTGGTTGACTTAGCTGGGTTGGCCCTTGAATGACAGGTCCAGTCTTTCACCAGATCTGTCCTCCATGCCTTTCACCTTCATAGAATCTACGGTGCTGAGATTTACAGCCACTTAAAATGATCACTTCTGTTCTTCTGACGTGGACTTTGAGAGCCCCAAATCCCTTCAACATCGTGATGAGGCATCAGATTAGGCCTTTGGCAGAGGCCTTAGTTTTAAATTGACAAGCTAAGCCTCAGAGCAGATAGTTAATAGCAGCGTGAAGCATTGTCTCCAAGTTCTCTAGGCACAAAATCAGAACAGAGTGGATCTTCTCTGGCATGAATAATGAAAGGCAAGAATAGCAGATGATCCAATAAGAAATGACCTTTCTTCAAAAATATAACCCTTTATTAAGTAATGCTGTTACTAAAGTCTAATGACTCCCTTGTCGTATAAATTTGCTGTAATATAGGTTATATCAAGATTAAAAAGCCAAAGTAAAGGTACCTTTTCTCATCCCCTACAATTTGACAAAGATGACTTTAAAAAAAGCGAACTTTGGGAAGAGCTGTGGGAAGACAGAAACCTGGATTCATTGTTGGTGGAGCTGTGAAGCAGGAAAACCATCTGGAATTTTGTGCAAAAAATGACTTGAACTGCTCTTGGCCTGTGACTCAGCTGTTTCCCTCCACTGAAACACTTATCAGTTACAATTAACTGAACTCCTTAACTATTTTTCTTCCTTTTTCTCTTTTTCACCTTCAAGAAAACATTTCACTTGTGACCGAATAATCCCCTACCTGCCATTTCTTGAGGCCTCTTTACTTCATTTCCATCAGAACTTGTATTGGTTTAATTTTTTTTAAGAGTGCCATTAAATGTCCACTTAACTTGGCAGTTCCTTCCTCTCCTGTTGTCCCTGTATGCCCCCTTTTTACACAGGACAAACATCATTCTTTTTCCCATGCAGACTGGCAATGCCAAACCCTCCTGTGGCTGGCTCTTTGGCTGAGTGGGGAAGGACAGAACCCAGCAATTAAGGCATGTAAACAGATGAGCTTGGGACTTGCTCCAAACTAATTTAAGTCAATTCAACAGTCATTTCCAGTCATCAAGTACCTACTGTGTGCCAGGTACTGTACTAGACACTGGGAATGCAAAGAGAGAAAAAAGCCCTACTCTTGAGAAACTTATTTTCTGTCAATCAGCAGAGATTTTGTCTTATATTAGTATGTATGTAAATACATGCAGGCTAAAGGAAATAGGGAAAAAAGGTAGCTAAATATGAGGTCTGTGAGGTAGTGTAGGATGGTGAGTAGAGTACCAGCCTTGAAACAAGAAAGCTCTGGGTTCAAGTTATACCTCCAGTGCATTCTAGCCCTGTGACCCTGGACAAGTGGCTAGGATTCCTCATTGCTCAGGTAACTCTGTAAGACCATAAGTGGCAAAGAATGTGTTAATTTGCCTTAGTAAAGGGAGTTTCCTCACGTTGGAATTCTCTATATTGATGAAACCACAGGTCTAGTCTCTATATCTGTCTCTAAATTATGGGTAGTTAGTAAGGGACACCAGTGGCAATTGACGTCAAGAAAGTTATCATGTAGAAAGAAAGTGGTGCTTAATCTGTGTCTTGAGATTTTGTGAGGTCTGTGTGAGAAGGAAGGGCATTCTAGCTGTGAGGGGCTACCAGGGCAAAAGTATGGAGATGGGAGATACAATACCATGTGTGGAACAGAAACAAGGTCAGTTTGACTAGACCAAAATAATACAGGAACAGGAGTGATGTTTGGTGAAACTGTAGGGACAGATTAGAGTCAAGTTGTGAAGGGTTTTACACGTCAGCTATAAGTTTATATTTTTTTATCCAAGAGGCGATATGGAGTCACTGAAGTTTATTGAGTAGGAGATCATAGATTTGGAACTAGAAAAGATATTGGAGGAAACTGAGGTTAAAAGAGTTGAAGTAATTTAAATGACTTTGAACTTATGTCTTCTTTAGTGAAAAAATCAAATTCTCCATTGCTTGAGACTCTAGACATTTTGTTTCTCCAACTGAATTTTATTATTTTTCTTAGTTCTATAAAGTATCCCCTTGGTGGTGGTGGTTGTTTTGTCCTCTTTGGGAATGGAGAATAAAGAACAATGACATTAGGAGTGTGATGTCTTGACTTGCAAGAGAATTGGATTTAAGTGAGGTAGAGCTGGGCACAGTCATCAGCCTCACTGTCTCCTCCAGAGTCACGTGAGTCTAGTGGCAAGATAAAAGTCTATATGATGAGTGATAGCCATCTGCTTGGTAATTTGATTGGTGTAGCATCAAATCTGTAAATTAATTTAAATAACATCAGAATTCTTATTGTGCTGGCATGTTCTGACCATCAGCATTGAATGTCTCTCCAATTATTGACATTTTCTTTTGTTTCTGTAAAGAGTGTCTAGTAGTTGTATTTATATAAGACCTATGTGTGTCTTGGTAGGGGCAACTAAGTGGCATTGTGCCATGCCTGGATCAGAAAGACTTATCTTCCCGAGTTCAACTCTAGCCTCAGACACACTTCCTACCTGTACGACCCTGGACAAGTCACTTCACCCTGTTTACCTCAGTTTCCACATCTATAAAATGAGTTGGAAAAGGAAATGACAAACCACTCCAGTATCTTTGCCAAGAAAAACCCAAATGGATTCACAGAGAATGGGACAGGACTGAAAACTAACCGAACAAGAACAACAAAATAGTTATTCTGAATAAAACTTCTTTTATTTCCTCCTGGCTTTGTTAGTACTTCATAGAAATACTGATGATTTTCCACGGGCAATTTTAATAGCATGTACTAAAGCTATGATTCATTGCAATCAATTCCTTCCCTAATTCCCTGGTGTTTACTAAATCATCATTTCATCTCCAAATATGATCATTTACAGTGTTTATCCCTGTAATTTCACTTTCTTTTCTTAGTGCCATTGTAAGCATCTCAGGAACTATGTCACCTAATAGTGGGGAGGCAATTATCTCCTTTTATCAATGTTAAATTTGCATATTATCTGATTATTTATTAACCTTTAATTAAAGGGAAATAAAAATAATTTTTCTTCAAGTTTTAAAATCTGCCTCACAGCAACACTTTTCTTGCCCTTCCACACTTGAACATTGTAGACATCTGTGAACAGAAGTGCTAAAATCTACATTAAAAATGCATAAAGAGATTGTGTTTGGGTTATATGTATGTAAACCAATCTCTGTGTATATATATGGAAAAAAATGAGCAATTCCTCAGGAATGTAAATATTCGCATAAACGCACATTTCTATGTGAAGCTTGGTGACAGAATGTAGCTGGAATAAGAAAAATATGATAGGTGATAGGAGTGAACGTAGTATTTATTAGGCCCTTTCTATGTGCGAAGCATGCTGCTAAGTGCCAGGAATTCAAATACAAAAGTCAGATAGTCCCTACTCTCAAGGAGCTCATATTCCAACGGAGAGACAACACCTAAGGAAGATTTCAGCTCTTCAGATAAGTCCTGTGGTCCTTGGGGTACAGTGGCAAAGCAGATGTTAATTCCTCTACTTTAATGTCATTCCACTTACAACATCATGTCCGTTTCTGATGTTGAACCATTTGACAGCGACAAAAACCTTGGTAGCAAGAACTTGCTTTGCTGGGTCTTCATTAGCTGAAGCTGTAGGCCATGCAGGAGCTGCTGCCAGGATGGTGACTGAGGTCACAGGGATAGAAACATTCCTTGGGAGCCTCTTCCCAAGGCTCTTGGGTTCAAGGTCGTAGGCTGTCTCAATCAGTGTATGAGGGGAGCTGGTGATCATTAAAACGAGTAAATTTGGGTTAGATAATACTATTCTGCTCCCTGTGGACTCACTCACCCAATCTTCTGCTGACCCTGGCAGATTGGGTCTCCATTAGGTGTTTGACTACTATTGCCATCAGGACCTGACTTATGGATAACCCTGAGAGATTGAGACTTGTAATACTATGGTTCATAAACCTCCCTCTGTTCCCTATTCAGTGTCCATTGAATAGACAGAGATGAATAGCTTTTAGTCTATGTTCTCTGTGACCACTTTGATTGGTATAGGGCAGTATCACAGTCTCTTGTCCTGGAAAAAGATCACTCCCCATCATTTCAGTTCAGGAAGAATTAGATCATTTTGTTCAGAGGCAGGGAGATTGCTTAGTGGACTTGCTCAAATTCCACCCCATCTTGTGGTTCTGTGATTGTCTGAATAGCCAAGAGATTTTTAGATACTTGTCAGAAAACTAGCCGTCTGAAACCAACTAGGGCTTCATTCAGCTGATATTTTGACAAAAGGAACTTTGCAAGAAAAAAGCTAACATATAAAGTTATTTATAAAAGTATCTAAATATGGTCTGTGATGGGTACAAAAAAGGGAAAGATTTTCTAAAAGAATCATTTAAAAATATTACTGTACATTAATTTATTATTTTTGCCAAAATTTATTCTGGAAATGGAGATATTTATGAAGCTATTTTGGAACTTAATTACAATGAATCCCCATTAAAACATTTTCATTTTCTTCTTTCATTAAAAACTCAACTGAATACATACCTATACACACAGTATTTTCCATTATTATAGTATCTAAATATTCCATGAAAACCTTAGAAGTGATTTTGGCACATGAGAATAACTTCACTGTGCTATGAAAGATTATTTTAGGTCATTTATTCCTATGAAATTTACAAATTAAGTCTCATTCTTTCCTTGAATAAGAATAATTGCTTATTTTTCTGACATGGATTAACTCTTTCAATACAGTGGCTTATGGTGAAGGGGAAAAAACATGGAACTTGGAGGCAAGAAGGCTTGAGTCTAGTCTCAGCTCTAGCACTCTTACAAAGAGCTGTGTGATTTGGGGTAAGCCACTTCACTCCCATTAGCCTGTTTCTTCATCTGTAAAATAGGAATCATTTCATATTTTCTGCTCAGTTTACACAATCCTTGTAAAGAAAGTACTTTGTAAACTATATATTCCTTATAATAGCCCTGAGAGGTAGGGAAAAGAGGTATTATTATTAGTAGTAGTATTATTAGTATTATTATTATTCCAGTTTTAAAGATGAGGAAATTCAAGCTTAAAAAGGTGAAGGGACTTTTCCCAGGTCATAAGGCTAGAAGGTGGTAGAACCCTTGTCTCCTGACTCTCAGATCTGTGTTCTTTCCTACACACTTATACTACCTCTTTATGAGGCATATTTAGGATCAAAGGCCAGGTAGGCGTAAAACGAGACTCAGGTACTATCACCTACAAATTCAGAACCAGTGGGGCTCCTGAAATAGATATGGGGCCTATTACAGTGAAAGTAATTGGAGTTGGAAAGAAACAGGAGAGACTTTCATCTCGGACTCTATATTCTCTAAGAGAGATATAGTATGTAGTCAAGTCACTGGTTTCCTTAAATATTTCCCTAGGTGGCGCTGCAGTGGATAGAGTGCCAGGCCTGAAGTCAGGAAGACTCATATTCCTGAATTCAAATCTCACCCCCAACATTTACTAGTTGTGTGACCCTGAGCAAGTCACTTGACCCTGTTTGCTTCAGTTTCCTTATATATAAATTGAACTGGAGAAGGAAATGGCAAACCACTCCAGTACATTTGCCAAGAAAACCCAAAACGAGGTCATGAAAAGTTGGACATGACTGAAACAACTGAACAACAGCAACACCAGTTGCTTGGGCTCATAGACCAAGATCCTGTTGCTGGAGATGCTGCTGTGAGGAGAGGGGGAAGGGCAAGGCTGGGCCTGGGAAATGTTTACTTTGGGTCTATATGTGAGGGGGTGGGAAGGATACTGCCATCTGATAGCTTCCAATTTTAAATAAGTATTCTTGCTAATTAGTGCCAAACTTGGTTATTTTTACTTGTTGAAGTAGTATATGTGTTTTCTAAATGTCTGTGCTCTGGGAAAGAGCCCTGTTGCCCCACACAAATAAAAGCCAAATGCAGCTCTCCCAGGCCTGGTGTCATTACAGCATGGCCAATTGTTTATTTGGTGCATTTGAAGGACTGACGTACAACAGATTGGACAGCAGCAATTGATAGTGACCCAGAAAAACCATAGTAATTTGTACGCTTCTAATTTTTATGTTGGTTTATACAAAGGATGGGCTGGCATCTATCTATCAAACTGAAAACTGGAAGGCCCATCCCAAATTAGATGGTTGTCTTGATTGGCTTCTGTAGTCAAGCTGTAGATGAGCATTCTTTCTTGTTGATCAGAACACTCTTTGTCCTCACGATTTGAAGAATCTCATCCAAGTGTCTTCGTGGTGGACCTTCTTTCCCACCCTTAACTTACACATGTTGATCTTTGTCATCGATCTCCTTTGCTAACTGGACATTTTCCCATGTTTTGCAATGTTGTGGTAGCAAAGAAATTTCCAGCTCTTGAAAAGTCAGAGTCAAAATTCTATTCTCAGCTCTTCACAGTACATTTACTGGGGAAGGGGAGGGGAGTATCCATATTTTTCACACTTGAAAATTGCTTACAGAGAAACACTTGGGGACTCTGACCATGGCATTTGCAACTCCCTTCATTCCTTCCCTTCGATGTTGTCTGAGTGGCACAGATGATTACTTGAGCAGCCTTTCCTCAGGAAGTGACTCTGACCCCATAAAAAGAGCAGGCAATAACAAAAATCAACTTGATGGTTTAACTTCTTAATCTCCAAAACATAATGATAACAGCAAGAAGCCTCCTACAAAATTAGGGTCATATGAGGTCCATAGCCATACTGTAACTCTACATCTCAATTTTAAGCTTGAAATTGGAATGGCAGTGTGGATAGTAGAGTCATAAGACTTAGAACAGGGTGGAATCTTAGTGGTTATCTAGGCCAGTGTCCTAATTTTACATAGGAGAAAGCTGTGTGGTGGAGTCAGGATTTGAACTCAGTTCCTCAGTATCCAGGGAGCATAGCTTCCAAGGCTGGCAGTGCTGCTAAATATATGTGCCTCACTTTCTTTTCTTTCTTTCTTTTTTTGCTTTCTTTGGAGGGGGAAGGTAGGGCAATTAGGGTTAAGTGACTTGCCCAAGGTCACATGGCTAGTGTTTGTTTTAAGTGTCTGAGGCCGGATTTGAACTCAGGTCCCCCTGACTTCAGGGCCGGTGCTCTATTCACTGTGCCACCTAGCCACCCCCATGCCTCACTTTCTTAACTGAAAAATAAGGGTACTGAAGTTATGGTATAGAAGCAAGAGTGCTGGATTTGTAGCCATGAGCCCGGGTTCAAATTTCCATTCTATTTATTCATTGTTATGACCTTAGTCTAAATACTTTTCTTCTCTGGGACTCAGTTTCTTCATCTGTAAAATGAAGGGGTTAGTCTAGATTATCACTATGACCAAGCCCTTCTCTAAAATTCTCTCCTAAAGTCTAGTTTTGGATTACCAACTGTCTTGGACATCTTGAATCAGTTAGCCTATAGAGGATGTCTCAAACTTAGAATGTCCTAACTAGCTTTCCCCCAACAAAGCCACCCCTCCTCTGGACTTCCCTTCCTGTGTAGGGGCACCACCATCACCTTAGGTTCCCTGGCTCCCAACCTGAGTGTTGTCCTTGACTCCTTAATAGAATGCAGACCTTTTGAGATTGATGATGTTGAAACCTGATCAGAGGTGGGAGGAGGGGGCGGAAGAAGGGAGTAGAAGCTTTTTTGGGGTTTATTCCCTCCCCCTTCACCTCCAGCTACTGATCTGACTTGAGTTATATGTCTTTCCACAAACCATGACTGATGGTCTCCAGGCAATCACAAACTATTTCCGGAGTGATGTCATCTGCTTTAATACTGGGACCAAAACACTTCACTCCTCCCAAATTGGTTAAGGGCTTGTTTACACCTTTGATTGATCGAGTGATTCAGTCAGAACTATGAGCCTTCTGTGTTCAATCTCAGTGGGTAGTCACCCACTCTTACCTTACTATTGAATTTTTTCCAACAATTTTTCTTGAACAGGCATTATTTCCCCAATGTTTTGTACTCTTGGCTTTATTAGCAGGAGCTCTGCTTCTGTGTTTGCTATTCTGATGATTGATCTGGCTTTATTTTTCAGTCTCCTACCAGATAGTTTAGACAATTATGGCTTAATTGTATATTTTGAAATCTGGCAGGAGTCCGCCTTTATCAATATTTTGCTTTCTTCTCTTAGTTTTCTTTGATGTATTTGTAGAAATACAGGCAAAAACTTTTTTTTAAAATCTGGTTCTATACAGTGTTGTTGTTGCTGAGTTGTTTCAGTCGTCTTACTCTTTGTGACCCCATTTGGGGTTTTCTTGGCAGAGATACTGGAGTGATTCACCACTTCCTTCCCAGCTAATTTTACAGACAAAAATACTGCAGCAAACAGGGTGAAGTGACTAATCCAGGGTCACACAGCCAGTAAGTGTCTGAGGTCAGATTTGAACTCAGGAAGAGGGGTCTTCTGATTGTAAGCTCGGTGGTCTATCTACCGAGACACCTTTGTGCTACTGTTAATGGTATTTTATTGAACCTGTTAAAGAGTTGTTGGGTCTAGAGCTAGAAGTGATGTGGGAGACCATAATTTCCCAGATGAGCATACTGAGGCTGAGAAATCAAGTGACTTGCCCAGGGCCACATAGATTGTAGCTGAGCTAGGTTTGAATCCAGCACTTCTCCAGGATTCTATCCAAATCTTACCCTCTCAGCTGAAACTACTGTCCTCTCATTCCTCATCTCCCCTGATGATGACCATCTTCTCCTGCTCCTCTCTCTAGGTTTTTTGCGGGGGGCACTCTCTCCTGTTTCTCCTGCTGCCTGTCTGACCACTTTCTTAATTACAAAATTGATAGATACTAACAAACACAAGCATTTCCAAATCCAAAGAACAGAAAAGGGACCTGTATATGAAATCATAAATCTATTACAACTTTTAAAAGGCTATGTTGTTTAACTCAGTTCTACTAACCCCACCCCACCAGTGGGTGTGTATGTATGTGTGTGTGTTGTGTGTGTGTGTTGTATATGTATGTGTGTCTGTCTGTCTGTGTCCTTCTACACTTTTTTTTGCCCTCTTCAATTTTTAAAAATGTTTCCTTGTCAATCTTTTGTGTCGCTCTATCTTCCCCCACCCTTCCCCTCCCCTCCCCTTCTCAACAAATAAAAATAGATAAGAGAATTCATGCATAGGTCATATCTGACAGTGTAACATTCTGTAGTCTAATCCAACACACTTATAACATACTTCATCATCAGTCTTCTGGATTTGCAGCTGGTTACTGCATTGCTCAGTTTTCTGATGCCTCCTCGTGGTATGGAAGTGACCCTGGGTTCTAGAAGATTACTCCAGCAGAAAACATGATTTGGCAAGTCCTTCTTGGGTTAACTTACAACTGTGGAAAGCATACTGGATTTCCCATCAGAAGACCTGGGACTTCCTGGCACTTCCACCCTCTCTCTGGGACAGAGTTTGCTCACATTAACTAGATTAGATTACTTCTGAGGTCTCTTCCAGCTCTAAATCTATGAGCCAATTGCCTGTAAGATTCCTTCCACCTTTCAAAGAATGAACCCTTTTGGCCAGATTTCCTTGCTAGCAGATGACCTTGCCTTAAAAATTCTTGTCTTTAAATGATAATGCTCCCTATTTTAATATTTTGAAGAATCATAATTTTGTTAGTGGATGCTTCCTCGATTGCAGACCACATTTTAGAAGATGGTCCCCATGAGCTTCTGTGGTTGGAAAATTCACCATCCAGTAGCCTTCTGGGTCAGGAGCCTTGCCACACTTAGCTCTTTACCCTGGGGGAATTGATCCACTTAGCTCTGCAATGGAAGCTGAGATTGAGGAATTGTGCAAACTCAAGGAACCCACTGTTAGCTCACCCAGACTTGTCATCTGTGTGTATAACTCTCCCAATTCTCTTTGCAGCTCTTGTTCTGTGAAGTTGCCAGAACTGGTACTACTTTTATTTAATTATTTGTTATTTTTCTTTTTTCCTCAAATGCTCAAATTTTAACAAATCTCACCTTAATGACATTTTTAAAGTATATATTCTAATACTACTATTGATTTTGAAGAGCATGGCAGTTCATTCCCCCATGGTTCCACTCACCATCCCTGTGACTCCCCAGTCTAAAACTTTCTCTTCCTACGTATCACTGCCTTCCCCCCATTATAGTGTAAGTACCTTGAGCACAGGATAGGCCAAGGACTTTGTCACTTTTCCATTTGGATCCTCAGGGCCTGGGGAGTATAGCACAGTGTCTTACACATAGTAAGCCCCTGGTGAATACTTTTTCATCCATTCATTCATTTATGTACTAAATCAGCTGGTCCTCTAATGACAGACACATCCTTGGGCCTGTACTTGAAGCCTTTGGATGTTGATAGAATATCTGTCAGACTTTGTACTCTGATGAGATAGTCTTTGAGAGCCCAGAGCGACCTCTGTACTACAGGAAGGCATTGATGTAAAGCTTTAGTAGAAGTTCAAAAAATTGAATTTTTAAAAAATAGGGTCTTTGACATCTAAATATTAGCCATTTTTATATTTATGATGGAATATCTAGAAATAAGAATGCTGTTTCTTGAATTTATTTATTTTTTGCTTTTTGGAGGGCAATTGGGGTTAAGTGACTTGCCCAAGGTCACATGGCTAGTTTTTGTGTCAAGTGTCTGAGGCTGGATTTGAACATAGGTCCTCCTGACTCCAGGGCTGGTGCTCTATTCACTGTGCCACCTAGCAACCCCAAATTTGTTCTTAATATCAGAAATATTTGCTTCTTAGAGCTAAGGAAAGGCATATGCGGTAGGCATATTGTAGCATGAGACCTCAAGTGTTTCCATGAAAACTTCTACAAATCTCCAGGTTTTTGGGGGGAAATACCCTTGTCTATTTGATTGAATACAACTTTTCAAGATATGAAATAGTCACATATTTAAAGTCTTGACAATATTGTCATATTAGTCCATTAAATTCATATAGCATGAAATCAGAATAAGTGGTAGTCGAGTATTAAAGTCTGAAAATCCACAGCATGGAATCTTATACTTTGGGATTTTATAAAACATTTAAATGAAATATATCTGTGATCAGAGACCTCACTGAAAATGTAATAGAGGAAAAATGAAAGGGTTTGGAGAAGATGTTACTTAGCTAAGTGTGTGAAAAGCTCAAAGACTGTTTGGTACTATTCCTCAGCCTTGATCCTTCACTGAAAGAAATGATTACTTTTCATTGAAACTTATTGAATTGTACGGCATCAACTCATTTTAGGAATGTTGATAAACTTGGCATGTTTGGGAATAGATGCAATTGCCGCTTCAAGTGGAAATGAGTCAGGCTTCCTGAAAAGTGAGGAAAAAAAAACAAGCAACATAAATGATTTAAATTGATGAGAGAAGAGGTAAACAATTGGAGAGAGTTGAGTTGATTAGAAAAAAAAACCAACATGCTTCTGTTTTCAGAATTGGTCATCCAATGGCGAATTTGATGGCAAATTTCTGAGGAAGGAGGAGAGTGCTATTGCTTCTTAGTAAAATGATACATTTGGAAAGTCTGTGGGTGGCTGGGATTTATTTGCCTCCTCCTGGGATTTCTTTGACTATTCACTCTAAGGCAAGTTGGTGCTTGTTTCTCCATTTTTACCTGCCTAAAGTCAGAAAGGTTTGACTTGAGTACCCTTTACTTCAGTTCAAGTTAGTAAATATTCATTAAGTGACCTCTATGTCTCGGGTGAAAGTCATGGTGTAGTGGATTGAGAGCTGGCTTTTGAGTCAGAAAAACCTGGTTTCAAGTGTTGCATCTGACTGTTGCTATGCTATTACTACTACTACCACTGTCACTACTACTACCACTACCACTGCTACTACCCCTGCCACCCCCCCCACCACCACTACTACTACTACTGCTGCTGCTGCTGCTGCTACTGCTACTACTACTACTACTACTACT
>CM053602.1:26925663-26953497 GCA_028646575.1 Pseudocheirus occidentalis | reverse complement strand
ACTACTACTAGCAACTATTAGATAAAGGCGTGGATGGCATGATAATCAAATTCATAGATGACTCAAAACTGTGAGGGCTAGCTAGCATACTAGAAGAGAGAATCAGGATCAAGAAAAGATTTTTGACAGACTAATGCTTCTTAAAATGTGGGTCATGACCCCATATAGGGTTGCAGAATGGGTTGTGACTGGAAAAAGCTTAAGAAGCCCTGGGCTAGAGTATTTGGACTATATCTGATAAGATGAAATTCAATAAAAATAAACATAAAATCTTATATATGCCTCCACTTCCTTCTTAATGCTTAGTCTGCCTTCAGCCTCGTTATACAACTGAATCTCCTCTCTCCAAATTTACAGTTTACGATATTACCATAGCATTACAACAACTCTGTGATGTAGATGCAGTGGCACTTATAACAATTATTATTCCCATTTTACAGGTGAGGAAATTGGGGCTGAAAGGGGCTCAATGATTTGCCAGGGTCACCCAGGTAGTAAGTGTCTGAGGCAGGATTTGAATTTATGTCTTCCTGACCCTAGGCCCAGAACTCTGTCCAGTGTAGTGCCACCTAGCTACTTATACTAGTACATGCTGTGTGTCACTGGACAAGCAGAGAGAATGCCTAGAGCTGAGAGATGAAGTCTCTTGTTCTTGGAACAGCTAGGAGGCCAGGGTCATGGACTGAATAGTATGTGTTGGGGAGTAAGGTATAAGAAAACTGGAAAGGTAGGGCAGGGTGGGGCTAGGTTATGAAGGGCTTTGAATGCCAGAGGATTTTGATACCTAACTTTATATAATTTTATAAATATTTTCTTATCTTTATTGATAAGGTCCTTTCCCATTCTGAAATTTTGTGTATCTGTCTCCTATACTATTTTTTGAAGGCCTCAATTTCTTCACTAATAAAATAAGAGACTATGATGAACTGATTTTCAAGATTATTTCAAGTTCTTAACTCTAAACTTCCTGAGATTGTTTATCTTCTCTCTGTATATGGCCTGAAAGAAAAATTGGGGGCAGCAATTTTGCTGCTTTGCCCTTTGTTCCTAGGAACTGCCTCCTCTATTGCCTCCTGTGCCCACAAAGATGTCCAGTCTTGGTCTCATCCTCCATATTTCATTACTGTGGCCTCCAGATGGTCGGCCATTTTTCATCTATGTCAAAGAAAACTAATCTCTGACCTTCAAACTCCCCAAATGTTTCTATCTCTAAAATATTGCCTCCTCATGCTTGAGAGAGGATACGAGAAAAAACATAAACCAAGAAAATGTCATTTCCTAGGATTCTCAGAAAAGAGTTTTAAAGTTCCAGTGGTGGGGTTGGGGCAAAGGGGAGGGAAAAATCATAAAGAGTTGCAACACTCAAGTGAATTCCATTTGTTATAGTGGGTAATGACCCTCCCTGTTTTGTGATATGAAATTCATTCTTCCTTTCTGGGGAAGGTCATTGCTTGGTGTGCTTTTCCCCAAGTTGACCATTGTAAGAAAGTGGTTTTGCTTGCCCTTTATTGTTAGTGGAATATGATTGGTCTCTTGGTGATTTAAATCATCCTTGGCAGGATGTGGAATTGTCCGAATTTAGTTGACAGATGGTAAGGTTCAGAAGCAGGAGAAATCAGACAAAGCTTACAATGACCATGTTAGAGCATCTAGTTGGCAAGGCTGTGTCTGCGGTGCATTATCAGGTTTTTTTTTAACTGCAACCATAATAACCAACAGCAACAGCAGCAGAAACATCAGTTTTTTCAAAGTGCTCTAAAGGGTGTTTACTCTAAACTGCATTGCTTTTATTCTCTCTTCAGAGGAGCTTTGTTTCAAGGACTGGATACATCTAGGGCCAACACTTTGAAACACACCATTGAGATAAAACATCACCTGTGTCTACCTAAAAATATTGTCCAAGTTTAGGAAGTAGCCTTTGTTCCTTCTGTTCTGGTCTCATGTTTACTCCTGAACTTCAGAAATTTGTATTTTCGTCAGTACGGGCTCTTCTTCTACTAAGATAGATTACTGTTGCTTCCACGACTTAGTAAATCACTTTAGAGAACTGTAATGGATGAAAAAATTCATCCTTACTGCCAATTTTCTGATGAGCTTCTGTGAATTTAGCTAGTCTGGTCATCAGGTGAAAGCCTTGCAACCTGTCCCCAGTGTCATACTCAAAGCCTTAGAAAATCCAGAGGCAGTCCCGTGCCATAATAAGCCAAAGCAGCAGAACTTGACAGGAAGGTTTGTTTCCATTCAATTTTTAGTTCAATTTAGAGGTCCTAGGATTTACAGCCACGAAAGAAACTGAGAGAGAATCTGCTGCCCCACCCCTTCATTTTAAGTTGGAACTTGTTTCTATAGGCATCTTGCTAAGAAGGAGCATCTGATATGGAGTGGAAACCATAAAATGAATATTCTCTAGAATATGGATATAATTGAACTAGACCAGGGGTTTTGACCTTTTTTTGCATCATAGATGCCTTTGATAGTGTGGTGAAGTCCATGTACCCCTAATCAGAAAACAATTCTATTGAAATCCATTTATCAAGTCCCCAGGTTAAAACCTCCTGGACAATATCATTACTAAGGTCTCTTTCCATTCACAACTAGATTTGGGATCCAGAATCTATGTAAAGTTAATATAAAAATTTCAGTAATAAATTGAAGGATAAGTAGAACATGTTTTGATCATCAGTAAGGGAAAACAAATTTACTCCTATTTCGTCAACTCCTAACACATGCTAATTCTCATGAGTTATCTTAGAGGTGGAAGAGCCCCCACCAGTGACGAGTAGTTCAAATTAAGCAGAGATATATCTTACTAGTGGACAAGAAACCATGAGGCAAGGCTGGGTGTATGTTAGGAATGTCAGACAGAGGACATTGTGTTAGGAATGTCCCAGAGGAATGATGGCAGATGATGTGAGTCTAGTATGGAAAGCCCTCAAGGTATATGTATCTTATAGTTTGGTAGTTGATGATCAGAGCTCATAAGAGACAAAGTTAGGATGTGATGATGAGGAAAACATATAAGAGTATTGAAGACGTCACCTGGTTAAACATGTTTTGTGCTTTGTTTATATGAACATGTGTCTTTATTTAAGTCTTAGTCTGCTGCCTCATCAGGATTGCAGGGGACTCTGGATTCTCAAAGACTTTGCTGATAGAGTACAGGCTCTCAAAGGTCTTCTTAATCTGTGAAGGCTTCAAGTATAGACCCAGCAGAGAATTGTGTGGTCATCCTTTGAATACCTGCCCAGCTGAGTTCAGAGAGACTCACTACCGGAGTTGGATTTGCATCTCAGACTACCTCCTGAACCGTATCTCCATAGAGCTTGCAAGATGAGAATCTTTGTTGGTGAGAAGAATGTTGGATTCATAGAAAGGAGGAAAACTTGGATGTACTTTTATTCTTTATTGATTTTTTTGGGAGACAATCAGAGTTAAGTGACTTCCTTAGGGTCACATAATTGATAAGTGTCTGAGGCCAGATTTAAACTACTCGGGTCCTCCTGACTTCAGGGCCAATGCTCTATCCCCTGCATCACCTAGCTTTCTCCAGCTCCCTTCTTTATTTTCTGTTGGACTGTCCATAGAAATTTTTCAGGGAACTGAAGGTTTGCTATGTGTTTGATATGGCAACCAAGAATGCAAAGTTGACCTTAGGTTGGATCCAGGAATAAGTAGTTGGCAGATTTACTGTGGGGACAGCTAGATGGCATAGTGCATAGAAAGGGGCCTGGAGTCTGGAAGACCTGAATTCAAATTCGACTTCAGTTTCCTCATTTGTAAAAGAAGAGGCCTGGAGTAGATGCTTTCTTTCTTTATTTTGTATTTTTGGAGTGGGAAGGCAGGGCAATTGGGGTTAAGTGACTTGCCCAAGGTCTCATAGCTAGTAAGTGTTAAGTGTCTGAGGCCACATTTGAACTCAGGTCCTCCTGACTCCAGGGCCAGTCTGGTGCTCTATTCACTGCACCACCTAGCTGCCCCTAGATACTTTCTTAAATCCCTTCCAATTCTTTACTAGGGTCTTATCTGAGGATTTACCTAAGGTTACAGAGCTAGTAAGTGTGTGATGCAAGATTGGCCTCCTGATCTTCCTGAGTCCAGAGTCATGCTGCATGTCTAATAGTAGCTGATATTTATGTGAGCGCACAAATTATTATCCCCTTTTCTAGATGAAGAAACTGAGGCTTACAGAGAACACAGCTTGCCCACAACCATGCAGCTATATCCGAGAAAGTACTTGTCACCAGCTATTCTGACTTCAGACTAGTGCTCTTTCAAGGTTTGTATGAACATCTGAGTTGGGCTTTAAAACTATTCTGTAGATGAAAATGTCAGGGGATACATTACAGGTCTGGGAACAAGATGAGGCTGGGAAACCCATAGGAACTGACTTCACTGGAGTCTCTGTTGGAAAATTACTGGGGAATTATGGGATAGGTAACCTGAAGGACAGACTAAGGGTTTATATTTGATTCAGTAGTTAGTTTTAGTGCTCATGAGTGCTGCAGACTCCTTTCCTGATCTCTGACAATTAAGGTGGTAAAACTCAACCATTGGCAAGTTATGTTTTCATAAGTCAGTATTACAGGCAAACAAGTCACGGGTTTCTAGGTCATTTAGTGAGTAGAGAGCCAAGCTTTGAGTCAGAAAGACCTGGGTTCACATCCAGCCTCAGATATTTACTGACTGTGTGACCATGGGCCAGTCCTGTGGCCTTTTCAAGTCTGCTTTCCTCATCTGTAAAATGGCTAGATCAAAAGTGCTTACTCAGCAGGCTTGTTGTAGAGATCTATGGAGACTCTACAGGTAAAGTACTTAACAAACCTTAATGTGTTCATACAAATATTAACTATTCTTTTTTTCCCTCTTAGGAGATGCTTGAGTCTGCTGGTTGATCCTTGAGGCCCCTTTGACTTCCATTGTTCACTGAGATTATGATTTCATCCATATCCTTCTCCCCACTTTCAGGACCTTATTTATATCGACACTCATCTAACGATGTGCTGAAGGTAGGTGAATTTTCTTCATTCAAATTGCATCTCTTTGTTACAAAATAGATGAGAGTTAAATGGAGTTATCTCTCTCTTCCCTGGGCAGGTGACACAGCTCTATTTACATCCCATTAAGCTTCATAAAGTCATGTCACAGTGCCTAATGTGACAGGCCATGTAACCAATCAAATGGCATGCATTGTCTGCTGGCTTACCGCATTTTTATTAAAGGATCACAAGAGACAAATGACTCTTTCAGTGTCAGAGAAATGTAGTCTCTACTACCTGAAGTTGAAGTGGAAGCTTTGCTAACCTGCTATTCGTGAATAACTAGAAAATACATGTCTTCAGTGTGCTCCCCTTTCAGCAGAAGATGATTTCTGCAGTACGGACAAAAACATTCCTCTTGTCATCCATCTTCTTACATATATTTTTCCCCTACTAGGATTCAAGATTTCCAATTATAGGTAGGCGCTGTTAAAAAGGGCTAAGAATATTCATTCATAAAACACTGATATAATAAGACATCTTAAAAATGACCTTCACAAATTCTCCTCTGATGGCTCACTGTGGGGTAGAAGTGACCCTGGTTTCTCAAGGGCTATGGTTTGGATTTGATCCAAGAACTATTTCTGGAGCCCTATTAGTTGTGCAAACTTCCCATGCATACCATTCTTGCTCTTTGCCAGTTAATTCAAGAAAACTCAGATATTGAGTAATTATTTTTATAACTTTATATTGTAGAATAACAAGTTATAGCATTATTCGTTTTTCCAGATAGTGCAAATCTAGAACACCAGAGTTGGAGTCAGGAAGACATGAGGTTGAATCCTGGCTCAAAAGCTTACAAACTTTGTGACTATGGGCAAGGCATTTAACTGTCCTCAGTCTCAGTTTTCTCACATATAAAATGAGGATAATGATAGTGGACAAATTGGGTTTGAGTTCCAACTTTGCCTTATTTCCCATGTGACCTTGGACAAGTCACTTCACTTCTATAAAATGAGTAGGTTAGACTACATACTCTTTAAAGTCCCTTTCAACTCTTAAGTATATAGTTTTAAGAACATATGTCTATTGTCTGAGAACCACTGTAGTGAAGTACATGGTGGCTTCTCACTAGATCCTTCAGGGGTTAATGAATGTTGTTAGTCATAATAGTTCTTGAAGATCATCTACTACATCATAGAGGGTGTTGCCATCTAGGTCACTGGAGGAAGATCATACAACAAGGGCTTTGTCCAGGGTGCTGAAGTTTAGAGGGCATTTTAGTGCAGTCCAAGGATATTTATCTCCCCTATATTCAATATTGGCTAGACAACAGGTAAGGCACTCCCACTCTGCCTGTCTCACCCCATTCTTCCTTGCTCTAGAAATATAAAATCCTATATTCCTATGGATAGCTCTGAGAATTACTCATTACTATATCTATAGTCTTATTGATTTGGATATTTGTTCCAAATGCACAGATTTTAAGTCATCTATAGGACAACCAGTGGTGCAGTGGATAGAGTACTGGGCCTAAAATTACAAGATGCATCTTCTTGAGTTCAAATCTGGTCTCAGACCCTGGCCAAGTCACTTCACCCTGTTTGCCTCAGTTTCCTCATCTGTAAAAGGAGCTGGAGAAGGAAATGGCAAACCACTTCAGGATCTTTGCCAAAAAACCCCAAATGGGATTGCTAAGTATCAGACAGGATTGAACAACATAGTGGGCTTGTATTCTGTCTAGGGGTGGATTCCTGTTTGATTAGAAGGACTCTCTCTAGCTTTTATTTTGTATCCCTCCCATCTTCCTCCTTAGGCTGACTCAGAATGTGGTGGGCTCTGGCTGTACCCTAGTTCCCTGGGCCAACTCATTGTTCTTCCACCTGCTTTAGCCCCTGGGGTCTGTCTGCTCACCTGAACATTGGGGCATCATTTGTGCTTATTCCAGAGCTCCTCTGCTTTTCATCCTAAGACACTTTGCACCATAAGTACATAATGAGGTGTCTGGCACAATAAAGCAATTTTATATACGTAGTTCGGGAGAGCAAAGAACAGTCACTGGAGGAAAGAGAAAGCTGATTAGGACAGACATGAAAATACTTGAGCCAGAGGTTTTCTGACTGCAAGAAACAGTATTGGAGAGGCAGACATCTGCTCCCTTCCCATCACTTTTGGGTGTTGAGGGGCAAGAAAGGATCATTCTACATTATAATGAACAATCTTGGTCCCAAAAAAGAGATCTGAGAATAGATCTCTTTACCGCTTTTGCTTGGAATGCTCTGTCTCTTTACCTCTGCCTCTTGGAACCCCTAGTGCCCCTTGTGGCTCAACTCAAGGGCCACCTCCTTCACCAAACCTTTCCCTATCCCTTAACTCCAAGTTATTATTACTCTCTCCCCCAATTAATTTATATGTTGTGGTAAAGGGAAGGGAATATGTATTTATGTTGAGCCTATTATGTGCCAGGCACTTCGCTAAGTACTTTTAAAATATTAACTCATTTTATCCTAACAGCGACCCTGGGAGGTAGGAGTTATTATTATCCTCCTTTTACAGATGAGGAAACTGAGTCAGCAGTGAAATAAGTTGCCTAGGGTCAAACAGCTATGAGTGTCTGAGCTCAGATTTGTACTCAGGTCTCCCTCATTCCAGGTCCAGCTCTTTACCCACTGCGCCATCAGCTGCATATGGTCTGTGTTTTCTTATTCCTAACCTTTTTGTCCTTCCACTATTAGAATGCAGACATGTTGAATTGAAGCGAATGGAAGCAGAAGTCTGAATTTCCATTTTACGCTTCTCTCAGCAGGTGGCAGGGGTACTTGTCACGCACCAAGAGACCTATGAACTCTTAATTAGCTACAGCAAAGTGTAACCAATTAGATTGTGAGCACTCCAAGGGCAGGACCAATCTTATTTTCCTTTTCTATTATCCACAGCTTAGTACCTTCTTTCTGACTGATTTTTACCAATTTCACAGACTGCAGCTTCAGGACCGGAAAGGTGGTACCCAGTGAAATCCAGGGACTGTCTGCTTTGTTACAAGTCCATCTGCTCAGTTAAGCTTTGATGTTCGTTGATGGCAAGGTCTTGTTTATTACATGACGGTAGTTGATGTCCCAAGGCACTTGTGCCCTCAGGTTTCCTATTGATTAATATTTTTGTTTGCTAGGGTCATCCATCCTGATGAAGCAATGACTTTGAATGATAGCTTTGGAAAACACTTTGCAAATGTCTTCAGGTACAGGGGTTGCTTGCGACAGCAGCTTTAGAAATAGGATTGTTTTGCATTGATGTCTCAGCTTTCTCCTGGTCAAAATGTTCTTTCTGGTAAAGTCATGTATAGTCATGCACTCCCAGCATGCACACATGCGCATGTCTCCCATGTGACATCAGTGATCGTTTTCTGGGCAGAGATTTTCAAAGCATCCTAATTCATTATGTGAGTCATCTCTCTGTTGTAGGGGGGACGGAGGTGGAGGCGGAGGCGGAGGCGGAGGGGGCAATGCGGCTGCTCTAATTCTTCCCTAGTGTAAGGTGACTGCATTTTTTATTTGGAAGATGTGCATGAGCAGATTTTATTCGCTGGCCTTTGATGATCTAGCATTTTGATATTAATCCAGTTGTGAAAGCATTTGGTGAAATATGGTATATCTCGATGAATAGGTTAGAGCTGGAGCCTCATTTGCATATTTCTTTTGCCTGAGATCAGCGAGGCTTAGGCGACATCTTCATAATTTTCAATTTCACAGAAGACTGTCAAATCTTAGCAAAATCAGGAGGGAATTCTTTGAAATTTATCTCTTCTTCCCTCCTTTGTCTTCCCCCACACCCCCTCCCAAGTTGTCTTACCAATTTCTATGCTAAATATACAATTAAAATCCCAGCATTACACAGATGCCACTGTGTTAAAGACAGAGGGAAGCATCGAGGGCTTGGAATTGGAGGAATTTAGTTTTATTTACAGCAGGAAATTGATGGTGAAATATGACCATTAAAACAGATCCCCATAGCCGAGGGGAAGAGGATGGTGAAGGAAGCAGTGTGAAGAGCACTTGGGATTTGGAGTCCAGGGACAGGGGTTCACATCCCATCTCCCTGTCCCTTATCACTTGCTTAGGCAAGTCATTGAACTTCTTGGGGACTCAGTTTCTCTTTATCTCTACAATGAAGAGGAGTTACACTAGATGAAGCCTTTCTGGCTTCCAGTCTATGATTCTTCTGTGATTACTAAGGATCAGTTGGTAGAAGATTCTGAAAGGTTTCTAATAGTTAAAACTTCTGTAGCACCTACTATGTGCTAGGCAGGTGCTATTTTAACACCCATTTTACAGATGAGGAAATCGAGGCAGGAAGAGGTGAATTGGCTTGCCCAGGGTCACATAGGTAGTATGTGTCTGGGGCCAGATTTGAATTCAGGTCTTCCTGACTCCAGGCCCAGCACTCTATCCATTGTGGTGCCCCCTAGCTACCTCTACGTCATAAGACTGTTTTGATACCAAGCTAGAAAATGAGCGGAATTTGGTATTGCAAGACATAGGATCCAAGCTCTAGAGTTGTAATGGCCCACCATTGAACTTAATGTGGGCAAATCAGTCTTTTCTCATCCTCAGTTTCCCTATGTGCAAAATGTACTTACCTATCTGATAGAGTTGTTGAAGGCTGAGGGGAGGAGGGTCAGAAGAAAGAACCCTTGACAAACTGTTGGCCATTTGATAAACCTTAGCAATGCCTAGAAACACCAAATATTAAAGAAACTTGGCCAAACCTTACAAATGTCCCCAAAGCCTCCCTTTAATCCTGAAAAAATAGCAGCTCACAGATTCTGGCCTGACATGGGCCTATCACCCCCATCTTGTATTGATCTTGCTCCTCCCCACTGCCTTTTGACTTCCTCCTAAAAAAAAGTCTTTCCTGATTAGCTCAGGTTTTAGACACCTTCCACCCCTCCCTTTGCTTTGTATTTATTTAGTCTATACTTTGTTCTTGATTATATACTGTGGAAGGACCTTGCAGGCAGGCCATATTTTATTTTCATCTCTGGAGTCCCAGAACTTATTGCAATGTGGATCCTTATTGATTTGAATGGTCATGACAGAGCTAGTCAGACCTAACCCAGGCTGGGATTCTAATAGAGTGATCCTATTGCTCTGAGAAACTGCTGAAGAGTTCTGGAGACAGCAGGCCAGTCTTGCAAATGTGGATGCTATGGTGCTGTTACAGTCAGCCTGGAGCCCCTAAGGGTTTGGCGCCAGATTGCCCTTTCTCCTGGCCGTATGAGGGTAATCCAAATCAGCGGCCTCCTCAGGGATCTCTCTGTAAATGTGACTCTCTACTCTAAGCTGTTGGTTTAGTTGTGGTTTTTGTCCTATGGGAGACAGAATTTAGAGGATTCCCTAACATGCCTATGCCCCTAAATTGGGAATTCTAGTGGAAAGAACACTTGCCTTGCAGTTAGGAGGCCATGAGCTAAATGCCACCTCTGCTGTTTGGTAGCTGTGTGACCCTGGGCAAGTCTGAGGCCTTGTCAGTCTCAGTTCCTCATCTACGAAAAGGAGATGATAAGAAAGAACAGCACCTCCTTCACAGAGTCGTGGTGAAGACTGAAGAAGGGAATGGGGGTCAAGCCCTTTTGCCCATCTTCAGTTGCTGGATTTATGTGACTAATTGCTATTCTTGCATGCATGTGGCCAATAAGAAAGCTAAGCATCTAAAACTGGGAACGTTCACTTTGGACAGCCTAGAAAAAAGGTAGCCTCAGTCTCAGAGGAAGAGTTTTTTTTACATGTCTTAGTTCCTGACCTCAGGAACGGTATGGTCTAGTGGAAGATATGTCTTCTTAAATGTATTATTATCAGTTATTTAATAATGACAGCAACTGACATTTAGATAATGTTTTCAGGTTTTCTAAGCATTTAATGATCTTGCAAGGTAGGAACTAGCACATAGGAACTAGCATCAAGATATATCAGCTTAGCACCAGGTGCTGACATTGCCCCACTGCACCTTGTTATACTTATTTTAGAGATGAAGAAACTGTATTTAGTTTTGCTGTTTCATTTCATTAAAGTGAAATGACTTGCCCAGGGTCACATAGTATCAGAGGCAAGGTGTGAACCCAGGTCTTCTTGACTCCAAATCTAGTTCTCACTGTATGATAGATACTGCTTCTCTGTCTGAGCTACAGCACCCAGCAGAGTGTCATAGGGCAGCAAATGTTGAGTAAATGTTTATCAGAGGAGCCAAAGTAGACTCCTGTATTCCTCTGACTAGGGATTTGTACCTCTGGCATATATATTTGCCAAGGGAGAAGGCCGTAGACTTGCCTGATGCCCTTTAATGAGGCCTGGTATAAGAGGCTCACTGCTGAGTCAAATCCAACAGCTGTCTGTTTCAGCCTGCCATCTATTCAGCCATATTGTATAGAGTCCAGGGCTTTTCCCATATGGGGTTGCAACCCACAGTTTAAGAAACACTGGGAGAGGCCTCTACTAAAGTCTTCCTCTGCTGCCGCATAGTGGCCCTGCAGAGATGACTTTGGCTTCCCAAAGGCTTTGCCAGTAGAGCACAAGCTCAAGTTTGACAAGATTCCCTGAGTCCCAGATTCACCTGTAAAATGAGAGAATGGGGCTAGGTGACCTCTAATGTCCCTTTCAGCTCAACCTCTTCTGATCTCATCATCCTCTACAAATGAGCCTCCCTTCCTATGATCTGGACTCTTGGCTAACACCATAATACGTGACTGGCTGATGCCCAGCCCTAGCAGAATTTGACTGACCACCCCATGATTGTAGCAAACAGGTTTGGTCTCGAGGTTACTGTGGCTCAGGGCCAGAGCTGAAAATTTTTCCTCAAAAAATTAAGCTCTCTAAGGGTTTTAGATGAAGACAAAATACTTGATGTTCTTCTCAAAATAGCTTGTATTTGGCTACAACTGGCTTGGTCCTGTTTTCATTATCGGTTAAGAGGACACAATCTAATTTCTTTTGCAATTGTATCTAGCTGTCACCTTTTGATTTGACCACATTAGTCACTAAATGGAACTGTGTTTACTCCCCACCTCCCCACCCAAGGGGTTAGAAAAGAATCAATTTCCTCAGTATTATTGAGATGACCTGAGGGGCATATTGACAGCATCCTTCTTTGATTCTTGTTCTGAGAATGAGATTCTTCCATACTCTGAACAGGTCAATCTCACTGATGCTAGGAATGGTCAATTCTTGGCTTTTTTCATGGTGAAAAGCCCTGAAGGCCCCATTTGGGCCTGGGGGATCAAGTTTGCTGCAGCTGCTCATTCTGTGTGCCTGCCTGGTTTTTCCTGACCCTGTGCCAGGCAGGAGGATCAGTAGAGAGGAGGCTATGAAGGGATGTATCTTGACATGGCCATAGCACTAAAAAGTAATTAAATGATGAAATCTTGAATCCTGAAAGCAATGGAAAAGGATAAAAATGCTAACATGAAAGACAATTATAAGACTCATAAAATGTCTTTGAAATTCTAGAAAAGAATCTGAGAGCAGTTTTGAAAATTGGAAGTCTTTGAAAAATAAAGGTGAATTCAATAATCAAAAAATCCACTTTTGGAGCAGATAGAGGGCCATATTCAAGGCTAAGAGGGGCCTACATGAGTCTTGGGAAACCAAAGACATCTTGGTGAGCTGATACTCAATGGTGGGGAGTTCCTAGGTATAGGGTCTGTTCTAAGTATACCTTCCAAAGGAGCTTGTCCCACAGCTGAATTGGCAGCTGGAGCTCTGTGGGATCTCATTGCAGCTTACCAGCCTCCCAGCCCTCAGCATTTTATCCTGCAAGGGAGGGGTGAGGTTAGATGAGGCCAGAGAGAGTAGGCCGGAGCCTCAAAATGAACAGCTGCGGGCCAGGCCCCGATCAGTCAAAGGCGCAGCAGCAAACAGCTCTCCAGAGCATGCTTAAATTACCCTTGAATAGGCCTGGCTGCTGCCAGCCCCGTGATCTCATAGCATTTTCACAACATGAACCCTTTTACTGACAGAAATTTTAAAGGGCCCAGCCCTCGTTCCCCTTTATGAACATTTTGAATGAAACGGGAACACGCTGAACATTTACTGGACTTTGTTAGGGCTTCTCAGACATCCTTATTTTGACTTCAGAGATGTTTCTATTTGCACTAGGAGACTGGCCTGCCTGCTAACAGGTGGCAGGATACATTGACCCTTATTATCCCCCAGACATAGTATCTCATTTGTGAGTGTTTGGCCCAAAGGTCTACCTTCACCTGAATGTGTGCCACAGGCCTAATTTCTAGTCGGAAGGCTCTGCCTTCCACTTATTCCACTTGAACCACTTATTTAATGGTATTAGGACTCAGTTTCCTCATTTGTGAAAAATCACAGGGTAAAGTAATCATTATGGTCTCTCCCTAAGTCAACATTCTTTCTATATGGTCCTAAATCTCTTCAGAAGGTAGCCATGGACCCCCTGTTCATTTAATTTTCTCTGTGTTAAGTCTTCCATACCCACTGTCCTCCAAACTGCTTTTGTAATGATGTTATATATCAGAGCCTGAGCCTGAACCGGTAAACTGGCAGTTATGGATTTCCTAGCTGCTGGCTGATGGAGAGGCAGTCTTAGGCATTACTTTGGCAGAAGCTTTGGATTCTCTAGACTTTCTGGCATTGCGATGTCAATGACATTATTTTCTCTGCAGAGCAATTCAGTAACAGTGATCCAGGAACTCTTTGTGAATCTGACCATTCATTTAATCATTTGTGAAGGACCTACTATGTGCCAGATACTTTGATAGGTACTTGGCCTACTGTGACAAAAAAAAATACAGTCTCTGTCCTCAAGGAACTTATATCAGAAGAGCATAAAATGTGAATAGATAAATATATGCAAAGTCATTTCAAGGAGCAAGGCTGCTCATAAGTGGGAGGGCTAGTATCAGGCTAGGCATCATGTAAGAGGTAGTACTTGAATTGAGCCATGGAGGAAGCTAGGGATTCCAAGAGAGCAAGTTAAAGAATGAGAACCTTCCAGGCATAGAACTAAATAAGACATGAAGATGGAAGATAAAGCATCTATGAAGAACAGTAAGAAGACCATTCATTTAGTAACATGGAAAAGCTTAAAACTTCAATGGGCCTATAATTTCATTGATTTGGGTTGTCCTGAGCCCAAATTAAACTCTGTTACTTCCTGCCATTGCTGGCAGTTCTGCCTCTGTGACCAAACAGACTGAGTCTGATTTTTCCTTCCTAGGGGAGCCCTTCAGGTGTGTGGTGATACCTCTCATGTCCTTCCCTCCCCCCAACCTTCTCTTCTCCAAACAAAATATCCCAAGTTCCTTCAGATGAACCTCATGTGTTCTCTTCACATTCACATGGCATGTTCTCTTCATCATTCTGGTTGCCTCTCTCAGGAGAAGATCAAGTGAGATAATATTTGTAATGTACTTAGCACAGAGCCTGGCACATAGTAGGCACTTAATAAATGTTTGTTCCCTTACCTTTTGCCAGATTCTCTCCTAAAATCTGATGTATTGACCTAAAGAAAATGCTCAAGACATCGTCCAGCAAGGGCAGAGTGCAGGGGAAACTCTGACTACCCTTGTTTTGGACATGCTTCAGTAAGTCATGAATGTAGATATTCCTTCTACCCAAGCCCTCCCTTCTCATCCTGTATGACAGTTGCCTTTATCCTCCTGAAATGTTGCAGGCTTTCCTCTAGATGACACTTTATGTCACACACCTAGAGTCTATTGGCTATCACTTGCTCTTTGTGATGACCAGACCATCACCTTTTCCAGTCTTGTGTTTCCCTAATAATGTTTTACACAGCTTCTCCTGTACAACTGTTCATCAGTAAGATGCTTCAATTTATTGAAATCTCCACAGGCCTTGCCTGTGGGGGGCCAAGTCTAACGGATTCTTGAGCTACTGTCTGAGTCCGGAGACTTGTGACTTGCTCCGAGTTCAAGGATTCATTGAGCCATGTCTGAGTCCAGACTTGTTGACTTGTTTTGATCCAGGAGGGTGCAAAGTCCCCTCTGGACAGGTGTGCCATATCTTTCCCCAAGAAGACTATTTGGCAATCAGTATCAAAAAATATTGCTGTGTCTGCTACAAGCAGTCCGGGCATGCAGGAAGCATGCCTGGTAGTCAAGGCTGTTACTGATATCTACGTTTAGCTGAGTGCATCCGTGAGAAACTGGTGATTCAAAGTTCACTGTGAAACTTTCCACGCAAAAACAAGAAAGATATATAATCCATTATACTACTCCATTAGACTATCATTGTCATGCAACTATGCTTGCCTGGTCCAATCCTCTTTAGTTCTATCAGTCCATCCATCAATGTCAGTTACTGGCGCTCACCATTGCCTTTTTGATGATCTGCAACTTCCACCAATTGATTTGACATTGTGTTTGGTGTCGGAGGTACAAAGACAAAAAAGAAATTATCTCTGGTGAGGAAGTTATATTCTATTAACTGAGAGGGCAGAGGACACAGTATAACTAGATTGCTTGTTGTTCTTTCTACCTGTGCTTTTTTGTCGTTATGTATATTGTTTTTCTGGTTCTGCTCGTTTTTACTGTCTGTCATTTTATATCATTCTTCCTGTGTTTATCTCTATTCATCATATTTATAATTTCTTATGATACAATCAAAATATGTTACCTTCCTATACAACAAATTATTTAGAGGTTTCCCTATCAGTGGACACCTTCTTGGCATCCAGTACAAAACAGGCTACTATATTTTGTCATATCTGATGGATGGGGCAGTTAGATGGCAGATCACCTGGCCTGGACACATGGAGACCGGAGCTCAAATGCAGCCTCAGACTCTTACTAGCTGTGTGATCCTAGTCGAGTTACTTAAGTCCTATTTGCCTCAGCTTTCTTATCTGTAAAATAGATACACTAATAGTAACTACCTCCCAGAGTTGTTATGAGGACCAAATGAAATGATAATTGTAAAGTTCTTATCACAGTGCTTGGCACATATTAAGTGCTATATAAATGTTAATTGTTGTTGTTAGCCTTTCTTTTTATCATTGACCTCTTTGGGGAATACACCTAAGAGTGGCATATCTGGACTAAAGAGTGTACATACACTGCTTTCCAGCAGACTTGGACCAATTCTATGCCTGGAATCAAATTGGACTCTGTGCCAACAGTGCATTAGCAAACCCATAGCCCCTCCAAGAATTGTCATTTTCCTCTTTAGTCATCTTGGCCAGTCGGATGGGTATGAGGTAGAACCTCTTAGTTGCTTTAATTTGCAGTTTTTGTTTTTTTAGTATTTTGAAGAATATTGTTATGTGGTTGTTGATAAGCTTGTATTTTGTCTTTTGAGAAATGTCTATACATACCCTTTGGGAAACGACTTCTCTTCTGATGTATTTGTATTTTCCCTATATTTCTTCAATATCAGATCTTTATCAGGAAAGTTTTCTGCCAAGATTTTTTCCTACTTTGCTGTTTGCCTTCTAATTCTAACTACATTGATTTTGTTTATTCAATTGAAAAGAAATTGCATGATTAAGTTTTTCTGTATTACTTTTTGTGATCAGGTCTCCCTTGTTTGCTCAAGAACTCTCCCTATACACATAGTTATGAAAGATATCTCCCAGTCTTCTACAATTTGTTTGATTTATTGTTGTTCAGTCACTTTAGTCATGTCCCACTCTTCATGACCCCATTTGGGCGTTTTCATTTAATCTTTCCAATGACAGAATCATCCCTCCTGTTCAACAGGATCAGCAATTAAATAGAACAAACTGGCACACTGACCACAGCTCACGGCATATATACCATTCCACATCTGCAGTCTTCCACCTTTCCCCTAAGGCTAGAAATCATTTTCATTATCCCTCTATAATCAGGATTATTCATTGTGGTAACTTGAATCCTGATGGGGGGGGGGAGTTGCCCTCATGTTATTATAGTTATTGTATCATAATCTCTTGGTCCTGCTTTTGCATCAGTCTAGATGTGCTATCAGACTTCTCTGAATTCCTTGTTCATCATTTCTGACTGTGTTAGGTTGTACTGTTGCATTCCTCTTCTACAGTTAGTATGTTAAGCCACTCTTCATACTATGGATAGCCACTTTGGTTTTCTGGCTTTTGTTGTCACAAAAAATACTGCTCGGAATATTTTGGCATATGTAGCACTTTTCCCTCGGAGCTGTAACTAGAACTCTTTGTACCTGAAGCAACACAAATCTTGCTCAGGAAAAGCTACACATGACAGATCAGATTTTTAAGCTAAGATATCTCAAAGCTCTTATTGGAGAAGTTTCAAGAGTAACTGGTGAAAGCAGGGTAAGGCTGACCTAGGGAATGTTTACCTGGAGTCTTGGGAGGGGCGAGGACCATCTGTTATCCCTCTATTTGTGGTCTATGTTGCTTAGGGACTACAAGGGCTCTTGGCACCCTATAAATTCAATAGCTGGGGCAAAGTCCTGATTGTCCTGCCCTAGTTGTATTTCTGGTCTTCTTTTGTCTTTGACCTCCTTGGGACATATGCTCAGCAGAGGTAATATCAGGACAAAAGGCATAGACAATTTAGACTCTTTTCTCTTATAATTCTAGTATTTTGAGAAAGGCTGGGACTATTCACAGCTTCACCATCATTATATCTGTGTGATTTTCTTTGCACAGTCCTTTCAACAATGACTAATTCTATCTAGCATCTTTTCCAATTTGAGCATGAGATAGAATCTCAGTTGTTATAATGTGAATTTTTCTGATGAATGAATCAACAACCATCTATTAAGTAGCTAATATGTACCAGGCAGAGTGCTAGACACAGGGCAGAGCAAAACACAATATGAAACAATCCCAAAGTCTCAAAGAATGGACATTTTTTCAGGGGAGATATATACTTATAAAAGCATATCCAGAACAAATATATCCTGAGGACAAAGTAAGCAGTGCCCTTGCAACAAAATATTAGAGAAATCCTACTATCCATCGGGAGATCAGGAAAAGCTTTGTGTCCAAAGTGATTCTTGAATTATTAGCAATTTGAAGAATTGCCATTGAGTTTCCATTTTTCATTTTTCCAACCTTTATATTCAGAGCCTTTAATCACTTATTCATTGGGTAATGGCTTTTAATCTTACATATTGGTATCTATTTTATATTTAAGCCATGGTGGCTGTGTACTAGCCCTTGAACTCCTTTCTTAAGGAGTTCAGCACTTGGGTCATCATCTTCCTCTCTTCCCTTACTCCTGCTAGGAGTATGGATACTTACTAGGGAATAATACTAGGGGATTGCATTTTCCATGTACCAGCCTCTTCAACTCTATAACCTCTCAGTTATTGAGTCTCTTTAAATGCATGAACTCTTCCTTCACTCTGTGTCAACCCCATGTAGACTTGGTTACACCTAGAGCTCACCATTACCCACAGCTTTTCCACTTACTAATAAAAAGCCCTGACATTTCCTCAAGCTGATCATAACTATGATCCTTTCATGTTTATATTCAGAAAACATTTGTCCATCTATCTCTTCCGGACCAGGAGAAAGCTAAGGCATGCATAAGGGCTTTTTTGCAAAATTCAGTCTAAGGTTGTTTTTTTTCACCTGCCAGTTTCATTTCCGTCACCACTACTGTTTCCATGCTGGGAAATCTGCCTGGTATTTGCAGAAAGAGTAGAAGGTTATGTGCCTTCATTGTGTATGTTTATGTGCATGTGAACATCAGAATATGCTTCTTCTCTGTTTTCTCATGGTTGGCAAATAATGTGATCTACTTTGGCAGTGGAAAATCACCTGAACACTTTGATTAAGGGAAAGCACATGTTGACTCACAAGAAAATTAGAGTTAGAAAGGACATTAGAAATAACCTGGGTCGACTCAGTCATTGCACAAATGAGGAAAAGGAGGGCCCCCCCAGCATAGCAGGGTGGGGGATTTTGCATTATAGCTATAGAGCTGGAAGGGACTTTGAAGATCATCTCATCGAGACATTCCTAACTTTTTTTGTCATGGATCCCCTTTGGGTGGTCTGGTGAAATCTTAAATGCATAGAATAAAATACAGGAGATTAAAAAGAACTTATGTTGAAATATAATTATCAAAATATTAAAAAAATAAGTTCACAGATAGCAGGTTAACAACCTTTGATCTGGTCTAATAACCTCATTTTCCAGATAAGGAAACAGGAGTACAAAGATAGGAAATATCTCCTTTTTCAAGGTCATATAATATGTGGTTGAGCCAGAATTTGAACCCAGATCCCCAGATTCTCAATCCACTACTCTTTCCACCATATCACTTGACCTCCCTAGGGCTAATTTGGGTGACTTGAATGGAAAATCTGGGATCAAACTCAAGTCTTCTGACTTCTAGTCTAGCTTGGTAGGTAAAGGAAGCTCAAGTAGTATGACTGTCTTAGTTTTGGATTCCCAGTCTTAGATTTGTAGATTTCATTCCACGTTTGGGACCAGATAGTCCAGTAACATTGGGGTGGAGAGGAGCAGGTTACTAGCACTGTGTGTGTAAAGACATTTCAAAATATTGTGTTAGGACATAGGACACTGTGCTAAGAGACCAAGACTCACTTTTTGCTGAGTCTTTGCCTAAACAAAGGTCATTTTACTGGAGGAAAATAAGTTACAGTTATCCTTTCCATATTGCCACTTTTCCCATCGTGGTTTTGATATTTTGTGGGTCAGTATAAGAAATTAAATGGGAATTTTGGGGAGTTTTGCAGAACCTATAGATGACATGTGAAGGCCAGCAGACCTATGACCAACCAAATACTTAACCCAAATTTTACAGTAAGATACTGAAAACACCTCATAAAACAAAAAAAGAAAAAGTCCAGACTTCTTCTCTGCAATACAGGGAGGGCCAAAAATTATTTTTGTAGATTTTCCAGACCTTGGTGGTGCCACGCCTCTAACCTTTTCACGTGGAAGGAATAACTGTACTTTGATTTTTGAACTGGGCATAGGGTCCTCCTCTTGAGGAAACTTCTTCTACCAATACAATTGAGCACACTCTCCTCATCTTAGAATGTTAGAGATCTGTTTAGCACTGAGAAATTAGGTGACTTACCCAGGGTCACACAGATAGTATAGGTCAGAGGTGGAATTTGAACTTAGATTTTCCTAACTCCAAGTCTAGGTGTCTATTGATTCCCCCATGCTTTCACTAACAGGCCCTCTGGTTATATAATAATGTATATAAGATTTAAAAAGGTATGCCACATTTTTTGCTTTTCATCTATATGTCAGTGTAGACTTTATATTTGACATTTGTATCTGAGGAAGATAGCAGGCACCGTAACTAGTTGCAACCTTCAGGGTCTGTTTTCTGTTGACAAAGATGGTATCATGTCTTTTGTGGCCAAGCTTCATCCTCATCCTTTGTCTTTGGTGTCAATAGGGGCTGCTGAGCCTTAATTTGCTAGAGAAGACTCCTACTGAGAGGTGGTCCCGCTGCTATCCTTCTCAACCATCTCAGTCTATCAATATTTTATGTATGTAGATGTATGTATGTATGTGGATGGTATTGCTATGTGATTTCATGGGTTTAGAGAGTTCCTGGTTGGGAGACTTCTTCCCCTGGTGCAGGTCAATAACTCATCTGTAATTTACAATCTCAAGACGCTTGTCCTAAAAGCTTCAGTGGGTGGCTCTTGGTCACCCAGCTATTACGTAGAAAGGCAGAATTTAAATGCAGATCTTCTGGACTCTGGGGTTAGCACTCTTCCTACTGTGTCATTTCTTTTCTCCTCTCCCTTTTTCATTCTCCAAATCCCTTCTTTTTTAACTCTCTCCCACAAAACTGCCACATATGATTGTTGAGTTGGTTTTCTTTTTCATTCCATCAGAGAAGTACACATTTGAAAGGTACCTGCCTAGAAATTTCACCTCCTGGGCAAAATGCTATTTAATTATAGCATAATGGAAAGTCCATGGACTAGGAGGTAGGAGTTCTCAGTTCTGATCCTGGCTCTGTCGATGCCTTGCTGTGTGACCCTGGGCAAGTTAGCATACTTATTGAAACTAGATGATCTTTGAAGTTCTTTTTAATTCAGGAATGCCATGATACTGAAGAGTCTGTATGTTGTTTGCATCCCTAGCTTGTCTGTAGGCCTGCATCTCATCTTTCAGCTTGTGGATAGCCTTGAGTGCAAAGTAAGTTTATCTGAGGTTTTCACTTTGATTCCAAAGCAGAAAGAAAAACAAGCCATTCTTGTGTCTTATTGCCTCTTCTAATCGGCATTACTTGTCTTATAATTCATACATGTCAATGCTACAGAAGCATATGATGCTTAGGGAATAAGTAACTGATGAAAATGCTAGTTGAAATTCAATTTCGATGGTATTTAAACGCAGATAGAATCAGCTGAATGGATTAATGGGAACAGTTCATTGTGTGAAGAATATTAAGGGGAGGATACGAGCCAGCTTTTGGGCTTCATCTAGCCCTGAGAGGATTGCCTTCTGGAGCACAATGCTATTTGGACTATAATGAAGAAATCATTTCCATTTAATTAGATTTTTTATGCACATTTTTCTTAAGAAATGGACATTCCATTCTGAATAGGACCCTTTATCAACATCAACAATTTCTGCTCCAGGATATTTGTAAATCCCCCATTTTCACATTTCCTGTGTCTTCTCAAGGGAAAGAGCTCAAAACCTAAATGTGGGAATAGATGGATCATACCTTTATGCACATCCATAATCTCACAAAATGGATCTGCACAATAACCCTGTGAGGTAGGAAGCAGGTGGTGGTTGGTATTATAAATAATGAAAGGGAAGTTTAGAGTCATCCAAGGCCATGCTAACTTCTACGGACTCTCCCTCACTCAATTCACTCCATGTTTCTTGAGCAATTACTGTGTGCCAGCATGGTTAGACGCTGGAGACAGGCAAGCTAAAAAGATGAAAATGGAACCATCCTTGGCCTTGGGGAGCTCACATTTTGCTTGGGATGGGGGGAGAGAGGAGGGAATAACAACGTGCACAAACACAAGAAAATCCAAAATATATACAAAATTATTTGGGGAAAAAGAGGACATAATTAACCACTGTGGGGGAAAGTTATCTTTAGGAGGTGGTCGGCTATGCTTAGAAGGAAGCTAGGGATTCTGGGAAGCAGAGGTAAGGAGGGAGAACTTTCTGAATGTAACACCAGATTACCATAATTGGTTCATTTTAAGACTAGGGAATAGGATAATGACCTCTAATATCCCCACGGTTCTCTCCCCTTCAGCCTTAGGGAGTGTAAATCAAAAATTATATCTTTAACCACAATTGCTGTAAGCCCAGCTCCCCCTCCCTCCCTCAGGGAAATTATTAATATTTGAGGTCTCTGCCTAACATTACATTTATATCTATCCTTAGTTAACCCCATGCTTTTTGTGGGTGGAGCTAAATTCAATTTACTGGAAACATTTGAGTAACAAAAGAGCAGATGATATTAGAGTATAGGTAGGTTGACAGGCTCCAGGATTATAATTTGGGGGAAGAGCCAACCTTTGCTCAGAAATTCCCTTAGGCCGATCTTCTGCTCCAAGGTACCTGTAGAGCCAAGGACCCTTCTCATTGTTATTCTTCTCTGCCTCTGCTCATTCTTTTTTTTAATTCTTTTTTTTTTGCTTTCTGGAGGGCAATTGGGGTTAAATGACTTGCCCAAGGTCACACAGCTAGTTTTGTGTTAAGTGTCTGAGGTCGGATTTGAACTCAGGTCCTCCTGACTCCAGGGTCGGTGCTCTATTCACTGTGCCATCTCGCTGCCCCATCAGCTCCTTCTTATTTTAAAAAGTGTTCCTAGGCTTTATTAAAAACAAAACAAAGCAAAAACATGATATGAGGTCCTGAACTCTGGTATATCCTCTACTCAGATGCCAAAATATAGATCTGACAATGTCGTAGCATCCTTCCTCTGCCACATACTCAACAAATTCCAGTGGTTCCCGTTCATCTCCAGGGTCATATATAATATACCCTGGTGTTCAAAGCCCTTCATAACCTGTCTGTTTTTATACTGTATACCAACCTGCCCCCATGTACTTTTCAGTCTCAGTTCATTCTTATCTGTCTACTTAGCTAAGGGACAGCAAGGTGGATCAGCAGATAAAGTGATGGGCCTGGAATCTGGAAGACCTGTGTTCAGATCCCAATTCAGACACTCAAGTAGCTGTGTGACAAGTCACATCACCTCAATTTGCCTTAGTTTCCTCAAAAGTACCTTTTTCCCAGGATTGTTGTGAGGATTGAATGAGACAATTTAAAAGTACTTAGTACAGTGCCTGGCACATAGTAGGTGCTATATAGTAGTAGTAGTAGTAGTAGTAGTAGTAGTAGTAGTAGTAGTAGTAGTAGTAGTGGTAGTAGTAGTAGTAGTAGTAGTGGTAGTAGTGGTAGTAGTGGTAGTAGTAGTAATAGTAGCAGTAGTAGTAGTGGTAGTAGTAGTAGTAGTAGCAGCAGCAGCGGTAGTAGCAGCAGCAGCAGCAGTAGTAGTAATAGTAGTAGTAGTAATGGTAGTAGTAGTAGTAGTAGTAGTAGTAGTAGTAGTAGTAGTAGTAACTATTAAACTCAGGAGTGTGTTGAAAAGCTATGCTTGCTCTACCTCTGTAAAGAATGTAGTTTTATATAGCTTGGCAATTTATAGATGACCCCTGGGGCAGGGCCAAATTTTCTTGGCCTGGCTAAGCACAGTTCATTTGCAATATGTCTATAGAATTCTGAGGACATCTCCACACTTAGTCAAAAACTTATGAGTGGGCCTCCTATTACTTTTATAAAATGGAGAGAGATTGAGTAAATCTATCACTTCACCATTATCCAGGCCTGAGGGCCTTAGGGCCTGAGGTGGGAGTGAGGGGAGTAGTAGGATGTTGTATATGAAGGATGGCAAGTAGAGAGAGTTTGGTGAGAATAGCGTTTGTGAGGCAAATAATTTAAAATCAGGCTAGAAAGGTCTACAGCCAGAGTGGGGAGGCTTTTAAATACTAAACAGAGGAGGCTCCATTTAGCCACTGAAACTTAATGAGTACAGGAGTGCTGTGACCAGATCTGTGTCTTAAAAATGTAAATTTGTTACCTGTGGGAAAGATGGAAGTGAGTGGGGAGAGTTTGAAATCAGAAAGAACAATCACTTCCATGAAAACTAATGTGGGAGTCCTAGACTCGTGCCTAGAAAGGGCTAGTAGACAGTTGAAATGCTTGGGTATAGACATCATAAATAACAAACCTTGGAAATATTTGAGCCTTCCCAAGTGCAATAAGAGCTGTAATTCTTAGGGATACCTGTAGACTTCTGTGTTAATACCCTCATGGGGAAGATGTGGAAAAATTGGGACACTAATGTATTGATGGAGTTGTAAACTGATCCAGCCATTCTGGAGAGCAATTTGGAAGTATGCCCAAAGGGCGATCAAACTATGCCTATCCTTTGACCCAGAAATACCACTACTATGTCTGTATCCCAAAGACATCATAAAAAAGGAGAAAGGACATACATGTACAAAAATATTTATAGCAGCTCTTTTTGTGTTGAAAAGGATTGGAAATTGAGGGAATGTTCCTCATTTGGGGATTGACTGAAGAAATTGTAGCGTATGAATGTAATGGAATGCTATTGTGCTAAAAGAAATGAGGAGCAGGTGGATTTCAGAAAAAACCTGGAAAGACTTACATGAACTGATGCTGAGTGAAGTGAGTAGGACCAGGAGAACGTTGTACATAGTAACAGGAACGTTGTGTGATGATCAGCTGTGATTGACTTAGCTCTTCTCAGCAATGCAATGATCTAAGACAATTCCAAAAGGACCATGATGGAGAATGCTATCCACATCCAAAGAAAGAACTGATGGAGTCTGAATGAAGATCAAAGCAGACTATTTTTACTTTTTTGTATTTGTTCATGTTTTCTTTCCTTTTCTTCTGTTTCTTCTTTCACAATGCAACTAATATGGAAATATATTTAACATGATTGCACACGTATAACCTATATCTGATTGCTTGGTATCTTGGAGAGGGGGGAGGGAAGGGAGAGAGGGAAAAAATAATTAGAACTCAAAATCTTTCAAAAAATGAATGCCAAAAATTATCTTTACATGTAATTGCAGAAACTGAGATACTATTTGCAAAAAAATATTTTTTAAAAAATCCCCATGGGAAAACATTGAGGGATGCCACTTAACATTGAATTCTTAGCAAATTCTTAGCAAAGACTTGGATGTTCTTTCAGGATGCTTCCTATTTTGAAGATATCAATTTTCTCGTTATTTGGATCCTAATAGAAACATCATGTCATAGTGAATAGAGAGCTAATCCCAGAACCAACAAGATCTAGGTTTGGATCTTACCTCTGATACATACCGATTGTTTGATATCAGTAAAGGTCCTTAAATTCTCACTGTTCCCAAACAAGTCTGTAGGTCTGTGTGTTGCTGAGAAGTCACTGATACCCATTAGCAATTGATCAAGAAACATTTATTAAGTACCTGCTATGGTACCAGGCATTCTTCTAAGCACTGGGATTACAGAAAAAGACAGAAGACACCCCGTTTCCTCAAGAGGCCTACAATATGATGTTTGTGGTGGGGAGAGAGAAAACATGTAAGCAAATGAATACAAAGCAAGCAATATACAGGATAAATAGGAAATAATTATCAGAGGGAAGGTGTAAGAATTAGGGGGAGTTAGGAAAGCTTCCTGTAGAAGGTAGGGTTTGAATTGAGACTTATAGAAAGCCAGGTAGATCAGTAGCTGGAACTGAGGAGGGAGAGCATTCTAGGGACAGGGGCCAACCAGAGAAAATACCTGATGCTGAGAGGTGGAATATATTGTTCATAGAAAAGCCAGGAGACCAGAGTTACTAGATAGAAGTGTGCATATTAGAGATTCAGGTACAAGAAGACTGGAACTAAAAGAGAGGGGTCATTTTCTTCCTGGAAATTTCTTCTGCCAAAGAAATAACAGGGATGGGCTGGTAAATACACAAATAAAGGCATTATTGACCTTTAGTTAAAATAAGAGAGGATTTTCTTAATCTTCATTCCCGTATCGAGGTTATTAGAGGAATGTAGCATCTAATGTCAGAGGTGGCCCAATATACATGTGTAACATTAAGATTTTTCAAATATAGCTCCCAGAAAATGAGGTCACCATGCATTCAATCTTCTTTCTTTTAATTACCCATAAAGAATCATTTGGGGATTACTTACAGGCAGACTTTTGTTTCCCTGGGAGAATTACAATTTTCAAGGACTTTACAGAGCAAGTCTCAATGCTATTAATGCTGAGCCAGTGACCAGGGCTGTCTACGAAACACAAATCATTGGTTTGGAACCTGAGAAAAGACTCCATATTCTAAATAACAAGTGAGACCAAAAGGAAGAAAGGTCTAACAGGGAAGGTATAACTGGTTTAATTTTTGTTGGTCCATGTTCACATGAAGGCTGTAGACATTGGATTATAGGATCTGATTTCAACCTGGAAGGGACCTTTAAAATTGTCTGCATCTTCCTCTTCATTTTGTAGATGGGGAAAGGGAGGCCCAGAGAGAAGTAACTTACCCACAGTTACACAAAGTAATATTGACTCCCAAACAGAGTCCTCTACTTCCAAATCCAATGCTCATTCCATGGTGCCATTGTTGATTTTCTGTTGTACTGTAATGCACATGTTTAGGGAAATATTGGGAGACCTTGGTTGGATTACATTGCTTTCTGTATTGCTAGACTTCATGCTACACTAAAAAATTCATCACCCAGTAAGTGACTGGTCTGTAGTCAAGTCTCTCCAAACATAGCTAGTCTGGTTCTTTTACAAGAAGCATATCTGTCACTAGGTCCATATTTCAAGTTTTTCTGAATTGACTTGATCTGTCAAGGTTAAGTCTCTACTGGCTAAGCCTCTGGGTCATATTGAAGCCATGGGGCATCATCAGTGAAGGGTGCATCCTATTATAAAAAAATTCAAACTTGAATTTTCTCAATGTAAACATCTTAGAAGGATTGTCTCTATTATGCAAGAAATTCAGCACTTTCATCTGGGATACATGGGAAAAGGTCAACTCAGCATTTAGGCTGAGAATTGACAGAGGTGTTAATTAAGTGTTTCCTGAAATTAAAGATAACCTTGGCATCACCATTGACTTCCCATTTTATACCTTTCACATAGAACAACAGAGTGCCTGACATGGAGACCAGAAGACTTGAGCCTGAATCCTTCTTCAAATACATGTTATACACTTAACCTCCCTGAACTGTGGGCAAGTCTGTGGGTTAAATCATCTCTTGGACAGCTAGGCATTACAGTGGAAAGAGTGCTGGACTTGGAGGCAGAAAGAACTGAGTTCAAATCTAGCCTCTGATTCTTACTAATCATATGACCCTGGGCAAGTCACTTAACTGCTGTCTGTCTCAGTTTCCTCAACTGTAAAATGAGAAAATATTTGTAAAGTGCTTAGCACAGTGCCTGGTGCATCGTAGATGCTTAATAAAGTCTTTTTCCTTTTCTCTTCCCTCTCTTTCCCATTCTGAATGTTCACTCTTCCCATTTCAGTGTCATGGGTAGTGCCCATCTCTTTACTTTGTCATTCTTCACCAGCCTGGCCATTGTACCTTGGCCACAAACAGATACTAGGACAGCAGCATAGAAAGTAATGGCTTCACAAATGTTAAGAATAAATGGCTGAATCAAAAGCAAGCCTATGCAATGGAAAAAATTACAGGCCTTTTTCAATAAGTTCAGGGACAAAGTATGGACAATCATTTATTGCCACCAATATTTTTATTTTTTTTTAATTTTATTGACTTATTTGTTTACTTTTAGGTTACAAGATTCAGTTCCAGAATCACTTGAGTTTCAGATTTTTCTCCCCTTCCTCCCC
>CM053602.1:26880394-26925163 GCA_028646575.1 Pseudocheirus occidentalis | reverse complement strand
AAATAAATAAACATAAACAAAAAGGAAACAAAATTATTTTTGTGAATGTTACTTAGAAAAGTCTAAAGAGTCAACTAAAAAACCTAATTAAAATAATAAATAAATTCAGCAAAGCTGGAGAATATAAAAATAAACCGACATAAATCATCAACATTCCTATATATTATCCACAAAACCCGGGAAGAAGAAATAGAAAGACGTTCCCATCAAAATATCTACAGAATTTATAAGGTATTTGGGAATCTAGCTACCAAGAGACACTCAGAAATTATATTAATTCAATTACAAAACATTTTTTGCAGAAATACAATTCTAAACAATTGGAGAAATATTAGTTTCTCATGGGTAGGTTGATCCAATTTAATAAAAATGGCAGTGCTAGCTCAAGTAACTTTCTTATTCAGTGTCATAGTAATTGCTATCTAAAGATTATTCTGCAGAAATAGAAAAAAATAATGGAATTTGTGTGAGGAGCAAAAGAACACAAACCTAAGGGAAGTAATAAAAAATGAGAAATGAGAATAAGAGGACCTAAATGTACTAAATCTCAAACTATAATACAAAGTGTTATTGTCCAGTTGTTTCAGTCATGTCTAACTATTCATGACCCCACTTGGGGTTTTCTTAGCAGAGATACTAAAGTAGTTTAGCATTTCCTTCTCCAACTCATTTTACAGATGAGAAAACTGAGGCAAACAGGGTTAAGTGAATTGCCCAGGGTCATACTGCTAGTAAGTGTCTGAGGCCATATTTGAACACAGGAAGATGAGTCTTCCTGATTCCAAGCCCTTCACGCTATCTGTTGCAGCATAACCTAGTTGCCACATACTACAAAGTAATAGTCATCGAAAATATATGATAATAGTTAAGAAGTTGAAAGGTCTATTAGTAGAATGGGTTAGGTACATAATATATGAATCCTTTCAGGCAGCCATTTTCAATTTTCTAAATGACATTTTTTGGAGGGGGAGAAGCTGGGAAATTGGGGTTAAATGACTTGCCCAAGGTCACACGGCTAGTAAGTGTTAAATGTCTGTTGCTGGATTTGAACTCAGGTCCTCCTGACTCCAGTGCCAGTGCTCTATTCACTGCACCACCTAGCCACCCCAAAATGACATTATTTTGACTAGACCATCACTTCCCTATTTGGGGGTGTTCTCTTTTAGACTGTACCTCCTTGAGAACAGGGACTAGCTTCTTTTTTTGTGTTTGTATGTATAGTGCTTGACATAAAGTAAGTATACAATGAATGTTTATTCTTTCATTCACTGCCTAAGAAAATAGTCGCTGGTTCTCAGCTCTGTGGGTTGTGGTAGGCTCATTAACAGTAGGCACTTGGTGAATGAAGACTGACATCAAAGTACACTCAAACCAGAGGCAAGTATAACATGAGTGAATGTGAGATGACACAGGGTGCTGGAATTAGATGGACATGGAGCTTGGCTAGAAGGCTCTGTACCTTCTTTTTGAAGTGTAAATATCTCATTAAGAATAATACGTTAATCTATCATCTCTCATTAACATTTTAGCAAGGATTAATTTAGCAGATTGACTTTAATTAAATTTATTAATTTTAGGAACCTAGATATTGGTATGTAAATTGGAGCATTCAAAGCCTGACGGCAGTGGCCATACATGTTCCAGTGAGGACTGTTACCTAAAAGGAATGGAATAAAGTGAACACCAGACAGGTGAATTTTGATAGGGAGCAGGGTAACATCCCCATTGGGAAGATAAATTGGCTCTGAGTATAACTTTGGTCAAGTTGCATAATCTTTGTTGCAATCTGCACGTAGGATGTGAGAGTTAAAAGGCATCTTAGAGAATATCTAGTCAGTTTTGAAAATGAGCAAACTGAAGCCTCGCAGAGTGAGCAGCAGATATAGACCATAATCCAGTGCATCTGACTCTGGTCCTATGCTCTTTCACATAGATGAAATTATTTCAGTTAACATCTAACTTCCATGGTAAATCATTGAAACTTCCAAGTTGTAAGTGACCTTAGTGATCACTTAGTTAAACAGTCTCCAAACCCAGCTGCCCCTTCCATATACATACACACTGCATACAGGAATCCTTTTTTTTTTACATTACTGACAGGCTTCATTTTCATTTTTTTTAAACTGGACCCCACTTTCTTACCCAATCTACAAATGCAGTGACCATTCACAGAACCAATCCCAAACTGATCAACACACAAAATTTACCATATCCCATTTTTCTACCTGGGTTGGTCCTTAAGCAACCTGCTGGCCTTCTACTTGCCTGGCATTGTGGTGTTGGTGCAGACACCCAGTTGGTTGCACCTCAGAAATCCCAGACTCAAACCATCCACCAAGAGCTTAGTATTTTAACAAATAAGACCTTGCTACCACAGAAGGGCTCCTGTCCTATTGCTGGGTAACCCTAATTGTTAGAGAATTCTTAAACTGGCCAGTTTATCATGCATACTTTGAAGAGACACTCTTCATTTCCCATTGCTTTGATTTTAGGCTTGGCCATTTTTTCCTTTTATAAAATTGATCATGATTGAGATATGGCATATTGGATACTGTCTTAGGTTAAATTCCCAAAGGGTTATTTAATAATTCAGAGATATAATTTCCTGTACATGATTACTTTTAGGTGGTAAATAGTGAACATAGTTCACTGCATATGAAATTAGACAACTGTTGACTTTTGGGGGCTAGTCTCTGGATTATTTAAACGTAACTTAGATTTCAAGCAGATAATTACCCATAATAGTTATCTGAGGATACAGTTTTCCTAGATGCAGTTCATTTGTAACAGAAAATTGCATTTGATCAACAGAATGAACATGTTAGCATATTCATTGTGATGGGTAGTTTGAGAGCTTGCCTAGAATGTTGTAGGAAGCAGAGGACATGGCTGCCCAAGACTGATAAGCCAGCTAATGGGTAGGGATACAACAAATGCTGTAGGCCTAGAGGTCAAGTTTAGGGAGGTCAACTAAAACAGAGAAGATAAGACATGTTTTGTGAATTTAAACATTAAGTTAAAAAGTTATAGAGTTTAGGAGGGTGGGAAGTTAATAATTTTTGAGTCAGTAACTAGTATTTCACCACTATAGTCTTTGCAAAGTATCACGAACCATGCAAAAATGCTTGAGACTCAGTTGTGCAGCCCTAAAGGAATTTATAATCTCCTATTGGTTACCTGTGCCCTTTTATTTCATGTGAATCTTGTCAATGTCCTTTCATATATCCATCATGGATGGGTGTTCACCCAACATATTGAGAGGCTTCCTCTAAATCTCTTGGCATTTTGGGCATAGCAGTGGAGCATGCAGACCATCCCCTGGTAATCCCTCAGCTTCATCCTGTACCCTTCCTAGTTTATTTACTGGTCACTGAATTCTCCAATATTTTTTCTTCAGCTTCTTTCAAACAGTTCTAGGTTGATAAGATATTTCAGCCTGCTCTTACTCATTACATGCTTCCTTGTTGCTTTTTGGGTGCTCTTCAACTTAAATTCTTCTGAGACAGTGCTGATCCATGACCCCAAACATATAGATTCACTAGAAGAATATTCCCATTAAAAACATGACACTTTGCTTCAGAGAGACGGTAGGAAGAAGTGCAAACACTATGCAATTCCCCAGAGGCTCATTCTCTTCCCATTCAACCCTGGGCTGTGTTAATTGTCCATGCATTGTTCATCCAATATTTATATATGTATCTTTATCTCTCTCTCTCTCTGTATATGTATCCATCCATCCATCCATCTATCTATCTATCTATCTATCTATCTATCTATCTATCTATCTATGTATCCATCTATCCATCTATCCATACATCCATCAATATCTCTCTATATCTATTTATCTGTCTGTCTATCTATCTATCTATCTATCTATCTATCTATCTATCTATCTATCTATCTATCTCTCTGTCTGTCTGTCTATCTATCTATCTATCTTAGTCTGTATCTGTACATACATTCATCCCGCATTGGGCAAGCTCTGTGTGTTATTCCAATAGTATGTTACGGCCTAGACAATAGACATTCTTCATCCACTTTCTATGTAGCTAATTAGACCAAAAATTTTTGAGTGATTAAGGACTATTTAGAATACTCTGCAGTATTCCAAGACTTGATGCAATTAATACCTTGTCATGCACAAACAATGACCAGAGGATGCTCTAGATATCCTTCATGACAGAGGCAAATGTCTGGCATAAGCATGTGTCTCTGTTGTGTATGCCTTGCTTTATATTGCTAATTAGGGGCTTATTGGACCTAGTTGTATCTGCTATTGCATTCCATTTATATTTTTCCTTGATGGCTTACTCATCTTTTACTGTATGAGAAGACTTGGATTTACTTGGCCTCTCAGCTAGCTACTAGCTGTGTGACTTTGGCCATGTCACTTCCTTCTGTGTCCTTAAGTGTTCAAGCAAATAGGTGCTAAAGGCCCTTCCAGTTCTCAACATGTTGTTTTGGTACTCCAATAGGCTTTTACTAGTGTGATTTTATATTATAGAAGCAATTCTTCAGAGAATAAATTTAATTCATGGGAGGTATAATAATTCACTTAAGTTTTTGGTCTTTTTGGAAGGGGAAGGCAGGGCAATTGGAGCTAAGTGATTTGCCCAAGGTCACACGGCTAGTAAGTGCTAAGTGTCTGAGGTTGGATTTGAACTCAGGTCCTTCTGACTCCAGGGTCAATGTTCTATTTACTGTACCACCTAGCTGCCCCCATAATTCAATTAATTTTAATCCTTAATTCTACATATCTCTCCTGACTCAGTTATCCTTCAGTATAGGAAGAAGGACTAGTCCATTTGCATATTCTCTCTGCTGGTCCAGGAATTGCAAGCTTGACTTTCTCCAAAGAACATTTGACTCAGAGTCAGAAGAGATTTGGATTCAAATCCTGCTTGTGACATTTCCTAGTTCTGTGATTTGGGGCAAATCATTTAACCTCTCTAGTTTTCTTATCTATAACATGTAGATAATAGCTTTAGCCCCAATGGAACAGGACTATTGAGAAGTTCAAATGAGAGTATTAAAAAGATATTTTGTGAACCATAAAGCACTCTACTAAAATTTAGCCATTATCATCCTAATAATGGTGCAAAATATTTATGTCAATTTCAGCAACTGACTTAATTACTATTTTAACATCTCAACATATCTGTGCTCCTAAGTAGTCAAGTATGAATATTTAATCATACATATAACTCTCAATCTGACTTTGGAAGAATTTTATTTTTATCTTTACAATATAGAAAGCAGAGTAGGCCGAAACATTGTTAACTCTGTGTCCATTATGTCTCTGTCCCTAAATGGTAGAAGTATAATCTGAGATTAGAAATGTCTGAGCTAGGAGAGATTTTAGAGGTCATGTACAAATTCCTTTCTCTTCTCATTTATACGTGGTAAACTGAAGGCTAGAGATCGGAAGCGACATGGTCATGGTTAGCAGAGGTATCATTTCCATTGTGTCTGACTCTTTGTGACTCCATCTGGGGTTTTCTTGACAGAGATACTGGAGTGGTTTACCATTTTCCTTCTCCAACTCATTTTACAGATGAGGAAACAGGCAAACAGGGTGAAGTGACTTGCCCAGGGTCACACAGCTATTAAATGTCTAAGGTTGGATTTGAGCTCAGGAAGATGAGTCTTCCTGACTCCAGGTCTGACACTCTGTTCACTGCAGTGCCACCTAGTGGCCCTAGTCAAGATTACCCTACTAGTTAATGTCAGGGTAGTTGACAGGAATTCCACTGTCTTACTCTAGTACTCTTTCTGTGACAGTATGTTGTATTATAGTCATCTAGGTTTAAAATAGAATAATATGACTCTATGGCAAATTTTGAACTGAAGAGTTAGTGTATGTATTTGATTTAAACAAATATGCTCTGTAAACATTCCTCTAGTGTGCGTGAGTAGAGTTATCAGGATGTCTGTGATCAGTTGTTTTTCCCCTATCCCAGGGTGGGGAACCTGAGGCCTCAAGGCCATATGCAGCTCTCTATGTCCTCAAGTGGGGCCTTTTGATTCAATCCAAACTTCGTAAAACAAATCCCCTTAATAAAAAGGATTTGTTCCATAAAACTTGGACTCAGTCAAAAGGCCTCCCACACCTAAGGACCTAGAAGGCCTCAGGTTCTCCACCTCTGCCTTAGCCCATTTGATGAAATCACAGATGATAAGGGCAATATAGACACAATGAAGTGTTAATATCTCAAATACAAACAATAATGTCTTAACTATAAACAGATCATACTTTGCTATCCTTTATGAGGTATGAAATTCTCCTTAAGACAATGTTGTAATGGAGTCAGCCATTGATTGACAAAAGATCAGTCATACCCCCAGTTTGCTCTTTAAAAAGGGATCCTTTCTCAGGAGGGAGAAAAAACAGGAGAGATTACTGAAGAGTGTTATTTTTGGCAGTGGAGAAGAGAGCAAACAGTTGAAGAAAAATGTAACTCTTGGGAGGAAACCATTCTTCCTCTCTTTGGCCATAGGGCCTGTATCTGTTCTCTCTGCCCTCAATGGCTGTGGTGGCTTGTGGGAGAGCTACTTACACAGTAGGAGACATAGCAACCACCCAAAAGAACAGCAGAAGCATGCGTCATATTCACCACATGTGTTCCCTATGTATCTTTCTCTTTACTAGAGTACTCTATGTTAGTGCCTATTCTTCCTACTAAGAGAAGTAGAAGAGTGAACCTCAGGTTTATGAGGGGAATGTTTTATTACTTTTGTTCATGCTAGTCATTCACAGTAAATGCCTTTGCTTTGAGCTAATGGTATCATCTGGCTGACTGTCAAAGATAAGTGTACCACTGGGGGCTCATGAGCTATAGTTTAGTAGACCCACAGACGACCTTGGACCTGGAGGTAGTCGCCCCAATTGGATACCCAATCTGTCAGTGTGACTTGATGGGGTAGCTCCAGAGAGATGCTCTGGTGACAGATCAGGTAGAAAACTAAAGCGAAAATAGTCATTAGAAAACTCATATACATAATGTACATTGGCCCATAAATGACAAGAGTTGTATGTATCTCTAGGTTTACTTTTATGATAAGGAATCAATTATGCACAAACCAAACCAACCTTTTCTCTAATAAAACTTTATCCTTCCCTCCCCTTTTTTCTGCCTTCTTTTTTGCTTCAGCAATAGCTCACATTCATTGAGCTTTACTGCATATGGTTATTTTGTGGGGATGTTATAGCTATTTAGACAGTTCTTATTACAAATTAGGAAAAATTTTATGACAAAAACCTGTGATACAAAGCCAAGCATTCAGCTTTCATGGGAAAGCATTTCCTGAACTTGTGTGTCATCAGACTTTGGGGCTTTGTGCCATGTGACTCTGGATGACGTGAGAATTTGGACACTACTAGACCTTGAGCTTGTGGAGGCCAAGGGCAGTGATGGGCAATGTCTCCTCTAAATCTTGTATCTCCCCCAATGCAGCTCTGCACATAGGAGGTGCTTACTGATACTGAGTGAATGGATGTCTCTTCTCTATGCCACCCTTTAATGAACATACTCAAAATGGGTTCCCTAGAATACCTAGTTTTTGTTTTTCAGTCATCTTTTCAGTCATGTGCAGCTCCCTGTGACCCCATTTGGGGTTTTCTTGGCAGAGATACTAGAATGGCTTACCATTTCCTCTTCTAGCTCATTTTACAGATGAGGAAACTGAGGCAAGCAGGACTAGGTGATTTTCTCAGGGTCCCACAGCTATTAAGTGTCTGAAGTCAGATTTAAATTCAGGAAGAGGAATCTTCTTGACTCCAGACATGACACTCTATACACTATGCCACTTAGCTGCTTGGAGAACTCCTAGTACTTGAGACAATTTTCCAGCAGAAAATTAGACTTAGTTTCCTCTACTTTGTTCTAAAATTTCCCCAGCCTCTCCTGTATCCCAAGAATATTCCATACCCTTAGACTCCAGGAGTACCTAGAGAATATTCAGGGAATCTGACAATATATTTCAGGGACAAATTATTTCAGAAACCGCAGCTGCAAAGTGTGATTTCTAACACAAAATGCCCAGGCTGCCAAATGGAAAAGCCTTAGACATGTCAGAAGAGATACAGATGGCCTTTAATCAGAAATGAGTTGCTCAGGGCCCTCCGCCTTTGTACTGGGAGGCTGTAGGAGAGCTTAGAAACCCCATGCTCTGTCATCATTATAACTAAGACAGCCATCAGGTTTCATGCTATCCATGTCCTTTGCATCAGTGTGGCTCATGGGGGCAGCTGCTACGTAGCAGGAGCTGAAAACAACACCTTACTGCCTGTCAGAAACATCCTGCTGAGAAAAGTTATCCTGGCCTAGCCAAGGTCTCCATTTTTCCTGATCACATAGCAACGACTGTTGATTTCAGTCAGTTGAATGCCAGCTTTCCAGACTGCCCTGGAATAATGATGACACACCTAATTTTTTCTGTTAAAACTCCTAAGGAATGTTTCTAGATTTTTATTATCAATCCCCATGACAGTCTTATGAGGTAGGTAGTGCAAATATTTTTACTTCTCATTTTACAAATGAGAAAACCTGTCTCGTATTTGTGACTTTCCTGTAGCCCCTCAGCTACTAAATATCTTCCACATTTTACAAATGAGGAAACTGGGCCCAGAGACATCAAATGCCATGCCCAGAGCCACACAGCTGGTAAGCCTAGGAGGTGGCATTCAAACCCAGGTCTCTGCTCCCCAGGGCACATGTTCTTTCCATACTGCCTCCAAAAGTAGCATTATTGCTGCAACTGACTGGGGTGAGTTCAGGGAATGTTGTAAAGACCATCTCCCCAGGTAATTAGGAAGGGCCTTGAATTTGTGGTATATGAGCACAAAATGAAGGAACCCTGACTGTTCAAGTTGCAAAAAAGAAGATTTGGTGGAGACATGAGAGCTGTCTTTGGATATTTTCAGAGTGGTCACCTGGAAGAGGGGTAAGGCATTCTGCTTGACCCCACAGGGCACAACCAGGAACAGGGGTTAGGTAGCAGTGGCAAAGAGGTCAATTGAGGCCAGGGCTTCTTAAACCATGTGTGAGTCGCAACCACATATGGGAAGCACTGAAGGGGTCACAAGTAGAAGAAGTTTAAGAAGCCCTGATCTAGGCTTTATGTCAGAAAATTCCGTTTGGCATTTAAAGCCCATCGTGATCTGACTGGAGTCAGATCACTACCTTATTTCCATATTATTTCCTGTCATGCCTACTGTGTGCCAGTTAAACTGGTGTGCTTACCATTCCTCATCCATATTTTCCATCTCTCATCTCTGCACCTTTGCCCAGGCTGTCCACCATGTCTGGAGTATGTGAGGAATCACCTCCACATCTTAGAATCATTAGCTTCAATGCCAGTAAGGTTCAACTCAAATAACCCCTCCTACATAAAACCTTTCCTTAAGACTGCTTGGGAAGCACCTTCCTGACCCTACTTTGTAATTTTACTCTCTTTGGCTTTTTGTATTTCTGTCATTTTATGGATGCTTTCACTCCTCTGCACCTCCCACACCCCAACCCCAGCTCCTTGAAAGCAGGGACTTTCCTGTCTCATCTTTGCAATCCTATCCCCTAGCCCAGTACTTGGCACATAATGGGGAAGGAAGGAAAGCAGGAGAGAGGGAAGGAAGAAAGAAGGGAGGAAGGAAAGAGGGAATGAAGAAAGAAGGGAGGGGGAGGGACTTTGCACATACCTAACAGTTTATAAAAATTTCAGATAAAATGTGAACCGTCACTACAGGATTAATACTGTTTAAATAAATGTAAAAAGATAACGTTGTTTTTGATTTGGGCCCACAAGCTTGTGGATTGATTGGACAAACAGTGTCTTCTGTACCTAAGGACTCCTCTGTCAGCTGTTTCCAGCCAGTCCCCAAGGCCCAGCAGTGGGAGGATGGGAAGCTCTCTTGGTCCACCGGAGCCATTTTGGAAGCTGCTAGCCTTGAGTGATGAACTGAAATGATGATCTGGGATAAAGGGAGAACTAGATATGCAGAAAACAGAGTAAAAGGAACAGCAAATGGCTAACAAGGGACAGCCTTTGCTATAACATACACTTTTTAATGGCTCAATAGCAGAGCACATTTGCTCAAGCACATGACTGGAGACACATTAAGAATCTGATAAGGTCTTCACATGAGATACACTGAAGCAGTTTCCTAACCTATAAAATCTTTAGTTACAAATCATGCATTATAAGTGACCTGTACTCACAAAGGCAAATCAGAATTTAAAAGAGCTATCCACGAGCTATACGTGAAAAGTCATTTGCTCTTCAACTGGCAAGAAATCTCTTCCTGATTTTATATAGTTTGTAGGTAAGTCTTCTAGATACCTGAAGCTGGCTGTAAGAACAAAAGCTTAACATTTCTTTTTTTAATTTTTACCCATTTTACAGTAGGAACATTTTAAGCTTATAACTTTTTCCCTGCCTTCTGAAACAGAGTAATTTAAATATAATATAATATTTTTGATGATCCAGGGTCATTACTATGGCCAGCCACTATTTTGTTGTACAGCAATGCCATTTTGTGGGTTTTTAAAAAAAGTTTTCTGGTTCCTTCATGTCAAACTATTACCTTGTCCTGTCCTATTTTCCCATTTTCTAGTTTGATGCTTCTCACTTGATTTGGGCTGGAAAGCTAGAGGATCAAGTTCGTTAGAATTGTAGGTTAAATGTGAGTCCATAAACCTCTGAGGGATACAGCAGCAGAGTGGTGACTATTTCTGCTTAGAAGCCACTTCTTCCTTGGCCTCCCAACAAGTGGGCTAGGATTGTACTTTGGCACAATTTTTCTGTCCCCTTACCACAGTTCTTTACTTCATTTAGATCCTATGCTGTTCTCAGAAATAATATTTGAAACCTTAAAGAGAGGACAACTAAAAAAAGAGAGAGAGGACAACTATTTTTCTACATGATCCTTTCCCGTTATTCTTTCCTTTGATGTTGAGTTTATGGAGAATGGATGTGACATAACCACGTTTCCCTTCTTGACAGTCTAGCTAGTAGATTCGCATGCCTGAGAGGCATCTTATACTCAATCTGTCCCAAACTGACTTCATTATCTTTCTCCCCAAACCCTCCCCTGTTCCCAGCTTTCCTGTTCCTGTTCAGGGTACTCCCATCCTCCCAGCCATCTGGGCCCCCCAGCCTCGGCACTGTCCCTGTCTCCTCCTTCTCAGTCATCCCACACAGGCAATCCATTGCAACCTTTGTTGCTTCCACATTCACAACAGCTCTTGTCTGTGACCCCTTTTCTCCAGTCTCACACTTACCACCTTCTTTCAAGCCCTCTTATTACCTCTTGACTAAAATCTCACAATAGATTTATAATTGGTCTCCTTGCCTCAAGTCTCTCTCCTTCCAATCTTTTGTCTATTCAGTTGCCAAAGTGATTTTCCTAAAGACTGACCTTGCCTGCCCCTATTCAATTAGCTCTCCCGTCTCCCTATAACCTCTAAGATAAAAGAGAAAGTCCTTTGTTTCCTACTTAAAGCCCTTTATGACCTTGCCCCCTCTTACATTTCCAGCTCACTCTATTGCCCTCCCCACTCTTGGGAGGTTTCTCCTCCACAAGCCTCCATCTCCCATCCCTTGTGGTCCTCCGTGCCTGGAAGGCTCTGTCCCCTTCTGCCCCTTCATTTCCCTAACTCCCTTCAATGTCAGCTCAATTCCTCCTTTCCTCAGGAGGCTTTTCCTGGACTCCCCAGCTGCTAGTTCTTCCATCTACTTTGTATGTATCTTATATGTGTCTTACTATGTACATATTGCCTCCAGCATTAGAATGGGAGTTCCTTGAAGACAGGGACCATTGTTACCTTTCTCTGTATCTCTGTCATTTAGCACATTGCCTGACACATAGTAAGTGCCTAGTGAATGATTTTTGATTGCTCACTCTGCTTAGTGAAAGGGCAAAATGGGTAGAAATGGGGAGAGTGCCAGACTTGGAGCTACAGTTACCTGAGCTTTAATATCTCTCCTAAGATTTTTTATCTGCCTAACTGGAGAAATCATTCTGTCTTTCTAGATAGCAGTTTTTTCACTTGTAAAACAAGGGTGTTAGACCTGACTTTTCTGGCACCTTCTAGTTCTTGATCTATGGTCCTAATCTCCCATTATTCTTTCAAAAAACCCAATATTTTTGTCATACTTGATCCTTCCTTCCTTCCTCCCTTTCTTTCTTCCTCCTTCCCTTTCTCTCTCTCTCTCTCTCTCTCTCTCTCTCTCTCTCTCTCTCTCTCTTTCTCCCTCCCTCCCTCCCTCCTTCTCTCTTTCTCTCTGTCTCTGTCTCTCTGTCTCTCAGTCTCTGTCTGTCTCGCTCCAATCTGGGTAAAGTGACTTGCCCAGCATCGCACAGCTCGTAAGTGTCTGAGGCTGCATTTGGCCTCTGGTCCTCCTGACCTGAGTGTTCTGTCCACTGTGCTATCTAGCTACTGTGATATTTGTTTAGTGTATCTTGTCTTTTTTCCCCACCTCTAAATATGTTCTTATATAGTTACTTCTATTGGGATACCCTTTCTCATATCAAAATCCTGCCCATCTTTCAAGGCACAACTCAGCTTTCCTTCAGCACTTGAGTTAGAAGTGATATCTCTCTGATCTGTTTTATATTATTTTATTTCCTGTGTATGTCACTTACATGATACTGTCTATGCCCTTCCCAATGTTGCTGTTATTTGCACATGTACTTTAACCTTCATACAAGACTGAGAGCCCTTGTGAGTAAGACCAATGCCATTTCCCACCTCTATATTTCTAGCACTATGGGCAGGGCCTTGCATGTGCTTGTCCCAAATGTAACTCACTCCAAAGAATGACTGACAAAAGACTGTGTTGAGACACTGTCTGCATAGGATTTCCTAATAGTCCATAGATAATCTTTTCATGAAAGTATTTTTGCAGATATAAGGAGCTTGTTCTATAGTCTTGTAAGAGTTTGGTTTGAATCATAAGAGATTTCTGTATTCATTATCATATGACCACTTTCATAGGGCTTTAAGTTATGCACAGTGTTTTATTATTTCCAGGTGGTTACTAGTGACATTTTTCCATTTTAGAGATGTAGAAACAGAGGCTCATAGAGTTGTCCGTGAACATATGGCTCATGTGTGTCAAATTTTCTTACTTTTTGCAAGTGGCAGTGCCAACCAAGAACTGAATCTAGGTCTTCCTGACCTAATAAGAATGTTTGGTATTTATGGAACAATTCAAGGTTTGCTAAGCATTTTGCATCTCCTAGTTCATTCAAATCCTCACAACTCCCTTTGTGGCAAGAAGATTGCATAAGTATTATTCTTCATTTTACAGATGAGGAAACTCAGTCTTAGAGAGGTTATGTGACTTGCCTACAATTATAGCTGGGAAGCATCAGAAGCAGGATTTGAATGCAGATCTCTTCTGAATTCAAATCCACTGTTGTCATTAGCCCATGACATCTACCCTCCATCACTGTTTGAGTTCTATATAGGTGCTGTCCTAGGTCCTAGGAATGTTTAACAAGTGAATGGTCTGACTTATTTTCTTTTGATTTACTTCTCTTAGTTTGGTTCCATTCTGTCCTAAACACTCTGCAAGAACTTGTTTGGATGTCTATGTTGGTATGTGTTGGGGTACAGCAGAACTGCTCAGTTTCTTGTTCTTAAGCATGATCCATTTCTTTACTATGTGAAGGTAAGAAATGTGACAAGTGAATTTTTGATTATTTAGATCATCTTAAGTGGTTGAGACAACCGTCCTCCTCTAGTTACTCCAGCCTATTTATTTTCTTTCTTTATCTGGTTAAATGGCTGCTTTCAGAAGTGAGAGGAGATTATGCTTTACATTTTCCTTATTGTTCCTGTTTTATCTTAATGCCAGTTTACATTTGAGTGGCCTGAGTGGACTTCATGACAACCTGACAGCCCAAGGAGAAAAATTAGTATTTAATTTTCAGTTTTAAGAGCCTCTTTCCCTTTGGATAAGGACCTTGTGGCTATATGACAGACCCATTGTTACAGGGATTATGAGCCCCTGTAAACATCAGAATGTGCCTCCAAGTGCATTTCCTCCTTACCGGTGACTCTAGGAAATCTTCAGGTGCCAGGATCTATTGTTATTGATGGAAGATATGATGACCAAAGTGGGCTTGACCTGAAATGGTAGCCTAGAGTTTTGTCTGTGGTTTTGGGGGTGTGGTATTGAAGCTTAAAACAATTTCGAGGGAATTTTGGCTTAGCACTCTTTTCCAAATGGAGAGTAAACCACAAATAGGTTCCTGAGCTCCACACCCCTCTATTTTACAACATCAAGAGGTCCTGAGAATCTGGTTTAATACATTAGTATTACTGTTCCTGAGTAATTGTGCACACCATATGGGGGGGGAGAACATTCAGTCTGTACCTCTGTGGATAATGATGATGATGATAATAATGATGATGATATTATTAATTGTGGCTGACATTTGAAAAGTGCCTTACATAATTTCACTTGAATCTCACAATAGCCATATAAACAAGTAAGTGCTGGAGACAACTCATATGGCTCAGAAGGACTGCTTATTAAATTTTAGTGTGAACATCTTAGAGATTGGCAAATGCAACAGGGCTTGATTTCTTGTTTTGTTGATTATGCAGACTTAAAACTAATGAGGAAAATGTTAATGATGCACATTCACAGAGACCTAATTGTTAAACATTTCCCAGCATACACCTGCCTTTAAGGTAGGCATTGTAGGTATCATTATTCTCAATGTAGTAATTAGGAAACTAAGGTGTAGAAGTCCTGCCTTGACTGTGGCCACCCACCTGTTGTCAGAGATGGGCTTCAAGCCCAGGCTATCCTGACTCCCAGATTAACACACTTTTCCCATTACCGTACTGTCTAACCAAAAGCCTTCCTCCTAACATTCCTGAAGTTTCCAGGGATGTGCCATGCTGAGTATCTGTTCTCCTATTGTTTGATCTTAAGAACATTAACTGTAAGACTCCTTCTCCTTTCCCCACCCTAACAGTGAGTATTTTCCCCCCTCAAAATATGCATGGTATATCCTTGGCTGCTTCCTTCTATTCCACTAATATGGCCCCAGGCGGCATCTGTCCACTGCCCAGCTGGTGTGTATGTAGTCAGAGAATGCAGACTCGGTATAATGTTTACCTGAGCTAAATCAAATTAGGAAGGCAAGTCTGCTGTAATAAAAGCATGTAATGTGTTCCAAGGTCACATAGGAATTTCAGAGAAATTATAGAAGTAGCCTGATGCTGGGATAAGAACCCTGAGGGGGGCTCAGGAAATTGACCTTCTAGTTTCTGATCCTATTCATAAAAAGAATACTGCTTTTTGAATAAGTGGGCTTCTATCTAATATTCTCCTGATCTGAGGGGTTGGCAAGGGGTTAGGGATAGGGACTAGACTAGATGGTTCCTAAAGTATTTCCAAATTTAAATTTGTAAGAGCTTTCTGTTCAAATAACTACAACCCAGGAGGTATACAATACCACAGAGCCAAGGTTGTGATCTGGGGTGCTAGAACAGATAGGAAGGAAAGGGCATAGTGCAGAATCCAGAAGATGAGGCAGGTAGTGTCCAGAGTTCCAGACTGGACAGGATGGCAGGAAAGAAACAAGCATTTCTTATGTGCCAGATCCTGTGCTAAGCCCTTTATGAATATTATATTTTATGATCCTCAAAACAAACCTGGAACTACGTGATATTATTATCCCCACTTTACAGTTGAGGAAACTGAGGCAGGCAGGTTGAGTAACTTGCCCAGGGTCACACAGATTATTAATATCTGAGGTTGGATTTGAACTGACATCTTCCTGATTCTGGGCCCAGGGCTCCATCCACTTCCCCAAATAGCTATCTCTCTACTAATAGCTAGCATGTATATATTGATTTAAGATTCAGTTTTAAAGAAATCTGGGAGGAGAATCCTTAGCCAGAGATGGGTCTTGGCTTCCAGGATTCAAAATAGGCTTGAGGGAATAGATGGGTACTGATGCTCAGGTAGGGAAACCAGGGCCTATATCTAATGTAGGCAGGAAGAATCTTACCACTAGACAACCTCATCCTCTGATCATTGCCCAGTCAGTCAGGAGGCATTTATGTAGTATGTACTTTGTGCCAGACACTGTGCTAAGCACCATGGAAAGCACCAAGCAAAAGATAAGGAAAATCAGTCTCTCCTCTCAAGGGCCTCACAGTCTTATTGGGGAGATAACACACAAACAGCTACATCCAGACAGGCTCTATACAAGCTAAATTGGACATAATCTCAGAGAAGACCTGGGAAAGGCTTCTTGTAGAAGGTAGGCCTTTAGCTGAAACTTGAAGGAAGCCAGGAGGCAGAGTAAGGAAGGATGGAATTCCAAGTGTGGAACATGCTTGATTTGCAGCTTAGTGAAAAAACAGTGACAAGGAAGAGCAAGGAGGCCAGTGTCCCTTGGATGACAGATTATATGGAGGGGATTAAGGTATAAAAAAATGAAAAGGTGAGGGGTTAGAGCAGGTTATAAATTATAGGCTTTAAATGCCAAACAGGGGGGTTATATTTGATCCTGGAGGTGAAAGCATCCACTAAAGTATATGGAACAGTAAGGAAACATGGTCAGATAAAAACTTTTGGAAGATACACCTTATGGCATAATGCAGGATGAAATGGAGTAGGGAGAGACTTGTGACAGAGATATCAACCAGCAGACTATTATCATAGGCATGAGGTGATAAGAGTCTGTATTGGGTTAGTAGCTAGGCAGAGGAGAGAAGGGGGAATATGTGAGAGTTGTTACTAAGGTAGAAATGGCTGGATTTGACAACTGGATATGGGAAGTGAGAGTGAGGAGTCGGGGGTAACACCTAGTTTACAAACTTAGGTGACTGATAGGATGATCGTTAAGCAGAAGAGAGGGTTTGGGGTGGGAGTGGGTCAAAGATAAGTAGTCCGGTTTGGGATATGTTGAATTTAAGATGCATGCAAGACAATTAGTTTGAGATGTCCAGTAAGCAATTGGAGATGGGAGACTGGAGGTCAGGAGAGAAGTTAGGCCTGGAAAATAGATCTGAGAAGAATATGCATTGAAATGAGAGTTGAATCAGTGGGAGCTGATGATATTTTATCATAAGCCTGGGACATAGATCTCCTAACTCTATCTTGTTTCAAGTATCCTAAAGGCTAAAGGCTGGCTTACTGTCTGGAGCAAGACAGAGCTTTGTGGATACTCATGCAGTACTTGCAGAGGACTATGCTCTCCAAAGATCTCTTTCTAACAAGAGACATTCATACTTTAGGAAGTCTCAAATCTTCTAGTAGATTTTTTTTCATCTCATTAACATGGATATGCTTTTCAGTGATGCAGGCTGTGACTTGTCTATTACTGAAGCTCTCATCCATGTCTCCCTGTAAGCTTGTCACAGGGTTCCCACCCAGGGTGAAAAAAGGCAAGGGTCCTTCCTTGTTTTCTCTTGGCATCATAAATGATTAGCCTTTGCATTGACCATATGACCACTGCATTTTACAGAAGTCAATAAAAATTTGCTTTCTCTCTCTTGACTCACCTCCCATTAAAAAAATAAAATAAACCCTACATAACAGATACGTATAGTCAAGCAAAATAACTTCCCACATTGGCCATGTCCATAAACGGGTCTCATTCTGCATCTCGAGTCCATCTTCTCTCTGTCAGAAGGTAGACACTGTGGTTCAGACCCTTAGTAGCAATAGAGCTTATTTTAGGGATACATTTTAAAATATAGCACCTCAGGAATATATGCATCTCCAGGAATAAACCTATAAATTAATAAGATCTTGTAGCAACACAGGAAATGCACAAAACTGTTCTGTGCTCTAATGAAAAAAACAACAGATGTGATTATTTTGAAGTAATTTGTCTTAAACCACCATAAGGGCCAAGGAAGATGAAGGGAAAAAAGCCATTTTATCACTCATGATCAGAAATACTGGGTGAAATACACAACCAAGTGAAGCTTTGCCTGATAAGTCACCCACACATCATGGAACAAAAAGCCAAAGTGGTCAAGAAACCACTACATGAAACCTGATGGGGATAAATGACAAATTCTTCACTCATGTTATAAAAGAAAGTCAGCTTCATGGGTAAAGATTGGGGGTGGGTGGAACTAGAAAACAGTTGATGTTTTTCAAAGACCTAGGGGTTCCAGTGAACAGGAAGCTAAGTATGAGTCAGTAGTATGTTTTGGCAGGCGCAACAAATGAAATCCTTTAAAAAGATTTTTGGTGGTTATCTTTCTCTTTTGTGTCTCTTCTGTTTCCCAGTGTCCTCTTCCTTCTCTTCCCTATGACAGAGCTATCCTTTATATCCACAAATTCATGTGAGAAAAATAAAAAACAAACAGCTCCAACTGTTTGCATCCGTCTTACCTGGCATGAATAATATGGTGTCCTTGAGGCTCGTTCCATTGTATTCTTTAGTAGCTAGGCCCCATTTGCAGCATTGTGTTCATTTCTGGATTCACAGAAGTGCTCTTGGATGATATGAATCATATCGATTGCATCTAGCTCTTAACCATTATAGGGCTACCTTGATGAGATCTATGATTGTTCAAGAGAGGTCAGGCCTAACAATTGCTATTGGAAAAATTAAATGGATACCAAGTGCCTATTGTCCAGGCCATGCCATTATATGAGCATCAGTACATATACCTGGCAAAGGCTCTGTTGATAGACAATGAGTTGGTTCTAGGATTGAATAGGAGGAAAAGAATGAACTAGATTGCATTGGGGAAATTGTGCATTGCTTTTAATGATCTCATGCTGTTCCCCAGGGCACAGACTCGTGTTTTCAACTCACGTGTTCTGCTCATATTGATTTGTGACTGTCAATCTTGCAGCTTCACTATCTTAAGAAAGACAACTTTTTTTGGTGACAAAGTGCTACGGAAAGATCTGTGGCAAGGGAGGGTGTGAGTGGGTGGTAGCATATTTCCAGCGATGGCCCATATATAAGAAATAGCACAAGAGAGGTTACTGAAATGTTGTACGATCCCACTAGAGTATGGGCTACCATGTGGTGAGAGGACTGGCCAGAGTATTCCACTGGTATCATGAAATGCAAGCACATTCGTCTCACTATGGAGAATCTACAGAAGAATATGGATGGAAAGTCTATAATTAGTGAAAGCCAGATAGGTTTTGATGTGTACCAATGGAGAGAGTAACAATATTACTTGATGGACTGAAACACACACAAGAATGTCCAGAAGAAATTAGCCTGGATGGGGATTGCTAATCAAAGCCAATAAGGATAGGGTCCTGGAGGTGTTTATTCTGGAGAAGAGCAGACTTGTGGGAACAGAGTTACTATATTTAAATTTTTTAAATTATCATTTAAAAGTAGATACTCTCTTTCTTCAAGAGGTTAAGTAGACTTTATTATCCGTATTCACAACAAACAAAATAAAACTTCTAAGAGTGAGAGGTAGAGATGGGAGCTCTCTTGGTGATGATCAGCTCATCTACACCCCAGTTCCCATTGGGCAGGTCTTGGAGGATGATGACAGAGATCTTTTGAGCCTTGGGTTCTTTCATGGTGCTGAGTAGTCAGGCAGTTTCTTCTTCTAGTTCTACTATCGTAGTCATGCACATCATAATCTGCAGAACCTGGATACCCAAGACTTGTTGGTGCTCATACTTGGGTACGTGGTTTGTCTCTTCACCAAAGGAAAGGCTTTCCATCTTCTCCTGATTCTTTCCTTAGGGTTTTCCAAGTCATTTAGGCCATCATCTTCCTGCATATCATCAGTCATCACTATCCTAACTGTTTTCATTGTCAGAGGGGATTATCATCCCCAAATGGCTACCTTTGCTAGGGAAGGTTGTCTTTATTTTTTTTTATTTCTCTTTTTTAATTTTTAGTTTTCAATATTCATTTCTATAAGATCTTGAGTAACAAATTTTCTCCTGTCTTTCCCCTACCCCCACCCCAAGATATCAAACTACTATATACCCCTTCCCCAAGTCTGTTCTCTCTTATATCCTCCCCACCCCTCTCTAAGATGGATTTCTATACCCCAGTGCCTGTATATCTTATTTCCCAGTTGCATGTAAAAACAATTTTTTAAACATTTGTTTTTAAAACTTTGATTTCTAGATTCTTTCCCTTTTTCCCTCCTCACCCACCCCCACTGGGAAGATAAGCAGTTCAATAGAAGTTGTACATGAGTAGTTATGTAAAACGTTTCCATAGTAGTTATATTGTGAAAGACTAACTGTATTTCCCTCCATCCTATCTCACCTCCCATTTATTCTATTTTCTACTTTGACCTTTTTTGACCTTTCTTTTTGACCCTTTTCAAAAGTGTGTGCTTCTAACTACTCTCTCTCCCCCCCAATCTGCCCTTTCTTCTATCATCCTCCCTCTTATCCCCTTCCCCGCTACTTTCCTGTAGGGTAAGATGCCCAGTTGATTGTGAATGTCATTCCCTCCTTAAGCCAAATTCAATGAGAGTAAAGTTGACCTACTCCCACCTTCCTTCTCTTCCCTTTCATGGTAACAGTTTTCTCTTGCCTCTTTTATAGGAGATAATTTACCCTATTCTATCTCTCCCTATCTCCTCTCATTATATTCCTCTCTCACCTTTCAATTTTATTTTTTTAAATATTCCTTCCTATTCAACTGATCCTATGTCTTCTGTGTATGTATACATGTACAAATATATAAACACACTTACACATGTATTTATATACACATACACCCTCCTATACATACATATATACATATATCCCCTTCAACTCTCCTCATACTGAAAAAAGTCTCATGAGTTACAATTGTCATTTTTCCATGTAGGAATGTAAATAGTTCAACTTTAATAAGTTCCTTATGACTTCTTTTTCCTGTTTACCTTCTTATTCTTCTCTTGCTTCTAGTATTTGAAAGTCACATTTTCTGTTCAGCTCTGGTTTTTTCATCAAGAATACTTGAAAGTCCTCTAGTTCTTTGAATGACCATATTTTCCCCTGAAGCATTATACTAAGTTTTGCTGGGTAGGTAATTTTGATTTTAATCCTATCTCCTTTGACCTCTGGAATATCATATTCCAAGCCCTTTAATCCCTTAGTGTTTTAGCTGCTATATCTTTTGTTTTCCTGATTATGTTTCCACAATACTCAAATTGTTTGTTCCAGACTGCTTGTAATATTTTCTCCTTCACCTGGCAACTCTGGAATTTGGCTATGATATTCCTAGGAGGGTTTTGGGGATCTTTTTCAAGAGGTGATTGAGTCTTTCAATTTCTGTTTTACCCTCTGGTTCTAGCATATCAGGGCAATTTTCCTTGAGAATGTCTTGAAGGGTGATTTCTAGGCTCTTTTTTATCATGAATTTCAGGTAGTCCAATAATTTTAAAATTATATCTCCTGGATCTATTTTCCAGGTCGCTGGTTTTCCAATGAGATATTTCACATTGCCTTCTATTTTTTTCCATTTGTTTGGATCTGTTTTATAGTATCTTGATTTCTCATAAAGTCATTAACTTCCCTTTCTTCCAATCTAATTCTAAAGGAATCATTCACTTCAGTGAACTTTTGAAATTCTTTTTCCATCTCACAAATTTGGCTTTTTAAAGCATTCTTTTCCTCATTGGGTTTTTGGGCCTCTTTTGCCATTTGAGTTAATCTATTTTTTAAGGTGTTGTTTTCTTCAGTCAGGTTGTTGACTCTCTTTTTATGATTTTCTTGCATCATTCTCATTTCTCTTCCCAATTTTTCCACCACTTCTCTTACTTGATTTTCAAAATCCTTCTTGAACTCCTCCATGGCCTGTAACCAATTCATATTTTTTTCAGAAGCTTTTGGTGCAGGAGTTCTGACTTTGTTGTCTTCCTGCCATTTCATGCTTTGATCCTTTTTGTCCCCCAAAAAGGAATCTAAAATTGGATGGCTGTGCTTGCTTTGCTTCCTTTGCTTGCTCATGTTGCCACTCAATTGACTTTTGAGCTCTTTGCCACAGTAGAACTCTGCTTCCAGAGGGGAGAGCTTTGTCCTAAATTGCTTGAGTTTTCACAGCTGCTGGAGCTATTAGGAGGGTGCCTTCTCTGCAGCCCCCACAAACTCTGGCTCACTGGTCACATACCCCAGGACCACTACCCAAGACTGCAATCCAGATCCAGGCAGGTTAAAGCGAGAGCAATTACCCTCTGAATGTTTGCTTGGCCCCCTATGATCTGCAGGCCAGGATCTCTGAAGCAGCCATGTGGAGGGGGCTGCAGGGCCACCGTACCTTTGACACTTCTAGCTCCAGGGGCAGGGGTCAGACCTTCTCCTCTGCCCCCCCCACCCAGTTCCAACAGTTCTACACTGACCTCTCTCACTTTGTCTTTGGCATTTATGGGTTGATAATTCTGGAGACTGCCACTGTTGCAGGTGATCCACTCTCCCAAAGTCCACTATAGCCACAGATTGGGGCCACCCTGGGGCTAAAACCACAGGCTCTCATGGGACTGGGATCTGCTCCCAGCATGCTACGATGAATTCTTCCTGTCTGCCTGCCAGGCTGCCTTCAGTGGGAGATTTGTTTCTCTCTGTCACTTTGTGGGTTCTATAGCTCTAAAATGTCTTTAGAGTCATATTTTATAGGTATTGGAGGTGGTTGTGGTGGGAGTTCAGAAAATTTCCTGCTTTTACTCTGCTATCTTGGTTCTGACCCCAGGAAGGTTGTCTTTAAGCAGATTCTTCTCCCCAGAACCTGACAGACACCTCTGGTCCTGGGCCCAGACTCACATACTCTTTTATCACAGGAAGAAGTAGTAGGCTCCCTCTCACTTTAAACTGAGGCTGAGTGATAGCTCACCAGAATTTCATTTGAGACAGGATTAGTACTTGAGAAAAAGGTTAGAATAAATGAAATCAAAGGCTCCCTCAGATGCTAAAATTCTGTTTATCAACTAAGCATTCATAAGTACTTCCTATGTCAAAGATCAGATGGGAATATATTCCCAACATAGGAGCAACCAGTGCAAAGATACAGAGATGAAGCGTCTTGAATGAGGAGCAGCAATAAAGCCAGTCTGATTGAACTATAGCAGGCAGGAAGGAGAGTGCTGCATAATAAATTTGGAAAAGTAGGCTGGTGGCAAGTTCAGAAGAATCTTCAATGCTAGGTAACTGAGTGTAAATGTAATCCTACAGGGAAGGGAGAGCCACAGGGAGCTTATCATGCAGGGAAGTGATATGCTCAGTATTGCAGTTCATAAAAGTCACTTTGGCTACTGAGTGGAGGGTGAACTAGAAAAGAGAAAGATGTAAGTCAAAATAATAAAAATAAAAAAGGGGTGGCTAGGTGGCGCAGTGAATAGAGCACCGGCCCTGAAGTCAGGAGGACCTGAGTTCAAATCCAGCCTCAGACACTTAACACAAAAACTAGCTGTATGACCTTGGACAAGTCACTTAACCCCAACTGCCCTCCAAAAAGAAAAATAAAATAAATAAAAAATAAAGATGTAAATCAAGGAGATGAATTCAGAGACTGTTGTCATAGTGTAGGCAAGAAGCGATAATGCCATTCATTTGTATGTACAAGACCCTCCTCAAGTGCTAAACTAGAGCTGCATGCACAGATTTAGGAGTCATTTGCATAAAAGTAATTAAACCTCTAAGAGAGTATAAAAACTGGAGAGAAGAGGGTTCAGGGCAAAGCTTTGGGGAACAGCCACAGTTAGGAGGCACAGTCTGGAGAAGAGCAAAGGATGATTGGTAGCAATGGTCAAACAGGGAGGAGGGCCAAGAGAAATCAGGGTCAGGAAAACCCAGAGAAGAGAGAGAGAATTCAGGGAGAGAAGGTGGCCACCAGTGGCATGTGTTTCAGAAAGATCAAGAAGGATGAAAATTGAGAAAAGGCCATTGGGGAAAGAAGAGAAAAGCTGAGAAATACTAAGGTCAGTCAGGAATATTGGGGGGGGGGCACCACTAAGTCCAAATCAGATAAATGAACATGGAGGATCATCTAGAGAGAAAGAAGAAGTCAAACTTCAAAAAGAAACCAAAATACTTTGAAAAAAATGAGGCATTATTGTCCCATGAGAGAGAGGATGCTGAAGACTCCCCTGAGATCATGGCGCAATAGCAGACAGCAGAATGAGTGAAAAGAGAAATAGAAGGTGTCCCAAAAGTCTGTCTCTTAAGCTGTTAATAGCTCAAAATGCAATAAGACTTGGGACGCTCTTTATAACTGTTAAAATAAGTTTGGAGTGAATTTAGGTCAGAGAGATAATAATAATAATAGTAATAATAACAATAATAATGATAATAATAATAATAAATAATGAGTAACATTTATATAGCACCCACTATGTGCCAGCTACTGTGTTAAATGCTTTACAAATATTATCTTATTGGAGCCTCACAATAACCCTAGGAGGTCAGTGTTATTATGATACCCATTTTATGGAGGAGTGAACTGAGGCAAACAGGGGTTAAGTGACTTATCCAGGATCACACAGCTAGTGAGGCACATTTCAACTCTGGTCTTCTTGACTCCAGGTCCATCCAGGGCTTTATCCATTGGGCCACCATCTACTGACACAAAATTCATTTATTTATTCATTTATCTGTTTATTTTGGGGAGGCAGTTGGGGTTAAGTGACTTGCCTAGGGTCACACAGCTAATAAGTGTATGAGGCCAAATTTGAACTCAAGTCTTCCTGACTTCACATAGTGCTCTATCTACCCTGCCAATACAAAATTTAAACAGCAGAGAAGGAACTGAATACATAATACAGCTATTCTCCAAAGAATTCGAAACTGCAAAAGAGAAAATAATAGATTTGTTGCACAAAAATGCTAGAAGAGAATTAGATACAATCTGGGCAAAATGCAACTGGAAAATAACGTGAACTCTATGGAAGTCATAGGAACTGACTTTGATGATAGGATGTGCAAAGATTACTTTAAGGTCATAAGTCTTACAGGAGAATACAACAAATTTTTTAAAAACCTGTATATCATAATGTAGGGAATAATGCAAATCTTACAAACAGAACTGTGCAGAGCCTCCAAACAGAAGCAACAAAGCCCACAAAATCCACATATCCTCAGCAGAAACGCATACACAACACATACACACACACACACACTTAAAATTCAAATATATGTATATAGAGAGTACTTATATTTAACAAATTAAATTTGAAAAAGTAAAAATTTTTCAGCAACCAAGAGAAAGATCTTCAAAAGTACAGGAAAGGTGATTCAAATGAAACTGAATTTTTCCACATTCATTAGCAATTATAAGAGAGAATGCAATATATTCCCCCAAGCAAGGAAGCTCAAAGTGTATCCCAGAATAACATATCCTGTACACCTGAGCGTGATGATCTAAATTTTTAAAAAGATGAAAGTTAAACAAAAGAGCAGGCTTTAAGACATTCTGTAACTCTCAGATTGTTTGACTGACTAGCAAGCCAAATGTCAGAAGAACAAGAAGATAAATAAGTATAATTATCAAGAAATGACTAAATATTGAAATTCGTCTTCTCGGTTTTTATACGTTGTTGTTTTTTGTTAAGATAAAAATTGATGTATCTAGTAAAAGAAAAGACCAAAAAGTGACCCTCAAGAGACAAAAAGACTGGATGGGCTAAAAAGCTGAATGCTCCGTGGCTTAAAGCCTTATTCCCTCTAAGTTAATCAATATATTTTGTGGGAGGGAGTAACAGAGTGGAAAGCTGTGTGGATATTGCGAAGGGTTAGGAGGTACTGAGGGAAGCAAATAAGATGCCTAACTCTATAGGTGAATGGGGAATAGAGCTTTGTTGTTGATGTTTTTTAGTGGGAGGAGTAGCTTTTGAAAAATAGGATGAAGTCCTTGGAAAGGTTATACTCATAGCAGAGGGAGAATAAAAGGGGGAAGGGTGACAGCCAAGAAAAAGAAAAACTCTAGACACTAAAAAACAATCCTACAAGAGAAGAGGTATATGTTGGCAATAAAAACAAGGACCTTATGATGGGTTTTGTTGAGGGGAAGAAGGAGAGTGACAAAAAATGTACCGCCTTCTTAGAGAAAAGGGATGCTCCCCTCCTCCCAGGTTGTAGACCCTTTTTTTAGTTATGCTATGATAATCTCATTTATTCCAATCTAATTTATTGTTGTACAATTGTATTTCTCTAAATTTAAACTCAGGCACTGAACCACATTGCCAAAGAAGAATGGTGAAAATAGATCACATTATCTTTCTTTTTAAATTAAATTTTATGTTTATTTTTAGTTTACAACATTCATTTCCATAAGGTTTTGAGTTACAAATTTTCTCCCTGTCTTTCTCCTATCCACCACCCCAAAATAGTGATCCCACTGAATACCCCCTCCCCCAATCTGCACTCTCCTATATCAGGTTTTAGACTCTTAAATATTGGTGGATCTCTGAATTTATCTAGTCTTTCTAGAAATGAATTTGGAATTATGCTTAGAAAGTATCTTAAGTGTCCATACCCTTTGACTCAGAGATCACAATACTAGGCACCAAGTCCACAGAGGTAAACAACAGAAAGAAGAGTTTCAAAATATTTTCCAAAATATCTATTGTTAGACATTTTGTGGTGGCCAAGGACTGGAAGCAAAGTAGATGGCCATAATTTGGAAAACAGATAACCAAATTATGATCCATGAGTATAATGGAATATTATTGCACTGTAGGAAACAGATATAGAGAATTCAGAGAAGCATGGAAAGAACTTAGATGTACAGATGAATACTGAGATAGTGAGAAGCAGGAAAACACTGTGTGTGATGACTGCAGTGATATAAATGGAAAGAGCAAAAAGGAAATGTTGAACTCTAATTATAGTCACCAAGGATGGCCTTGAAGAATAGGTGGCAGCTCTGCAGTGGGCAGAGTACTGGATCTGGAGTCAGAAAGACCAGAGTTCAAATCCACCTTCAGACACTAACTGTGGTACTCTGGGCAAATAAATCATTTTGTCTGTTTGGCTCCATTTCCTCATCTATAAAATGAGAAGTCTTGGCTTTGTTGTCAAGATCAAATGAGATATTTTAAAACACTTAGGAAAGTGCCTGGGGCATAGTAGGAGCCATATAAATGCTAACTCTACTTCTCTTCCTCTCCTCTTCCTTTTCTTCTTCTTCTTCTTTTCTTCTTCTTTTTCTTCTTTTTTCTTCTCCTCCTCCTCCTCCTCTTCTCCTCTTCCTCCTTTTCTTCTTCTTTTTCTTCTTTTCTTCCTTCTCCTCTCCTCCTCCTCTTCCTCTTCCTCTTCTCTCCCTCCTCCTCTTCCTCCTTCTTTTTCTCCTCCTCCTCTTTCTCTTTCTCCTCTTCTTCCTCCTCCTCCTCCTCCTTCTCCCTCCCTTCCTTGCAAATGTAGGGATTCTGGATGGGGAACATAGTCATACCTAGAAGTAACAAGACATTGTGGGGCATCCATTCTTGGTCCTTCCCTCCCCCTCTGGGTACGCCACCGCATCTTCTAGGCGCCCCTGTGCTATGTGTTTTTAGACTTGGTTTATGTGTTTGTTTTACTTTGCTGTTTTTTTCCATTATTTTTTATTTTCAGTTACAAGTGATGGTTTCCTGACTAGACAAGGGAGAGGGATATATTCAGAAACAAAGACAATCTAAAACCAAAACATACCAATAAAAATGTTAAAGACTTGGAATGAGAGAGCATGAAATCTTTCACAGGAGGAGAGGGATTCCTATAAGGAAGGGCCAATACTTATAACATTATTTGCTGCCATGTCTTATTAAAGATTCAGTATATTATTGTTATTTTAAAGATGTTTAGAATGTTTACCAGATGAATTGGTTAGCTTTTTCCAATTGGCTTTGGAGCGGTAGCAGCTGTCCCTGGCCGGTTTGTGTGGGGATATTTATCCAGAAAGACATGAATGCTGAAAAAGATTCCCCTGCTTAGAGCAGTGGTTCTTAACCTGTGGGTTATGTTCAATTTAAATACATCCTGATGTATTTGCATATGTATATATGCATACATATGTATATGCATATCAGATATTTACATTATGATTCATAACAGTAGCAAAATTCCAGTTATGAAGTAGCAACGAAAATAATTTTCTGGTTGGGGGGGTCAGCACAACATGAGAAACTGCATTAAAGGGTTGCAGCATTAGGAAGGTTGAGAACCACTGGCTTAGAGAATGTAGGGAAGGCTTCAGAGTTCATCTGGAAAGGAGGGCCTGCATGTCAGATCTATACCATTACACAGGGTATGTCTCACTGCATTGTTGCATCAACAATAATAGACCATAAAAATACATCCAACAAATCTCTTTTCAGGCCTGGCAATTGCTTATCAAATTGTGAAGGATCAGTGACCTTTTAAGGTGGCCTCCTTTGTGCTGAGCCTTGTGGAAAGCTGCACCAGATTTGCACCTGAGGTCAGCCTGAGCTGTGGGCCTTTTTATGGGTTAGGTGGAAATATGTCTCTTCCATCCCCAAAGCTCCATCTTCCAGTTTTAGTGCCCAAGGTATCAGCTGTCTGTTTTACTTGTTACTCTTCAGTAGCCCGACCACTGTAGCAGAGCTACAAACAGAAATCAGTGCAGCAGCCAAGAAAATGATGACTTCACACTGGGTTGAAAATAATGATAATTTAAATTAAAATAAGCTTTAGTTGATCTTCCTCAGCAAGATCTGTAGGTTCCTTTGGTTGAATGCCTAGTCTTGCAAGGCTCTAATTCAATGGATTAATTTTTGAGAACATTACTATGAAGCTCAGAGAGTCTTTGATTTCCAAATTCAGTAGATATCTTTGATCTAATGAGTAATGACCTGAAAAGAGCTAAGTGTCTTGGGTGGCTGGTGAAATAAACAAGGAGGTCAGAATTCTTATTGTCATGAGCAATTTATCCTAAGAAGGTTTTAGACTGTTCCTTAGGAGTTGCTTAGCACAAATTGATCTCTTTGTTGTTGTTGTTGAGCATATAAAATGTCTGTCCCATCAGATTAAGATGTGAGGTTTATTTTAAAGTAGAAGATGAGGCAGATATATTACTATCTCCTATTTTGTCTGCCATAGCTGAGAGCCTGCCTGTTTGGATATCATTGGCAGTCATTTTTGATGGACACTTCATGTTGGGGTGTGAAGGGAAAGGGAGAGATGGAAGAAAGGGACTTTCACTTGAACTTCCACTTAAACAAAAGATCTGAGAAAAAGGAGCACTCTGTACAGAAATGCTTAGGCCCAGGACATCCTTATCCATTCCGAGACGGAGAAGAGTCTCCCCAGTTCCCTTCTCTAGCCTTTTCCAATCTGTACACCAAGATTTCATGGTATTAGGTCGAGCCCAGCTCCCGGGCCAATGGTGTGATTTGTGCCTTCAGCCCCCAGGGGGAGCTGACTTACTGGGAATAATAGTGATGCTAACAGCTGACATTTATCTAGCTTTTGCTAGTTTTACAAAGTGCCTTATATAGTATGATATTCAGAGAAAACAATCCTGTGAAGTGGGTACCCTTGCCTTTATGTTACAAATGAGGAAACGGGTGCTCAGAGAGGTTAAGGTCTTTGCTCAGGGTCACATGACTAATAGGATCTTGGATTTAGAGTTAGAAAGGGTCTTTTGCTAGGCTTCCTAGTCTTGACTGAGGATTACTTCCCTGGGATCATTCTTTCAGGAAAGCCCCAGTCATCCATGCTTCACCTCTCCTCAGCTGCCTTATCACTTACCTTGCTGTCCACACCCGATACAGGAGAAGATGCCATCCAGGGTATGAGAAGTGAGGATGGCCTTAGTTAGAAGGATCATCTATTTGTCAAGAATGGAAGAAAGAATGGCTGATAATGTCAGGAGGAAGGTCATAGTTAATGGCCTCTATGTTCTTGGTAAAGAATGAATCAAATTCCTCTGCTTGAGAGAATTGGGGAAGGTAGATGGTATATGTAAGCTTGCCTAAAGAAGGTGCAGTGATTTTTCTAGTTCCTGGAACTATTAAATGAAAAAACAAGGACACAAATCTCTAGATCCACTAGCCCATGTTGAGGTCACAATAATTACCCAGTTATAGGATTTTTCTAAATTTATGTATATTTCTCTAAATAGTCAACCTACTCCTTGGTATATAAATGTAGCTCCCTGTTCCCCCAACTCTTCAAGTGCCCCAGATTTCGGCCTTGGCTCAAGCTAAGTCTTTCACTTATACCTTTGTAACCCCAACCCTGCTCAGTGGTATGCTGAAAAATGTTTAACAACCAGTTTGGATGGGGGGGATATACACAGGATATACTTTTAAGTTTAATCTACATTATTAGCATTTTATGCATCACTTTCTAAAATCTAGAAATCAGCACAACAATAAACTACGTGCTGGTATGTAGCATTTGCCATTTCCAAAGTGTAAATGCTTACACTAAAAATTTAACTTTCAGCTCTTGGGAGCTGGTGCTAGATGGTTCCAACACAGCCCTGCTCCCTATTAGAAGATTAAGGAGCTTGGGGTGGCTGGCTAGGTGGCACAGTGAATAGAGCACCAGCCCTGGAGTCAAGAGGACCTGAGTTCAAATCCAGCCTCAGATGCTTGACACACTTACTAGCCCTGTGACTTGCAACTCTGGGGAAGTCACTTAACCCCAATTGCCCTCCAAAAAGGAAAAAAAAGAAGATTAAGGAGCTGTTTTGGCTGCAGATAAACCTTAAGGTGGAAATTTGAATCATACTATATCTACATGACTTGAATGTAGGATAGTCTGAGAAGTCTGTAGAGTTGCAATCTGTGTTAAATGTATTTTTCTGTCCTGCTGTATACGATATGGTGAGGACAAAAGTGCCCAGTGGCCTTCATGAACTGTTGTATCCAGTCTCTGTCAAGAGACCTAGAGAGAGGAAGGTTCTGAGTTGACCCTTTTGGGTGATTTGTCAGAAGGCATAAGTTGAAAGCATATAGGTGAGTTGTGCCCTGCTGTTGGAGGGCATACATATGTGGATGAGCTCTCCAGACCTTTGAAATATCAAAATATATGACTCAGTTGATGAAGCATAAACCTCAGGGGCAAACCTTCTCCTATCTTCTGCCTAGAGGTGACAGTCTCAGAGATAAGACTCTGAGGGGGTGAGGGCCTAAGCTTCAGCCAATCCTTAGCTAAAAATCTTTGCCTTAGGTGAAGAAGCTTTGTAGCAGGCCAGCTGAAAAGAGCACTGTAATTCAGTCTAATTAAGAAAGTGCATTTAGTCCAGCCAGTACCTGAAGGTAGAAGACTATAGCTAGCTGATCAGAGTAACTCCAGGAGACTGAGCAGTGGGTCATGTTCAGCAGAGAGACTGGACCTCCAGAAGAGACTAGAAGTAGCCAGCCTGCCTGGCAGCAGCCGAATAAGTGGTGTGCTGGCCCTAGGGCTCTTTTAGAATCTCTCAGGGCTCCCTCAAAATGAAAGGGGCCCAATTTCATTCTAGATCAGGCCCTACATGAGTCCCTTTTAATTTTTAAAAAACCATACTGTGGAAAATTAATATGCCTGAATCCTTGTGTTCTCATGAGAATTCTTACTTCCATTGCCATGGTGACTGGTTCGTATACTCTCAGGCAGCTTATTCCCATCCTTCCCCTCTGCTCAGTGGGCCTTTACAGCCTGCATCCTCTTAACCTTGGACAAGTTAATTCTAGCATGAACTCAACCTAGGCTGTTCTGTCAGAACAAAACATTTTTAAAGAAAAAGAAGAGCTAAACAGGAGCACAGCGCAACTTCAAAAATAGGAGTCTGTTACTTTATTAATCTGGGGTAATAGTAACAGCTCCCAATTATGTAGCACTTTAGAGATTGCAAAGCACTTTACATACACGGTTACATTTGGTTCTTACAGTAGCTGTCTGACGCAGGTTTTATTTTATACACAAGGAAACAGATTCAGAAGGGTTTGGACTTGCCCAGGGTGACTCAGGTGCTAAGAGTTTGAGGCAGGACTCATCTTCACGTCTATCCATGAACAATTTCAGCATATAATATACTAGGCAACCATGCCTCCCGATGTCGCCAAGTCACTGCCCAGGGGGAAGAGATGTGGAGATGTGGAAGGGAATCCTGACCTACATCAGGAAGCAAGGGTATAGAAGAACGTGGCCCAAGGAAAAAAGAAAAGATCAGAACTAAAGACTAGATAAGAGACACATCCAATAGAAAGGGAATCTGGATCCCCTCAGTTTGATGTGTGCCCATAGGTAACATGAGGAGAAAGGTCGTCTTATTAGAAGGTGGTGATAGTTCATGACTTGGAGCAAAGGGTTGCCAAATTTGACATCAACAGTAGGGGTAGGAAATATTAACCCCTAGGTTTCTGTTGATTCTTATGGAGACAAACAATGCCACTGGGAATAATGTAGAAAGCATTGCTGGGGATTATGGAATCCTTGGCAAGAAACTTAGGTGAACAGGAAATATTTTCCTTACTGTTGCTTACTAAAGGTAGACACTTCAGAAGAGAGAGGAGGAATTAGGAAATGAACAGCTAGTTAAGAAGACCAGATTTGATTTCTAAGCCATAGTTTAAATTAAAGAGATAATAGGACAACTAAGTGATGCAGTGGATGGAGCAGCAGCCCTGGAGTCAGGACTTGATTCAAATATGACCTCAGACACCTACTAGCTGTGTGACCCTGGGCAAGTCACTTAACCCCAGATGTCTACAAAAATAGGAATAAAGGGATAATATAGTAGCAGGAAGATTTAAACTGAAAATGAAGTAAGAAGGTGAAAAGTGCCCTGCTTACTTGCTAAGCAAGATACTCTAGTGAGTAGCAACTACAATTTGGTAAGAAAAGTATAGTGGTAGAGGCACTCAGTCACTCACAGGATGCAGAATTCAAGAGGGGATTCAGCAGTAAACCACCTGGCTCCAGATATCTTTCCAGAAATGAACCAAACAGGGATAGTAAACACGGTTAACCAGGCAACCTAATGCAGAGCCTTGGGGTTTCAGTTCATAACTGGAAAATAACCATGAAAGGGTATACCTTACTCTAAAGAAACATGATATAAAGTGGGGCACATTTCACGATTTCCTTAGTTGATAAACTTACAGGAAGATTTTGAGGAACCAGAAGGAGGAAGAGAATTTGGTAGAGAGCATTTGTATGACTATCACTGGGGAGACAAATAGGACTAATATTTCCATGAAAGCATACTACAAACTGTCTGAATAAAAAGAGAAAACAGATAAATTCAAGAACGAAATCACAAACTCCACTTGACACATATAAGATAGTGAGATTTTTCTCTACTGATTCATTCATCTACTGGAGCATTATTTCAGCCAAAGGCAGAAAGCTAATAAATATGTGGCATTCCTTAATGATAAGTTCATTTAAAAAAAACAACTTTAAACAACAGAGAAGGACCTCTTGCTCAAGATATGATGGATAGTGGGATCCCTGGAAGGAAGTTATCATTCCATCTTAGAATCTATTACAAATGAGAGGAAAACTGGATATCACTTGAAGTACAACTTGGGTTTGTGGTGAGTAGATTTCTCTGGCTTCAGAAAAAGCATAGGTAGGATCCCATGACCTAAAATTCTATGATGGAGGTCAGCCAAACCAAAGTGGGAAATTCTCAAGAATGAAATTCTGAAGGCATAAAGAGAAACTTCTGAAAAGAAAGGGCCAGGGTCAGGTGCAGCTGTCTAAAGAGACAAGTGGATGGCGTTTTTATTGAACTCACATTCTTATAAGACATGTTCAGATGATGGAAGCAAGGGGTAGGTAATGGGAGATGGTTACAAAAGAGTGGAATGTCGCTATAAGAACAATATCGGGGATACTAAAGCTCAGAATGAGTCATGATTACCAAGGAATGCTAAGGACCATAAAAGGGGGTTTTCTAGCTATGCTGGGTATAAGAGAAGGAACAAAGAATGGATAAGGCTACTGCTGGTCTTGGTGCAGCAGGGGAGATCAGAGGTGGGGCAATAATGGGTGACAGAGAGAAGAAAGAACTACTCAACCATGATTTTGTTTCTCCTTTGTCTGAAAAGGAGAATGATTTTCATAATGGGAAGAATAGGGTAAAAAAAATGGCTAGCAGAGAGGGAATTTAATAAATGAAGAGAGGGTGTTTAGCTGTCCTCAATTAGTGCAAATCATTAGGCGTACAGGGCACTGGGGTGAGGGTACTGGGGTGGTGGACAGGTGGGGGCAAGGCAGGGAGCAGGATAGACAGATATAATTATGGAGCTGCTATCAGCGATTCTGAAAAGTTGAATAATGGTAATGGTTCTATAGCCCTGGAAAAAGACAAATAAATGATGTTGTTTTCATTTTTCATTAAAAATAGAAGAGACTAGGGTATATCAGCTATAGTCCAGTGAATTTGGCTTCAGTTCTGAGGCAAAATTATAGAGTATATTATTAAAGAGATGATTTGTGAGCATTAGAACTAAAAGGAATCATTACTGAAAGCTACTATGACTTAATAGAGAACAGTTCACAGCAGACTAATCTCATGTCTTTTTTTGACAAGATAACTAGACTAATTAGCAGTATAGTAGAGACGTATTATACCTAGTCAATCTCATCTAAGTATTTGACAGTCTCTCCCACTATCCATATGGAAAAGATGGAGGGAAATAACTGCACAGTTAGGTGGCTTTGGAATAAATATCTGGACCCAAAGAGTAGTCATCATTGATTCGGTGCCAACTGAGATCGCTCCAGGGAAGTGATGCAGAGAGCTTCTTGGCCCTCTACTGTGCATTTTTGCTGTACAAGTAACTTGGATGAAGTCATAGAAGACATGTTTATCAATGAAGATGCCAGTAACAGACTGGATGACAGAATCATGAGCCCCAGATCTTTGACAATATAGAATTAGGCGATAAATCTGGTTAGATTCAATTTAATAAAGAAATGATCAAAATCTACACTTGGATTTTTAAAAAATCTAATTTTAAGTACGAAATGCAAGTTGTATGGATAGCTAACAATTGATTTTTAAAATTTCCAAAGGTTTTAATGAACTTAAATCTCAATATCAATCTGTTTTTATGGCAACTGAAAAACAGCACTGCAAACTTAGGCCACGTTGTAAGAATCATACAGTTTACCAGTAGAGAGCATAATATTTCTTACTGCACTCTGGCTAGTCAGATCACATGTGAAGTATTGTTTTTGGTTCTGGATTAGACATTTTAAGAATACTGCTACACTCTATTTTGTCTTTTGGTGCAGGGAGGGAACTGGAAACCATACCATATGAAAACCAACAAGAAAGTAGACTTGGGTCAGGGGTATGGTGGAACACAATAGTTACCTTCACATGTTTGAAGGATTGTCATGTGGTAGAGGAATTGAGAGCTTGTTCTTTATAATTTTAGGGTATAATACTAGTGGCAGGAGGTAGAAGGGGCAGAGATGCTGATGTAGGTTTGAAGTAAGGAAAAGACTGGTAAAAAGCACAGAATTGGCTTCCTTGGAGAGTCATGGTCGCCCCCTCAGTTGAGGAATTGACAGTGTTCTAAGTAACTTCTCATTGGGCATGTCATAGAAGTGATGTCTTATCAAATATGTTGAACTAGATTAACAATGAGGTCAATCCCAACTGTGAGATATATGGCATTTCTATGATTTAGAGGAACTAAAACTGTTTGTTTTGAAGCACCTGCCTTGGGATCACACTGTTCTGATTGGTAAAAGCCCACTCTGTCTAGCCAGCCCCAGATCCCCCAACCATCTTTGCACTGGCGTGCCCTCTCTCTCTCTCTCTCTCTCTCTCTCTCTCTTTCTCTCCTCCCCTTTCTCCCTCCCTCCTTCCTTTTCCCTCAGACCCCTTCTCCTATCCCTACCCCCAATACTTTTTTATTCATTCAAGGTCTCTGCCTTCAAGGATTGCTTTTGGGAGGTGAGGCTGATGTGTGAAATCTTTATTCTCTCTAGGACTGTTTTGTTTGTTTGAATGGTATAATGAATAGACAACTGAGCTTTCAGTCAGAAAGCCCCATGGATACTTATTATCTGAGGGACCCTGGGGCAAGTCATATACCTCTCTGGGCCTCAGTATGCTCATCTGTAATGGTCATAATGACGTCTCTGGTGCTCAAGATCATAACATAAAGGATGTAGCGATTTACAATCCTCTTCTAAATGTAATTCTGCTCTCTGTCTCCAGCAATCAGCTAGATGCAGAATGAAGGCTATCTGGAAATAGCCCCAAAAAATCCCAAACCCATTGTTCAGAGAGCTAGGAGATCTAGCTGAGAGGCAGAATGGTCCAAAGGATAAAGTAGTAGATGTGAAGTCAGCAAGGCATGTGTTCAAATTCCCACTTAGGCACAAGCTGCTCCTTCTCTTTAAGGGATGGTAATGCCTTCCTCTTGCAAGATAATAGAGAGTGAACATTTTGCAAACCTTCAAGCTCCGCATAAATGTAAGCAGTTATTATTATTATCTCGATTCTCATTAAGGCAGTGCTGCTCACTTGCTGAGTGAGCTTAGGCATGTCAAATTAACCTCTCTGGGGGCGGCTAGGTGGCGCAGTGAATAGAGCACCGGCCCTGGAGTCAGGAGTACCTGAGTTCAAATCCGGCCTCAGACACATAACACAAAAAAACTAGCCGTGTGACCTTGGGCAAGTCACTTAACCCCAATTGCCCTCCAAAAACAAAACAAAACAAAAACAAATTAACCTCTCTGGGCTTGTAAATTAAAGGGGTCAGGCTAGTCTGTTAGATTCCTTCCAACTCTAAGATTCTTTGATTCTGATCGACAGAGAAGTGACAAAGGTGAGGAAATACAAAAAAAAATATTACTAGTCCCACTTTGTTGTTGTTTCAAAAGACTGGGAAGCAAAGTGGGTGCCCAGCCTGTCAGCTAGAGGAATGGCTGAACAAATGATAATGGAATGCTTTCCACTCTAAGAAATGAGGAGTAGTAAAGATACAGGGACAATTAGGGTAACTCATTAGGGAAAATACAGGGAAACTCATAGAAACTGAGGCAGAGTGGAATGATCAGGAGGATGGGGAACACGATTTCACCAAGAGCTGTGATAATGTAGAGGGTGATCACTTCTGAGGGCTCAGAAGCTCTGATGAGCAAAAGGACACAGTGTGGCTGCAGAAGGCCAATAATGAAATGCGTCTCATAGCCTGGCACGGAGGTTAGGCACAAGGGGCGCAGATTGAGATATACCTTTTCAGGCAGCAGCTTCTGTGTTGACTTTGTGTGGTTCAACTGTACTTATTTGTTAGAAGGCAGAGAGCTGCTATTTGGGGGTAGGAGGTGAGCCGATGGGGAATGAGAGGAATGGAAAAAGAACATCCACGAACCATTTAAAAAAATACATAGAAGTAAGTTTAAAAGTCCATAAGGGAGCTTCATCTTAGACATTTTTTTGTCCTTCCATAGCTTAGACCCTAAGGGGTCACATTATAATCATAAGTTAACAGTTGAAAGGAACCATAGAGGTCACTGTGTCTAATTCTTTCATTTTACAGATAAGTAAACTGAGGTTAAGAACCATTAAATGACTTGTTTCGGGTTACACAGCTAGGAAAAAAAATTCTGACACAGGGTTTGAATTCAGGTCTTCTTGACCCCATGTATAATAGTCTATCTACTATACCTTTTGGTCATCTAACACTTTATTGATATAAAACTCATACTTAATCCTTTCTCGTGGCTGCCTGGAATGGGGCCACTTTAAGTGCACTAAGTCCAGTAGCACGGTGGCTTTTCCAGTAGCTTTTCCAACTTCACAAACATTTTTTTTCTCCTGGGAGACACCAATATTATTTATCAACATAAGTTTATTCCCAAGCATGAGGCCCTGGAGTGTTGTGCCTCTTAGTGTGGAGATTTTGCTGAGTGATTGCATTCAGTAAAAGGATTTAAAAATTATTATGATGTGACTCATTGATTCAGTTCCTTCTGATCCTAAACTTGTACTTAAAGGCAGCATGCCTGACCTGGCCTAAGAAGGACACAGATGGGCCAATTTTGTTACTGCTGTGTTCCATTTAATATACTGTTTACTTTCCAGAAAAGACTATGTGTAACAAGTTCACAGATTCATAGGGGAGCCCCTTTTTTCATATATGTGTGTTTATTGATTAAATTCATTATAAAAAGGCAAACTTGAAGAAATTGATGGGAAGGAAACGAGGACTTTCCCACTCTTTGAGTCAAGTCTCCACATTGTTGCTTCATAATTTGGTTTCAAATGAATTCCTAGAATGCTAGCCGCATTCATATTGAAATGTTAGTGCAAAAACGCCTTCGTAAGCCAAATAAAAATGGTTTGGGGATTATCCATCCTTCTGGACTCCCCACATTCCTCTCAATTAGTGTAGATCAGAGTTCAATTGAACAAGCGTGGATGAGCGCAGGGAGGGAGGGAGGGAGGCCACTATATAATGCCTGCCTTTTCTTCTGGGAAATTTTGACAAAGGCTTTTCATCTCTTGGCCACCTAGAAGAGTCTTTGGGGCTTTTCATTGATAATGTCTATAGGTACAAATGTGTAGATTTGTTTTTACCCTAAAGGTCTGTCAAATTAAGTAGCGATTACAGATGGAAAGTGACAACTTACCATTTTCTTATGTGAGAAATCCATGTTCACCCTCTACACATCTGGGTCGCTATTCTTAAAGAATGCCGCCCTTCAGTGAAAAGGGACAAATGGGAGGTGGCAAAAGAAACAGGCTGCTCAGGCTTTTTACAAATTATTTTTATTGCCCCCTTTTTGTTTTTGTATCACCTTCCTTTCCCAATATATTCCTCCCCCTTCCCTTCTCAGAGAGCCATCCCTTGTAATAAAGAATAAAAACAAGAGGGGAAAGAAATGGATGAATGAAATGAACACACTCATTCAGCAGAATCTGACAGTATAGGCATTGTCCCACACTTTGAGTCCCTTGACTCTACAAAGAAGAGAAGAAAGTCTCTTAGTCTTATTAACCTAAGATAGTTTTGAAGTTTCTCTTGCTTGGAACTCTAAAGAAGACCCATACACACTCTTCTTAATGAGATCTTCGGGCTCTATTAACTGAAACACAACTACCAGAAATAAGGACATGACAAGCCATTGTACATGGCCCTGCTCTGATTACCTTTGAAATAGTCTTGCATTCTGGTCTGGGTGCCGCAGTTTAGGAAAGACGTTGATCAGCCAGAGAGTGTCCAGGGCAGTGATCAGATCTTGCCAAATGGAGAGCAGCTAAAGGAACAGGGTGGTTTAAACTGAACAATCATGCTATCTATCTTCAAATTCATAAAGAGGGGGTGGCTAGGTGGCGCAGTGAATAGAGCACCAGCCCTGGAGTCAGGAGTACCTGAGTTCAAATCCAGCCTCAGACACTTAACACACACACACACACACACACACACACACAAAACTAGCCATGAGACCTTGGGCAAGTCACTTAACCCCAACTGCCCTTAAAAATTTTTTTAAAAAATTCATAAAGAGGTAGAATGAGGAAGAAAGATTCTGTTCATTCATCCAACAAGTGGAAGAGCAGTGTGTTGAGATTGCAGCGAGGCCCACTGGGACCTTGATATAAAGAATCATGTCCTATCCAAAAGGGAAATGCGCAGTCTGAGGAGGTGGTGAGCCTTGCCCTCACTGGAGGATTTCACCTAGAATATGAATGGTCACTAATTTTGTAGAGGAGATGCTTGTTCAGGAAGGGTGCCTGGCAACTCTGAAAGATATCTGAATGGATCAACATTCCCCTGACAGGAGATGTATCTCTTCTGAAGGGGCATTTACAAGGAAAAATAGTTCATACTGCTGGTAGCTTGTCACCATCAATAGGAAGCAATGCTTTAAGAATAAGGTGTGCTTGAAATAGCAGCAGGGGAAAATGATCAAGAAGTAGTGAGTTCTCCATTGATTAGAGTATTCAGAAAAAAGATTAAATCATCATTGTTGGAGGATTTTATAGAGGAAATCCATGTTCATGTTGACCCAGATAAATACTGAAGACTCCTCTAGCACTACACATCTAGGGTCCTAGTAGTCAAAACAGATCACAGCCTAAATATGGGATCAGCAAATTAGGACCAAGCTTGTAACTATACTCTTTGCTACAACATATCTGTCTACCCAATCTGGTTGTATTAAATAAGAAAAGTGTGTGAAAAATTTAAAACAGTTCTCCAAATATGTTTAGAATTTAAAAGGTCTGGAGGACTTTAGTGCCTGGTTATTGACTTGACTTGAGGACTGATGCTAAAGTGTGCCTTCTGCCTCTTAGCAAAGGAGTAGTAGACATTTTGCAGTGGACTACAAAATGACTATATGTTGTCAGACATGGCCGATGGTTTGATATGTTTTGTTGAACTGTATTTCCTTGCTATGATGGAGGATTCTAAGGTTAGGGAATGGAGTGAGTCTTTGAGAAGTAAAAGTAATGTAAAAATGTTTTTTTAATTGGGAAGTCATGTGCAAGATTTAATTTTTAAAATGTATTGCTGGCTTTTGTTATTATGCTACTTTCACTTTCCAGTATATCCCTCCTGTCTCCTTAACACAGAGAAATATCCTTATTTAGCAAAATCAACCAACACATCCAACAATTTACGCAGTATTCCACATTCGTAGTCCCCTGCCTATGCAAAGAAGGATCAAGGTCCAGTATTCATTTAAAATTCAATTGAAATCAACGGATAAGTGTTCAACTCTGGTTGAACTATCTAAGTGATAGGACTTTGTAATGTGAGAGAGACCAACGTATTAATTATTAGACCTAAATAATAAAGGCAGTGTGGTATATTAGAAAGGGCACTAGGGTCAGGATCAGAATACATAGGGTTTAAGCTTGGACTCTCCTACTATCTAACTGTAACCAAAGGTAAGGCATTCAGTCTTTCTGCCTTTTCTTTGTTAATCTGTGAAATAAGTCAGTCAAAGGCCCTTCCAGCATTAACATTCTCTACCTTCTCCTTTTTATTCTGTGAAAGATAATGATATTTCTTGGAGGTCAATTTAAAACCCAATTCTTGAGCTTAAAAAGGAAACTTATTATGACGTGGCTGAAGCAGTTCTCAAATATGTAAAGAGATATTGATGGCCTATTCCTAATTTACACAGAAGACAGAGCAGAAGGAAGTAACTGAAATCCACAGGAGCTCCCTAAGCCTGAGAATCAGTGGAATATATTAGATGAAAAATGACACAGTACGTCTTCCTAGAAAGTTCTAAGACAGTCCTTTCCCAGCACCCACCAAAAGGCAGTGAATTGAGATTCTCTAGTTAATAGCAGTTATGATCAATAACACATATCATTGCATCTGCCATCTATTAGTTCATTTCATTAATTTTTTTGTCCTGAAAGATTTGGAAAAAGGCATCTTCTTAAATAAGTCTGTTCTAGTAGAAATCAGATAATCAAGTATTTAGAATTGGACAAAATAACATATGTAGAATGCTTTGTTGATATTAAAGCACAGGGCAGCCAGGTACCTACTGCATAGAATGCCTATCCTGAGACTTGAGTTCAAATCCAGCCTCAGACACTTAGGAGCTCTGTGACTCTGGGCAAGTCACTTAACCTTGTTTGCCTCAGTTTCCTCATCTGTAAAATGAGCTGGAGAAGGAAATGGCAAGTCACTCCAGTATCTTTGCTGAGAAAACCCAAAAGGGATCACCAAGAGTTGGAGATGAATAAGAACAACTAAACCACTATGTAAATATTTCTTATCATTATAATTGTTGTTTAGTTTAGATTTAGTATCAGAAGCACCACCCTCCCATTTTACTGATGAGGTAATTGAGACTCAAATAAATAAAGTGGCTTATCCAGGGTCACACAACTAGGAAGTATCTGAGGTGGGAGTTGAACTCAGATCTTGTTGATTCAAGGTCCAGTGCCCAGTCCACTATGATAAACTGCCTCTGGGTACTCTATTTAGAATGGAAATGGTCCATGCTCTCCCATCCTGAGTGGTGATTGTTTGTTCATGTTTCCCCATAGTTCCTCCATAGAGAATCTCCTCAATGTGCTAGAGGCCTTCTTCTTCCTTTGTCTCATGGGTACCAAAGTTCAATTTGGGCTGTGTGCATAATGTCTATAATTATCCTTCAAAGATAGAGGGCCACAAGCAAGGTATGCTCTTTTGGGTCTATGTGGAAAGGAAGGCATTCTTTCATACCACCAACTTCCTATATGCTAGAAATCTGAAAAGCTCATCCAAAAGTTTCTGATGGATTCCAAAGGACAAGAAGTGACGTTAAATCCACTGCCTGGTGCTTCCTAGTATAAGTGCTATAGAAAGATGCCATGTCAAATCATGCAACACTATTGATTCTGAGACTTTTTTTCTGGCAGGCAATTTTGCTTCCTTGATACTACATTGTGCACAAAGCAAAGAGCCCGTGTTATGAGACTAGCTTGACCACAGGCTTATGATGGGAATGAGGTCAACTCAGCATTCTTGCCCTGTCATTTCTCTAGCTATATGGAGAGGATTGATTCAGTGCTGGGTCTTTGCCTCCCATATAAATAAATAATTGTGATTTTTTTTTACTTGATAGATTTTTCTTCACAACTGGTAATGAAGTTTTTTTTTACCATTTGACTAAATAATCATCATACTTTTGTTGATATTCACACATTAGAGCCAAAAAGCAGCTGTGGAGGTCATCTAATCTAAACTCCTCATTCTACTGAGGAGGAAACTGAGGTACAGAGTGCTAAAATCACATGCTCCAGGTTCCCATATCGCAGGCTGAGATGATCCTTTAAAAATTATCAAAATGCTTTCTATATGCATATCTTCACAGTGATCCTATAAGGTAGAAAGGGTAAGAATTACCCCATTTGGTAGATAGGGAAACTGAGGCACAGAGTGAAGAAGCAACTTTCTTGAGCTTGCATAACATGCTTTTGGTCGAAGTGCTATGAATGCCCAGATGTCCATAAATGGAACTGTTCAGCTCTCTGTAAAGCTCCCATGTGTTATCACTCATCTTTGGTTTGATTTTCCCCCTTATTTGACTACCTTGGCAGTCTTACTGAATTTGCAAGATATAATAGTGAAAAAGTGAATTTTAGACACTCCTCAGAATGCTTATCATCTGGGGCACTTTCTTTCAGATGTGGACTATGATGCAAGCTACCCTAGACTTAAGAGCCTCTGTGGGCCCATCAGCACTCTAAAACATAACTCACAAGATTCCAGCAACGTGTTTATGTTTTTCTGGCTTGCGAAAGGACACATCGAGTTCAAAACAAAGGTATATAATGAGAAAGTATAGTAAGAAAAGTAGTAAATCAGAATCCATCCCTTCCTCTGCTCCACAACCTGGGGCACGTAGTTCCACAAATATATACATAATCAGTGAGAAGAGTGGACAGATATGCACAGGATGATGGGAGGGGGCATACAGGGAGACATATGTAGAAGGCACCTATATGGTTAGCATGTGTGGCAGATATGTGTGGGCTTCACCAAGAGGATGCATAAAAAGGAGATGTATGTGGCTATGCATACATGTGGGAAATACATAGCTGGAACATATGTAGAGACTAGATATATCCCAGAGGCACATGATCACACATTCATATGATACAAATGTAAGGGACACACACAGAGAAGATGCATGCCCACCTCCCCCCCACACACTTGAGTGGATACATATATTAAAGATATGTGGTCAGTACACACACTAGGGTGGGAGCATTGGGGGGGACAGAGTATATCAAGAATGTATAATCAATGATTGATGTGAAATGATGTCTACTCATATTTATTAGATGTCTACTCTGTGTAAGGTACGATGCCGGGTGATTGAGATACAAGGACAGAAACCAAACATTGGTTTTTCCATATTCTTCCATAGCATCTTATAAGGACTTCTTAATTTTATTTATTTTTTATTTATTTATTTTTTGCTTTTTGGAGGGCAATTGGGGTTAAGTGACTTGCCCAAGGTCACACAGCTAGTTTTTGTGTTAAGTGTCTGAGGTCAGATTTGAACTCAGGTCCTCCTGACTCCAGGGCCGGTGCTCTACTCACTGCGCCACCTAGCTGTCCCGGGGACTTCTTAATTTTAGATAAGAAAATGAGACCCAGGGAAGGGCAGTGGCCTGCCTCTGGGCACCTAGCACCTTGAAGACAAAGTCAGAATGATAAGAACCCAGATTCCTTCCTTCTTAGTCCTGAGTTCTTTGCATGTCATTTTCCATGTTGCAGCCAAACATTTAACCACTCCCCCCCACCAAAAAACCTGAAACTATTAGGTTTTCATGATGACTATGATGATGATGATGAACTTAGCAGACATGAACGGTTCAACACAAAGAACAGAAAGTAGTATGATAAATGAAACCTCATAGTTTTTTTTAATAGCTTCTATTAAATTAAACATGAGAGGAACAAAATTGCTGTGCTTTGCTCAGGCCCCTTGCGAACTTCCTCCTGCTCTCTTTTTTACTTTCTTTGATAGTGATTCATTGATGTTCTTTTCTTGTATTGTAATCAATACCATCATCTCTTGTATCCCCAAATAGGAACCCTCTCTTTTGCCCAGTAAATATTGTCCTGGAAAATAAACGAACACATTGCCTGTCTACATAAATATCTGTTTCTTTCTGTACCTCTAGTCTATCACCTCTCAGCTAAGAGACAGCTTGCATCACCATCAGTGTTCTTAGGTGGTCATTCCATCAATCAGATCTTCAAAATTTCTCAAAGTTTTTTTTCCCTTTATGTTGTGGTCAAATTGTCTCTCCTGGATCTATTTTCCAGGTCAGTGGTTTTTTCAAGGAGATATTTCACATTGCTTTATATTTTTTCGTTTTTTTGTAACAGTTTAATAGTATGTTGGTTTCTCATAAAATCATTAGCTTCTACTTGCTCC
>CM053602.1:26845708-26879894 GCA_028646575.1 Pseudocheirus occidentalis | reverse complement strand
TCCCCCTTCCCCCTTCCCCTCCCTCCTCCTCCCTCCTCCCCCCTCTCCCTATCCTAGGTGTGTACATTCAGCTGTTCTCAGGGACCCACCTCCCTCCTCTGCCTCCACTTCCGGCCATCAGCTTTGGGGCCCCAGGTATCTTCCAAGACCCAGCTCAGTTTTCTCTTAGTTGCCAAGGCAGTTATGCAGCCTTACCCTTCCAGCCATTGGTGAAGAAGTCTCACTATGGGATTTAGGAGTCTGACTTTTCCCTTTCTCTCCAAGCCCCTGAAAACTCAGGCAAAAGGACACAGAAACCTAAGCTTAGGGATCTGAGAAATGCCCACCTGCGCACATTTCTCAGCTCACTGAGTCTCTATCAAGCCTGGACCCTGGTCATTACTGGGAGATCTTAGACAAGTGCATTAGAGTTGGGTTTTGTTTCTTGTTTTCTTGGTCACTGTCTTAAAATCACAATTAGTGCTTAACAGTCAGGTTTTTCATTTATTTTCAGAGGGTGGAGGGTAGGACAACCGGGGTTAAGTGACTTGCCCAAGGTCACACGGCTAGTGTTAAGTTTCTGAGGCTGGATTTGAACTCAGGTCCTCCTGACTCCAGGGCCAGTCACTGCTCCACCTAGCTGCCCCTACAGTCAGTTTTACAAGACAGTTAACAACTGTGCTGCTTCACAACCATTTCTTTGATCTTAAGCTATTCCCTGCCTCAAAAGCCCAATTTTAAAAAAATCAAATAATTTCATAGATGCCATTTGGCAACAGTGGGGAACCTGTGACCTCAAGGCCACATGTGGCCCTCTAGGTCATCACATTTGTTCAGTGGAGTTTGGATTCAGTCAAAGGGTCACACTTGAGGACCTAGAGAGCCTCATGTGGCCTTGAGGCCTCAGGTTCCCCATCCGTGCCCAGTAGTGAGCTCTCTCTCTCTCTCTCTCTTTCTCTCTCTCCCTCTCTCTCTCTCTCTCTCTCTCTCTCTATATATATATATATATATATATATATGTATATGTATAATGTGTGACCTCATTTAATCACTTTGATCTGTTTTCCCATCTGTAAAATAATAAAGCTACCTCAAAGGGCCATCATGAGGTTACACTAAGACAATATATGTTATGTAAAGTGCTTTGCACATTGTTAAGTGCTTTAGTAATTATTATTATTATCATGATCTCCAAAGGATGAAAATTTCAGGTGCTACAATTGGCAATAGAAAGGTATATGGTGGAAGTAAAACAAGAACTCCTCATTCTCTGCTGTTATTTATTATAGTGCTAGAAATGTTAGCAAGTGTTAAAAAATGAAAGGCATAAAGATAAGGGAAGATGGGATACTTACTGATAGCATGATGGTTTACTTACAGAATCTTAGGAAATTAGCAAAGAAATTATTTGACACAAAGACTTGAGCAAAGTTGAAGACTACAAAACAAATCCATAGAAATCAACAGCACTTCTATATATCGATAAACAAAATCCAAGGAATGATATAGAAAAGGAAGGCCCATTCAAAATAATTCGCAAATGCAGCAAATGCTTAAGAGTCGATCTACATCCAATATTTCTAAGGATTGTATTATACATTGCTCCTTAAAGAAATGAAGAATACATTGACCTAGCAATAGCTGTACTAGGTCTGTATCCTAAAGAGATTTTTTTTAAAAAAAGGAAAAGGATCTATATGTATAAAAACATTTCTAACAGCTCTTTTTGTGGTGTCTAAGAACTGGAAATTGAGATGCCCTCATTTAGGAAATGGCTGAACCAATTGTGGTGTATGATGTGATGGAATGCTATTGTGCTACCAGAAACGATGAAGGGGGTACTTTTCACAAAAGCTTAGGAAGAGTTAGAAAGAAGATATGTGTAATGTGAACGGATGCAACGTGAAATGATTAGAACCAGGAAAACATTATATGCAGTAACAGCAATATTGTACAATGATCAACTTGTGAATGACTTAGCTATTCTCAGCTATATAATGACCCAAGACAATTCTGAAGGACTTATGATGAAAAATGTTATTCTTCTCCAGATAAGAAGCTGATGGAATCTGAATACAGATCAAGGCATACTTTCTTTTATTTTCTTTATTTTTCTTGGTTTTTGGTTCATGTTTTATTTCACAACATGAGTAATAAAGAAATATGTTTTACATGACTACACATGTAAAACCTATATAAAATTGTTTACTTTTTCAATGAGGGAGGAGGGGAAAGAGAGGAGAAAATTTGGAACTCAAAATTTTCAAAGATGAATGTTAAAATTTTTTTACATGTAATTGTTAAAAATAAAATATTTGGAGAAAAATGAGAAAGTAGCTTAAATAGCTAGAGAAATAATCAATGCTCATGGTCAGGGTGTGCCAATATACTAAAAATAATAGTCCTACAAAAGTTATAGATTTCATGCTAGACTAATCAAACCATGAGTGGGATACTTTAAAGAGCTATATCATAACAGTAAGAAGAAGATTCATTTTAGGGAACCAAAGATCTATAGTATCAAGAGAAAAAAGATAAGATGAAGAAATGAAGGAAAAATAACATTTCTAGACCTATGGCTGTATTATAAAACAGCAATCATCAAAACCATTGGTTGCTTGTTATTAAATAGAAAAGTTAATCAGTAGAACCGACTGAAATAGGAAGAATAACAAATAATGGAATTCTGCAACCTAGAATTGGACAAAACCCGAAACATATATTAGCTAGGAAAGGACTTTCTAAAAAGAACTACTGGAAAACCTAGAAAGCTCAAACAAGCTTGAAAAAATTGAGAATTTTTATGGCTTGAGAAATTGAGAAAATTTATGACTTCAGCAAAGTTGCAAGCTATGAAATAAACCTATAGATATAAACTACATTTCTGTATAATAATAACAAATTCCAAGAGTCAACAATAGGGAAATCTCATTTGAAATAGCTTTAAGATGGATAAAATATTTGGTAGTCAGTCAAAGTATGTTTGATATTTGTATAGATTCAACTTTGAATCCTCTTTAAAGAAGCAAAGAACATCTTAAATACTTGAGGGATATTCTTCAGTAAATTCAAAATGTATATAAATAGAGATTATATCATAAAAAGAGAAAGAGAACTAGATATTGTACCTTGTACAGCTATGGGTAAGGGGTAAGTTCTTTTTTTTTTTTGCTTTTTGGAGGGGAGAAGGCAGGGCAATTAGGGTTAAGTGACTTGCCCAAGGTCACACAGCTAGTAAGGGTTAAGTGTCTGAGTCCAGATTTGAACTCAGGTCTCCAGGGCTAGTGCTGTATTCACTGTGCCACCTAGCCACCCCCTGGGGGGGGTAAGTTATTTTTAAAAAAAATATATATATACATATATATTTGTTCTAATTAGGTTTTTAGGTTTTTTTTTCTTGGTATCTTGTGTTTTAACTATCATTTCCCAAAGTATTCTTTCCCTAATCCATCTCAGAGGGCCATCTCATATAAGCATAGTATTTTTTTAAAGAGGAAGAAGAAAAAGAGGAGGAAAAACATCACCATAACCGAATGATGCATAAAAAAGTCTGAAAACATGTGTACTGTGCAAAACTTGTGTCCCTCCCACTTCTACTTAAGACTAGAATGAAAATATCTTCTCATATCTTTTCATAATTTCACAGTATTCACTTTAGATTTCTTTTGCATGTATACTTTTCCTCCTCATTCATACTGTTGTAATCATTGTGTATTTTATTTTCTTGGCTACATTTAGTTCAGTCTGTATCAGTTCATGTAGTTCTTTCTATACTTCTCTATATATTCATCCCATTCATTGCTTCTTACAGCTCAATCATATTCCATTTCAGTCATATGCCATGATTTGTTCAGCCACTCCCGAAATGATAGATATCGATTTGTTTCTAATTCTTTACTCTCACAAAAAGTGCTACTATAAATATTTTGGTGTATTTTGGACTTTCTCATCAATGATGTCTTTGGGGTATAAACCTAGTAATGGAAATTCTAGGTCAAATATTTTAGTTACTTTATGGGCATCATTACAAATTGCTTTCCAAAATCATTATACTAATTCACAGCTCTACCCAACAATGTCCTAGTGTCCCTCTTTTCCCACAGATCTTTCAGCATTGAATCTTCCCATATTTTGTCATGTTTGCCAATTTTCAGACTGTGTGATACAATTTCAGGCTTGTTTAGATTTGAATATTTCTTACGAGTAGTGATGAGGAATATTCTTGTAGTTATTAATAGTTTGCAATTTTTCTTTCAATGTCTTATCAAATCTCATTTGCTCACTTATCCATTGGAGAATGGCTTTTGATCTTACTTAAATATTTAGCTATGAAAGGTAAATTATCTCTTCTCTATTTTTTTAAGTTTGATCTTTAGTATTAGGTAACATATTCATTTAGAATGTATGGTAAAGTATCGGTCCAAGCTTGATTTCTGCCAGACTGTTTTCAAGTTTTCTCAGCAGTTTTTCTCAAATAAAGAGTTCTTCCTTACTAATTAAGTTTCGTAAGGTCATCAAACACTTGATCATATAACTAAATTCTTTGGTGAATGAAGGATAAAGGCTATCACAAAAGATAAAAATATAATTATGTTTAAATGAAATTGTAATATCGTTGCATAAACAAAACCAGTATATCTAGGATAAGAAGGGAAGCAGTAGACTGGTGGGAAAAAACATCTTTGAATCAATTATATTCACTAAAAGTATGATATCCAAGCTATCTAGACAGCTCATGGACACTCAGAAAACCAAAAGCCGTTCACCGAGAGAGGAGTAGTCAAAGGATATAAACAAATAGTTCCCCAAAGAAGTACCACAAGCTATGAAAAAATATGGAAGAATGTTCTAAACTTCCAGATCTGAGCCTTGAGTGTAGATAAGGAATAGACGAAGAAGGAGGACATTTCAGCCATGAGAGATGACTGGTGTGAAACCATAGAGGTGTAAGCTAGTAGGATGAGTTCAGAGAACAGCTGGTATTCTAGTTGAGTTGAAATGTAGCTTATGAGACTCTATCACTCAAAAAGCACATCTTAGATGCCTGCCATGTGCCAAGACATGTGCTCAGTGCTGAGGATACAGGAGCAAAATGGTGTAGTCCCTGTTCTTTAAGAGCAATCTCATGAAAAGGGTTAATTTTGAAATGAGTCTAAAAAAGGTGAGTTGGAGTCAGATAACAGAGGGCTTTAAACACTATGTAGAGAAGTTTGTTCTAAAGTCCAGAGGGTAGAACTGAAAGCCTTTGAGAAGGGAAATGATTTGGCTGGACCCATAGGAGCAGTAATTTTTGTAGCTGTATAAAGGATAGACCAAAAGCAAAAACTCAACCAGGAAATTGTTAGGGTGGTCTTAGTTTTAAAGGTGATCAAGGTCTGAACTAGAGTGGGAACAGGTGCTAGAAATGTTGTGGCAGTAGAAAGGACAGGATTTAGTAACTGAATGAATACAAGATATAGGAGAGCAAGGAGTCAGAAATTATTCCTAGTTTTCACTTCTGGGCAATTGGGAGGATAGAATGGTGCTGCTATTAATACCAGTAGGGAAGTTTGGAGAATGGCCAGATTGGGGGCAGGAGGAAGATGATTAATTCAATTTTAGACATATGGAGTTGGGGCTAACCAGGGGTCTCTACAGATGGAGAAGCAGTATATGTAAGACTGCAATTCTGGGAAGAAGTTGAGGTGAGTTTTGTTGATTTGGGAGTCATAGGTGAAGAGGTGATAATTGAATCCATGAAATCAGAGCCAGGGAAGTGCATTATCCACAATTAAGGGATTTTCAACAGGATTAGAGATATGGAAAGGTCCAGGAGGATAAGGGAGGAGAGAAGGTTGTCAGGTTTGACAACTGAGGTCATTGATGACTGTTGAGAGAAGTTTCAGTGGCACAAGGAGGTTGGAAATCTAATTATGAGGGCTCAAGGAGTGAGTGACAGGTGAGACAAAGACTCTTCCTTGTAGGAGATCAGCATCTAGCATCAGATGGGAAGGAAGACACAGAGCAATTGATTTGGGAAATGGCACAACTGAGGAAAAGTTACCTTTTGTTTTGTCTCAGGATTGCACCTTGGCTAAGTCATGAGTTCTCTGGACTTCACTTTCATATCTGTAAGATAGAACTCTAAGTACTTATGATGTTCTAAATACTGAGGATATACATACAAACAAGAAAGAAAGTCCTTGCCCTTGAGGAGCTTACTTACATCCAGTGAATGGGGGGAGATAACACATAAAGGGGAGTCAGAAATGGGCATGAGTGGAGAAATGGTGGAGAGATGGCCAAGAAGTGGCTTAGAGACATGGCAAAATGAGGTAAAGACTTAACTTTCAGAGACTGACATCCAAGGAATAGAGTTCAAGGTTATCATGGGAAAAGGGTGCAGGTGACATCTATGGAGATACCTAGGAAGTCACTTCATTGCTTCATGCCTCAGTTTCCTCATCTGTAAAATGGAATGGGATTAGATGCTTCTAAATTCCCTTAACACTCTATATGTATAATCCTGTGATCTCATTGGTTCTGAACAATAGTTCTGTGGGATATACCGGTAGGGCAGGAATTTTTATGTCCATTCTACAGATGAGGAGACTCAAAAGAGCTATCTACCTTGACCAAATACCACAGCTAGTAAGTGGCTTAACCTGGGAGCAGTGCATAGGGCTTTTGACACTGCAGTGTTTTACCCAGTATGCCATAGGCCTGGCCTGCACCTATTCCTCAGGGGATTGGGGGGTTTTGTATTAAAAAAGAAACAAAACTGTGTTTTATTCTGACCTTGGCCAAATTATTTCTATGCTGTTGTCTCATCTATAAAGTGAAGTTAATATTCCTTCAAAGCTGGGGCCCTTTTGAGGCTAAAATATTGATCGTAGAAGGAATTGAGTCTTTTGACTCTAAAAGGCCTTCCTTGTAAATGGGAACACTCTGAAAACCTCAGTTGTGTCGATCTAATGCTGGAGCCGAATAGCAAAAGGAACCACAGAAACAGCCTCGGTAGCAGAGGCAGAGAGTCTCTGGCTTCTTAACCTGGGGAGAAGTTCTGCAGGGCTTTACAAGGGCACCTTACTCCCCAAGTATTTTTGCATTAAGGACTTGGGACAAGAGAGCCTGTGAACAACTGAGCTTCTCAGTCCCATGATAAGAAGAATATTAAAAACACTAGAACTAATGTGATGAAAAACATTGGAGTCTATGCACTAGTAAGGTGATACTCATCTCTACGTTGCTGAAGTTGATGGTTTTTCCTAAAAAAAATAATCTAGATCTTTTCTTATTGTAATTAGTCAGCAAGTCAGTCAAAAAGCATGCCAGCACTGTGCTAAATCCTTGGGAATACAAAGAAAGGTACAATATGATCCCTATCTCAAGGATCTCACGTTCTAAATGCTATAGGTAACATGCAAACAACTATTTGTATGTAATAATGATGATCATGATGGTATTTATAGGGAGCTCTAAGTTTTACATTTGATCCTTACAGCAGCGGTGGGATGTAGATACTATTACAATTCACATTTTGCAGATGAGGAAACGGAGGCAGATAGAGCTAATGTGATTTATCCAGAGTGTGTCTGAGGCTGGATTTCACCTCTGTTCTTTACTCTCGGTCCAGGGTTCTTTGTGCTGAGGGAATTATCTGCCTCAGTGCATCTTAGAGGGAAGGCACCATAACAGAAAGGCCTTTTGCAGAAGGTACGATTTGAGCTAAGTCTTGAAGGAAGCCAGGTCAATACCCTGAAAGAGCCATTTTGGAACATTACCCCTTAAGAGTTCCAGCCTGACAGGCATGAGTCACCAGGGTCTAGGATGATACAGTTTGATTGTTTAAGTCCCATTGACTATGGGCATATTTTCATGATGCTAAAAGAGTCAGCTGGGGGACAGTCAGAGCTTCCATGGAAGCCTGGCTAAGGAACATTGTATCAATGTAAGGATCAATCAAAGTAATGGGATCAGTAGGGCCATGGACACAGAGATTGACTTTGATTAAAGGAATAGAGTAAAATCCTTTAGGAAAGTGAATTCTCCATTGTAATTTTCATTCTGGGAATAATGCTGACATGCTTTCTGATGTCATTTGTTGGGGATGTTGTAAATAATAATTTGCCATTTGACTGTACACTTGTATACGCTGGAATCTGACTCTCCACATTTGCATGTAAGTTTTGGAATAAGATTTCCTTCTTCTCAACAGTATAACTGCTATAATTGGAGTCTTTGAGGTATTACTTTTGGATCATATGCAATAATCCAGGGGCTCAATCAAAGTAGATGTTCCTTCTAACTATGCAGATCACAACTCATTCCTTCTTGCCCATCCTGTGCTGCTTTTGGCTATATCTTCTCATTAGTTTGCTACAGGGGGTCCTCCTACCCTTCTGGGGGCCCTCCTCACTTTCTCTTGACATCCTGAGAGTACCCATGGATTTACCTTTTGTAATTCTGTGCTCTCTCCTCACATGGCCAGTCTATCTTTTTTTTCTCTCATCTATTTCTTTGATGACATTATTTACCCTGCTTTTCCTCCCTGAGTCCCTCTTTGCAGAGGATTGAAGCTTGGTCTCAACTACCATGCACCTTTACATTACCCTTTGGATGATATACTGCAGCATGCCATGGCTTGTAGTCATACAAAATTGTCAGAAGAATATTGATGTTAAAAGTTTAGGCCTTGATTTCAGGTACAGATTTGGGATCATTAAAAGAATTTTGTGGTTTCTGCAAGACAATTTAGCTCATCTTCTTTTCAAATTTGGGCTTAATTTACTGTGTATTTGCAGTGTTAGTCCCAGATATACATAAATTAATGGACGAGTGTTATAGTTTTTCTAATAAATTCTTCTCACCGTTAAAGATAGTGGATTCACCAAATTTGGACTCTAACATCATCGTCTCAGATGCACTTAGAAGATATTAGGACTGGGTCTGTAAATTTGCTGGTATAGGAAACTGTTAGGTGAGGAAACTCCTTCTACCAGCGCATGTTGGCATCATTTCTACTATTCCTTGTCTTAGAGAATTTTCTAGAGCACTAGAGGTTAAGTGACTTTGTCCAAGATAACATGGTCTGTATGTCTTAGAGCTAAGGGTTGAGCCCAAAGCTTGCCCAGCTCTTCATCTACTAGACTATAGCTGCTTCTCTATACACTTACAAATTTGTTATAAATGACACTGAAGAAAGCAAAGCTGGGAAAAGCAGTTGTATTAGGTCAAGTGTAGACAGAGGAGATATGAACTGGAAGCAATGTATTTGTGAGGGAGTTGAATTAATTCTCATGGATCTGAAGGAGGGGAAGATCCCAAAGGCATGGGAAAACAAATTCCACTACACAGGCTCTCTAGGCCCCTGGGGACAGCTCAACCCAGAGGCTGTCACTGATGGGTGAAAAGGCCCACTTACTGTGCTTGCTTTCTGGCCTGCTTCCCAAACACAGTACTTTTACTATCTATATTATTAGTTCTACTATATCACATCCCTTAGAAATCCACTTGAATTGTTTTCTGGGACAAAAATACTAGCGGAGGAACCATTCAATACAGAGAACGTTCTTTTACTCATTTTCCCATGATTCTTGGGGGGAGAGAAGGGGATGGCATGGGTGTGGGTGTATTTAACATTAGCTGATACTTTCCTCTGCTTTGGAAACATTTTGGTTGAACTTCTTCCTTTTTATTCCTGAGATCATTTGTGAATGGTTGTCATTTCTTCTGGTACTTTCACAACTTTGTGCTTTCGGATGATTCCCTTCTTCTTATGCAAAATGATCTTGGAACTTGTCCCCATAGCTTCTAAGTGACTGCTCTACAATACCCTTTCCCACACAGTTTTCTTGAACCTGGTGACTCTAAGCAACACACCAATGAATACTTCATTTTGAGGGGCATTCAGGGTGTTGTTTGGTATGTGATGGCAAGATTGTACTGGGGCTTAGGAGACATGATGTTAGTCCTGGCTTGGACATTACTCCAACTCTTTGAGGATTTGATTTGGGAAACATTTATTAAACTCTATTCATGATCCTGGAAAGGAGAAGATGCAAGATTTGAAAAGGACTCAGTCTCTATTCCCTATGGAGCTTAGAGTCTAGTAGAAGGATAGGACACACATATGTAAGTTAAACATAAAAAATATGTAATTGCCTTAGAGATGCAAAATTAAGAGGTGGGAACTTAGATAAGGCAGACCCAGCTCTGTGGAGCACACTACCCAAATGAATTCATGGATAAATTCCTTCTCTTTCTTTGTCTAACCCTTAAATCAATTCAAATCAAGTCATATATTAAATGTCTACTATGTGTTAGGTATAACTTGGGTATAAGGAAAAGGAATAGGAGTTAGGTACCAAACTTTAATTTCATTGGCCTAGAGAATTCCTAGTGAGGAATTTCCTCTGCTAAGGAAGGTCAACCTGGGGCATGGAAAGGTTGTGATTTGTCTAGGGTCTTCTAGCCAGGACAACTCAGAGTTTGGGGCTTGAACCTAAGTCTTTCTGCCTCAGAGGCCAGCTTTCCTGCCCTTGAAGATCTTGTATTCTACTGCCCAGGAAAACCTAGAGAGGTCTATGCAAAATACAGCATGCATGAAGCCTGTGTAAAAACCTGGAGGTTAGAGACAGTTTATAGTGAAAAAATATGTGGCAAAGTATAAAATGCTTGAGGGATAGAGTAGGTATCTGGAAAGCAAATTGAACCAGATTGTGTAGGACTTTCAATATTAGACATAGGACTTTGTATGAGACAGCAGCGTGTCATTATAGCTTCCTAAGCAGGGAAAATGCCATTAATAAATGTTAGTCGTCTCCAAGATATGGAGGAATAAGGGATGGGAGGTTTTGCCAGTGACAGAAAGGGATTCAGTAGGGATAGTTCTCAGCCCTTCCCAAAACTTGAGAAGTGACAGATTTGAGGTACTTATCAAAGTGTGACCCTCCAAAGCCTTTCTGTTCTAAAGGGTAGGGTTAGGCTTCATTAAAACTGGGACTAAAGCATGCAAAGTCCGTTTTTATCCAGGCACAGGTGACCTTTGGAAAGCTGGTGGCAAGGCAGACATCACTTGCTCAGATGGCCAAAGATGGTGGGTAAAAACTTTAGCAAATATTTTCAGACACCTCCTTTGTACAGGACCTTGAATTAGGCACTTGGAACACAAATATCAAAATGCCAATAGGCCCAATCCTCAGGGAACTTACAGTCGGCCAAAAGCTTAGGAGAGATCTAGGCAGTACATAAATAGATTTAATACTAGGAAGTTCAAAGGGAGGGAATGAACCCCAAGGAGGCTCAAAGAAGGCTTAATATGGATAGAATGTCAGTTACGACAAGGCTTCTCAGAAAAAGAGGTGTTCTAGTGCATTCCAGGCTTGAAGGCAATGGCTTGTACAAATGTATTGTCAGGAGATGGCGCATTATGTTTAGAGAATAACTAATGATCCAGTTTTGTAGAAAATCTCTATATTCCAATAAGACCTTTGTAGTTAAGTAGTTATATGTTGTTGTTGAGTTGTGTCTGACTCTTTGTGACACAGTTTGGGGTTTTCTTGGCAAAGATACTGGAGCGATTTGCCACTTCCTTTTCATTTACAGTTGAGAAAACTGAAGCAAATAGGGTAAAGTGACTGGCTCAGGGTCACACAGCTACTAAGTGTCTGAGACCGGATCTGAACTCAGGAAGATGAGTCTTTCTGACTCCAGGTCCAGTGCTCTATCTACTGCAGTGCCACCTAGCTGCCCCAAGTAACCCCAATAACTTTTAATTATGCTCGTTTTAGTTGCAGCACCTGGTGGCATCCCTCTCCCCAACTCAGACAGTTGCTTCAGAGAATAGGTTCAAGGTGTTCTGTGAGTCTGTACCCCCTAAAATTGATACCTCATGATACCTCCTGAGTTTATCTTACCAGTATATTTATCTTAATGGTCAGTGAGAGGACACATATGGTTCAAAGCAAAGGTATAGAAAGAAAAAGTAGTAGCAAAAATTTCCCCCTCTAAACCTGGGAAATTGTCTCCCACAAATACACACAAGATTTAATGGAAGAATGAACCTATAGGGAACATACATGCAGTTAGGTAATAAGCATTTATTAAACTTGTGTTCCAGACACTGAGCTAAGCTTTGGAGAGCCACCTATAGCCAGGGCCCATACACGGAGAGAAAAACATGGGTCCGGGGTGTATGGACGGAGGCTGAGTCAAAACTTTTGTGCTGTGGGGCTACTGATGTCTTCCAGGGCTCGATTTTGCTATTTCCTCCCAGCCTCCTCCCTGCCGGCCACATATTCTCTCCCTACTCAGTCCCACCTTTGCCCCAGGTTTTGCTCAGCTGACTGCTGCATCATTTCTGCTGCCTGCTCCACTGAATACTGTTATCCTAGCCTATTCTTATCCATACAGAGTCTCATTTGGAAGTTCTGACACCTGCTGCTTAGCTGGATGCCTCCAAAAGCCTCCAGCTTTTGCTTCAGCTAAAATCATTGGCTGCTTCCGCCTAACAGGAAGAGTGAGTGTTGCAATGTTCTTTTAGTTTAAAAGCCATAGGCTTTTTCTTACCAACGTTCTTTTAGAAAACACAGAAGTGCTTGCCTTGGTCCAATAAATGTTTTCCCCATAACAAATTACTTTCTTTATTATAGAGAGAACTGAAGGGCCTTGTGGATTTTGGTGATGAGTCCTCTCATGTCTTTAGGAGATCCTCAGCCCCATGGGCCAGAGTATTTAGAACAAAGTGCAGGCTAAGTAGCTAGTGCCTTCATGCTCCAGTCTGTTTTTTCTTTGGGCCAGTGTTCCTAGTCACTGGGCCTTCAGAGTCCATGAACATTCCAACTTCGGAGTATAGTGAGCATTCTCAATGCCTCAAAGTTTTAATCAACTAAATGCTACATAATTGAAATTTGTCTGACAACTACAAAACAGTCCTGGGATTTGGGTTTCCTAGTTTACAAACTTCAGATCTCTTCTTATCTCCCATATAAGTGAATAAATGGGGAAAACAGCACAGAAACAAAAAACACTCAGGAGACAAGGCTCTTCTATGTACTATCTCTTCTATCTATTAGCCATATTCCTTGCCATTTCATATTGTATCATAACTACAATAACTGTGGGGCTGCTGCACTGGGCTCCCCCAACTTAGGAGACCCCTGAATTGAACACATTCATCATGGCAAATTTGTCAGTGACAGATGTATTTCTTTGCCATGGAACACAAATCATCCAGTGTCTTCTTATAGATTCTCTCCAAGTGTATGTGTGAGTATCCCTGCCTGGCTGAGAATATTGTGATTAGGAAGAGGCTCCTACTCTTTCCTCAAGAAAGCCCTCCCCAGAAAGCCACATAGAAGAATTGTATGGGGCAGAATGCTGATTTGCCCAGGAGGAAATTCTACTTTTGGTGGGAGATCACAAGAACTAATTTCTAGTATGTTACACAATCCAGCAAAACATAATCTATGCCTATAAACCAACAAGGAGAATTATAGTGTGGTTAAGTAGCATACACATCTCCAAAAATAATTCTTCATCCCTCAAAAACCATTACCCTCAAAGATGTCAGCTAAGAGAGCCAGTTAATAATTATTATTGGGCAGCTCTAGTTTGGAAAACTAATCAGGCATTTCAAGACTCCTTGTATTCTGACATTATCCTGGAAAATTGGGGAAATCTGGCTTGAAGTGCTGAATAAGATCTTATGATTGAATTGCTGGCCTAAGTAAGCAGTCATCGAGTTTCCCATGGTGTCAAGGTCAGGTTTTGGAAATATCTGACAGCTATTTGTTCTAAGCACCAGTAGGCTGAAGGCAATTACCATGAATTCTTATGGATATGGTAGACTAGGCAGACATAATCACAGAGGACTGAGTCCTGGGATCTGCTAGTGATTGAGTTCCATCAATGATGGAATGAGAAAATGGGTTTCTGTGTAAAAATTAGGACCACACACTGTGTCTTAATGTTTCATTGTGCATGTCAGAGGCAGACCTTATTCATACCTGTGAGTGGGACATGATCTACAAAACTCCTCATACCTTTACTAAAGGGCAGCTAGGTAGTATGGTCGGTAGAGCCTGGGCCTGGAGTCAGGAAGACCTGATTTCTGATTTGGCCTCAGACACTTACTACCTGTGTGACCTTGGGCAAGTCTATTTGCCTCAGTTTCCTCATCTATAAAATGAGCTGGAGAAGGAAATGGCAAAGCACTCCAGTATCTCTACCAAGAAAATTCCACATGGGGTTGTGAGGCTGAACAACAACAACAAGTACCTTTACTATCCTCAAATGAACCAAACTAGACTGTGGAGGGGCCCCAGGGATGCCGAAGGATAAGCGTTCCCCTGGGGCCTCCCTTGGCTTTCTGCTTTTGACTCAGATGATTCTTGAGGCAAGGAAGCCAGAAGTGCCACATTAATGGAACCTCTTTAAAGCTGAGGAGCAAATTATCTGCTGTTGGAAATTACACAGGCTGGCAAAGACTTTTTGTTGTTGTTGTTCAGTCATTTTGGTCATGTCTGGCTTGGCAAAGATACAGGAGTAGTTTGCCATTTCCTTTTCCAGTGGCAAACAGAGGTTAAGTGACTTGCCCAAAGTTATAAAACTGGGAAGCTTCTGAGGCAGGATTTGAACTCAGGTCTTCCTGACTCCAAGCCCAGTACTCTTTCCACTGTGCCACTATGCCATTAAGTGGCCATGTTTCAGAGGAAGACTATTGCTCCTGGTTGTAGGAGAGAGCCTTCCCATTTCTCTGTTTTTTTTTAATTCAAGAAAAATGTTTATTAAATGCTTAATATGAGCAAGGAATTTCTCAAGGCACAGGAGGTACAAAGACAGTATAGTGTCTTCCCTCAAGGAACTTGCATTCTGCTGAGGAGAGGGCAGGAAACAATACCTAGATGTAGCCCATGGCTACAGGATGGATCAGAAAGAGAGGAATCGGGAATCCAGAAAACTGGTTAGGAGGTAATTCTAATAATCCAGCTGAAAGGTGATAAGGGCCTAAAGAGGGGGAGGGAAGAGGACGGATGTAAGAGATGTTGTAGAAGTGAAAGTGACAAGATTTAGTAACTGATCGTTATGGAAATGGGGAGAGAAAGTGAAATTGAGTGCAACTTTTCAGGTGTGAACCATGTTGATTGTAGAGAGATGTCAGTACTAGGAAAAAGAGAAATGTGAAGGGAAAGGTAATGAGTTCTGTTTTGGATATGTGGAATTTAAGATGTCTATGAGGCATCCAGCTTGAGATATCCAGGAAGCAGTTGGTGATGGAAAGAAATGAGGCCTGGATATATAGATCTGGGAGTCATCTGCATAAAGATAATGATTGCACTCATGGGAGCTGGTAAGATTACCAAGAGAGATAGTGTATTGTGAAAAGAGAAGAGGGTCGAGGCAAGGGCCTTGGGAGAGGTTCCAAGTAGTGGGTAGAAGCAGGCTTGATGACCATGTCCCTGTCTGTTCCCTCTCAGCCATTTGGTTCACTGTACCAATGACAAACTTGGCCCCACCTTATCATAGACCTGCCCTGCCCCACCCTTGTTTTTCCAGCTTAGGTACCCTCTTTAATCATCCTTCAGAAACTCTGCAGTTACCAGCCTCCAATGAACCCAGCTTCAAACCTATACCTCAGTCACTCTAGAACTGTAGTCTGCCATACTTTCTAATTGATTCCTTCTCCCTCCCACCCCCATCACCACCCCCAGCCTCTCACCTTGAGTCAACAAGACTCATTTTGGCTAACAAGTCATAAAGTGACATAAATGGACTGATTTTATTTGAAGTTCAAACAAATTTACAGGCTGTCCTCAGAGTTGGAATTAGGAATATGTCACCTGGGGTGTAGTCAGTTGGTAGGGAGTAGTGGCAAGTAGGGGCAAGGTATGGAATTAGCAGTTACCAAGAAGGGTGCTGTGACATATATTACAACCTCCTGCCCACTCATCTCCTTGGCTCTCTTTACTACATCATGCTGTGTTTAAAAAATACTCACCATATAATACATGTCTATAATACATTTTCAAGGACTCTAATGATACCAAGTGAATCTTTACATTAAGCAGAAATGGCATCATGAGGTCCTTTCTGTTTCTTCATAATAGCTAAGGCTAACAAAGCTTTGTCTGGTTCCTCTTGGGTGGGGCTGCAAAATGGAAGAAGGACATATATAAAGCTTCTTCCACTTGGTAGTCACATCCACTTTCTCCTTCTCTGCTACCTACAAATACTCCTACTTCTCCCTCTTTAAGAATATCTCATTTGGTCCAATTACCCTAATAGTAATCATTTGATATCTCTTTTTGTCATGGCTAAACTCCTTAAAGAATCAATGTATATTTGCTGGCCTTTGCCAGTGTTGCTCACCCTCTTTTCCTGGATGTTCTCTCCTCTCTAGGTTATTATGACAACATTTTCTCCTGGTTCTCTTTCTACCTATCTGGCCATTGTTTCTCACTATTATCTGCTGGACCTTCATCCATGTCATGTCTGCTAGCCGTAGACATACCCCAAGATTCTGTCCTGATACCTTTTCTCTTTTTACTCTGTACTGTCTTGGTAATTTCATTAGCTTCCATGGATTAAGTTGTATCTATGTAGATTATTCCCAGTTCTATATATCTTAACTGTTCTCTTCTGAGCTACACTACTGCCTTCTGGACATCTCAAATTGGGTATCTTGTTGGTGTCTAACTCAACATGTCACAAAGAAAACTCATGATCATCTCCCCCCTTCCTCAAGCAAAACCCTCTGTTTTCCCAATTATTCTATTATTGCTGAGGGCATCACCACCCTCCCACTGACGTTAGCAACTTCTGTTGCTACTCCTAACTCTTAAGCCACATATCCAGTTTGTGGCCAAATCCTGTCATATGTGCCTTCCACACTTTTTGAATGTGCTCTTTCCCTATTTCACACAACTACCAAAACTAAAACTAAAAACTAAAAAAAATCTGCCAGACTAAAACATAGTCTGACCTTGTCACTCCCTAAAATTCACTAAACTCCAATGACTCCGTGTTAACTCCAAGACTCATCTTCCCAAATGGGGTCATGAAGAGTCAGAAAAAATTGTTTGAGAGTTAAAGCCTTTGTAACCTGGCCTCTTCCTCCCTCTATAGTCTTCTAACACTTTATGCCCTAGACATGCTCTCCATTCTGGCTACACTAGCCTTGAACACTGGATTTGGGGGTCATTGGACCTGGGTTTAAATAGTAGCTCTTGGCATGTACTGTCTGTGTGTCCTTTGATCAAGTCACTTAACTTCCCTGGGTGTCAACTTCTTCATTCATAACTGAGGATGTTTGACAGGATGACCTCGAAGGCCTCTTCCAACTCCAGATCTTGAATCCTGTGATGTGATCCTATCTCAATATTTAAAGGAAATAGTCTTGAGTTTGAGAACATCTTTAAAAAGTTAACATTGTGTTGTTGTTCAGTTGTATCTGACTCTTCATAACCCCATTTGGGGTTTTCTTGGCAAAAATACTGTAGCAGTTTGCAATTTCCTTTTCCAGTTTATTTTACAAATGAGGAAACTGAGGTAAGAAGTGTCAGTGACTTGCCCAGGATCACACAGCTAGTAAGTGCCTGAAGCCAGATTTAAACTTGAAAGGATGAGTCTTCCTGATTCTAGGCCAGTCTCTCTATCCACTGTAGTGTCACTGAGCTGACATTAAGAATTGTGTGAGTATGTGTGTGTGTATGTGTGTGTGTGTAAATACATTTATAAGTATATACCCACAAAATCATATATATCTTTATGATCTTATTCAGATTAGTGTAAATTTAGGATCTTTAATAGAGGCAGTCTTCTAGGCCTTTTTTTTACCAACACTTTCTGATTTGAGGGGACTGATCTTTAATGTTATGATCTGAGTGTCATTTATGGGCCCTAAGAGCAGACTTAAATCAAGTCCAGGGCAGTTGTGATCACCAGGCCTCGTTTATTGTCACTGCAGCAGCTCCAATGTTGGAGGGAAGTGGGGAGGTGGAATCACCAAAGCATTCTTTAATAGTCTTGGCTTTGGTCTCCCCAGTGTGAGACTCAATCCAGTGTAACAAAAGGAAAGCTGTATTTTCAACCATCAGCTGGCATTTTGAGATCAACTCCATTTCTTTGCAGGGGTATCTTTGGTTCAAGTGTGGAGTCTTGAAAAGTGAACTGTGGCCAACCTGGTCTATTCCTTGAAAGGCTTTCTTTATTGTGTCTACTTAAGTTACCAAACTCTGTCTAACAAGCTTTCTTCATCAGTCACATTTATAGAAACTTGAAGGGCTCTTATAAGCGTCTACATAACAGCAAGTCATAAAAATAAAACACTTTTCATGCACAAGCACTACATGTGTCTACCACCTCTCCACCATCGACACAGATGAAGAATTATAGTTAGGTGCAAACAGAATATCCTCTAGCCAACTTTGACCCCATTCATTGATTGATTTGGGAAGGTTGTGTGATGGCTTGCCATCAACCATTTCCCCATGTGTTCTTTCTTTTTGAAAAGTCCCCTCTAGATCTACAAAAATAATATTGCTTTCTACATAACACTTCACAGGAAGATCAAATTTAAAAAATCAGACCCTGAAAATCATCAGGGATTTCATCACAGGCAGCTTCTGATAGCGTCTTCATAAAATCCAGTTGCAGGTGAAAGATTAGAGCCATCAAAGAGTTTCCCAAAGAAACGCTCCTTGAGGATGGTTTATATTCCATAGAAAATCAGCTAATATTTATTGAGCTTCTACTCAGTACAAGGTGTCGTGCTAGATGTTCTGTCTGTCCTGTTTTGTCCATATGATGTCAGGACATGCACCCATACAGGATGACAATATGACCCCAGAGTGGTCCTGTATTAGGGTAAATCGACTTTGCTGTAACATAACAAACTCAGAATTATAATCTTTGCTCTTAGGAAAACTTGCTGTGTGACTCAAATTTTCTCCATGTCTTATTTTTCTCAGATGCAAAATTTGGGCACTGTGACTATGCACTTGTCTTATATATCTCTGAAAGTATTATGAAATGGGAAGGCCAAAGATGAGGCCTTGTTAATCAGCGAGAGACTTGGCCCTAACACTAACAGCCAGGAGGACAAGAGGGGTTTTTAAAAAAATATATTTTCTTGATAACTTTTTGCCTTTAGATCATATTCATTCCTGCATATACCTTTTCCTCACCCCTGCATATATGCAATGAACAAAGAAAACCTTTTGAGCAAAACCAACTGACACAGGGACCATGTCTGATAGTGCACGCCTTATTCTGTACCTGCAGTCCCCCACCTCTTTTGGGAAAGGAAAAGTGCATTCTGTCATCTTTGGGGCCAAGCTTTGTCCTTCCAATTACTCAGAACTAGCCTGCTTTTTCATTTATGTTATTAACATCATTGCTTGTGTCATTCTGTTCCTTTTGCTCCATTGGTTTCTACAAGTCTTCTTGGGTTTCTTGGGATTCTTGTATTCTTCATTTTTGATGGTGAATTGGATAACTCTTCCCAAATTGTTAAAGGATAAAATTTACAAGTGCTGCCAGTCTCTAAGCTTCTTTTTTGGGGGGTAGAATAGGACAGGAGGGCCCCTTTCCTGTTCAGAGGGATACCCAGACAGTTTGTAGGGACCATGTTTGGGTGAGGGCAGCTGGGGCCTGCTGGTTCATGTAGGGAGCCTATCTAGAGAGTGGTCAGATGGTGGTTGATTCAAAGAACCGGGAATGGGGACCTAGGAGCTCAGGCTGAGGCACCTGCAGCATGCTACTGTGCTAGACAGATGTGACCCAAGAGTTTGGAGGAGGGGGGTGGGTTAAGCCTTTTTGTCATTTTAATTTTTATTCTCTGTTCCAAATTCTCTCCCTCTACCCCATCTCCCACTTCATTGAGAGAGCAAAAAATATACAATACCTACTAGACTTATGAAAGCATGAGGAACATATTTCCATATTTGCCATGTTGAAAAACAAGAGAAGCAAGAAAAATAAAGAGAAAAATGCTTCAGTCTACACTCAGAGTCCATCAGTTCTCTGTCTGGACATGGACAGCATGGAGTCAACCCTAATTGGTTAGAGTTAGATAAACAATGTTCAACATTTTATTTATTTTTTTCTCAGTCTAATAAATTGTACAGACCCATAGCCAAATGGCATACTTTGGAGAGCCACTAGAGGAGCTGGGTTCTTTCAGCCTCAAGAGGGAATCTTTCAAGTTAGAGATGAAGGGCAAGGCGATGGCCACCGGGTAGGGTTAGTAGGAATCCCTCATCTCTGGTCCATTCCATGGCTTAGGTATAGGAAATCTAAGTTTTCCTTAGGGAGTCCCAGGTCTAAGACTTGGAACACAAGAGCTCAAAGAAACCTTAGACACCATCTAATGCAAAGTTTCACTGGACTTTGGTTTATGAAGCATTTATTAAACACCTACTATGTGGTAGATACTGGGGATACAGGGACAAGAAAACTGTCCCTAGCATTATGGAAGCACTCTATTGGGGGGAGACAGTATGAACATAGATCAGTAAAGATAAAAAAAATAAAGATCAAATGTAAAACAGCCTCAAGGCAAGGGTAGTGTATGTGCCAAGCTGTATTGTAGGAGAATAAATGCCCTACATTTTCCCCTATAAATTGGTCCACTGTCTAAAACCTCTGCACAATGACTCAGAGAGGTAGGACTGGGGAGCTGGGCAGGAGGGGTGGATAGTGTAAGGAGGAAGATTTGGGGAAAAACAGGTCCTAGTTTTGACTTTATTCTTTTTTGTTGGTTCAGTCCAGGCCAGGTGCTTCATTGTAGGGAATTTCCAATATGGAAACTCCCTCTACCAGTGCAGATTTTCAGTTCTATGCATCTTCTAGCCTGAAGGAGCTAACTGAGAGCATGATCACACAGTTAGTACGCGTTAGAGGCAGTACTTGGACACAGATTGTTCTGACTCTGAGGCCACCACTCTCTATTCGCTGTACCACTTATCTATATTGACTTTATATAAATTTGGCTAATTTGAAAAATAAGGACCTTGGATAGAAAATTTTGTCATAAGCCAGAGATTGGGAAGCTCTTTTCTAATCAAACTCAAATGGGGTGCATGGAATTCAAGTGGAAAGGAAATACCTTACTGTTTGATCATTCTGGGAGAGCTGGGGACAGGTCTTCTATCCCAGGCGTTAATAACTGACCAGGGAAGTGTCATTGTTTTACTTCCATTCCATCTTAACAGGAAAATATGCATTCAATGTTCCCTTTAAATGGAACCCTCAGTTTTCAAAGAAGTATATGCCACCATGTTCTTCCCATTGTGCTGTGAAGACCTAACCAAGACACTGAAATTGACAGGGCCCTCACAGTACTTGTTCTTTCCAAAAGTAAAAGAAACTGAGCAAGAATAAGACATTCAAATAGGAAACCATCAAGTGGTCTTCTTCCCTTCCCCAATTGTGACCTCTGCCATGAATAGTATCCTGTGATCTCTGTCTCCTACCTTGGGGCCTTGGTTTTAAGAAGTTCAATCAGGGGTGACTCTTCCGTTGCATTCTTTGGTACCAAAGTTGTTGGCGATGGCTCTGGACACTGCCATCAGTCAGCAGTATGTAGGAGACTCTCTTTCACCAGAACTGCAGGGAAAATTACCAGACGTGAAAAGGCTATGATCAGGAAAGGAAGTGACTGGTACTGGCTGCCATCCCTCCAACAAGAGGAAACACAATCCAACCTCTTTTCTCAGAAGGAGTGTAGCTATGATAACTCACCATGGATCTGACACCACCAGTGTACTTAACCTCATTTTCTTCCCTTCTCTCCTCAGTAGGATTTCAGCTCTGACCAGTTGAAAATCTGGGCCTCACTTTGGCCAACAAACCTAAGAATGGAAAGTTCCTTTAATTAAAGAAGATCCTCCAAAAGGTAATAAATCAATGTTTTCATATCCTTGTATCTATACTCTTGAGAAATACCAGGCCAAGGAATCCACTTACTTTGTAAAAGAGCTAAGAAAAAAATTTAAGATTAGATGCTTCATAGTTCCTTCTTTAGGAGCTGCTATTTTATGAGAGAAAAATTTTTAGTATGAAATCTAAAAATTTTTGACACCAGACCAACTCTGGAAGAATCCCTCAAAAACTGGATGGTGCCAGGTATGCCCGTGTAGTTATGGGCTTTGAGAAGAGAAACCAGGAAGGTCTAGGACTCCTCAGTCCATAATGTTGGGCACATCAAGGACTTCCCTGGCTATGACTGTGCTGTGATCAGAGTAATTCAGGTGTGTTTATAGTAAGGTGTGTGAGTGTGTTTATAGGGTGCCAGATAGGATTGCCCAGTGAGTCTCATTGGTTTCCTACCCTCGAGGTCCTAGGTCCCCTGGAGAGTTGCCAGTCACCTAGGAATCTGGAAGTTTCTTGCCTGGAATGTCCAAGTCTAAAAGTTTCTGAAAATAAGGTGTTTCAGAGGAGAGGCAAGATAGAAGGGAAAAAGGATAGTGAGTCAGAGATAACATTTTGGTTAGGAAATAGTTTGTTGGCCAAGGCTAGGCCAGAAAAAAAGGTTTATGGAACTCCACCACTTTGCTTCCTGTAGATGTATTGAACCTATACTCCATCCCTGTGTAGGCTTTGGTTTCCTTGGAATGAGATTTATGACGCTGGTGGACCCAGTAGAATTGCCTTGACCTATAACCTTCCTCTCTAGCTTGACTCAGGCTGGTACTCCCAAATTGAGAGAGCTCAGAGTTTCTGTAAAAAAGGTGTTTGGATAAAGGGAGAGGCCAGGGAACTGTTTATTTCTTTTGCTTGCTGTCATCCACTTTCTATGTCTTATTCTGAAACACTTGACCAGACACATAAAGATGCTTACTAAAGATTATGGCTTACCAGGATTTTCCAGGAATTCCTGAAAAGATTCCCCACCTCCTTGATATTTGATAAGTACATATGAAGCATTTTTCAGAGTTTGGGCCAAATGTATTTGTGGTTGATGTTCAGTTGAATTGGGATGAACAAGAAAGGTTTTCATAATTAGTCAATACAATGCTTAGTGTTTTTTTTTTTTGCTTTTTGGAGGGCAGTTGGGGTTAAGTGACTTGCCCAAGGTCACGCGGCTAGTTTTTGTGTTAAGTGTCTGAGGCCGGATTTGAACTCAGGTACTCCTGACTCCAGGGCCGGTGCTCTACTCACTGCGCCACCTAGCCACCCCAATGCTTAGTGTTTTAATTGACTACTAGATCTAATTGAAGCATCTTGAAACCATAATGCAATAAATGCCCAGTTTAAAACTTTTTTTAAAAGTCTATACATTGTCTAATTTTGTCACAATGAACAAGGGGTTACAGTCTGAATGTCTATAAATTGTCTAATTTTGTCACAACGAACAAGGGGATTTGTAGTCTATTCTCGTTGTTTGCCATACTTATATTTTATGAAGTTGCTATGAACACTAAATTATTGAATACTGAAGCATTGGTCTGGAGGGAAGTAAGGGGTTAGGTTATTGCAAGCTTCTGGACATATTTTCATCAGACAATCAGTACAATCTTGTTTTATGGGTGTTTCTGTTTGTTGTTGTTTAGTCATAGCCAACTCTTGGTGACCCCGTTTGGGGTTTTCTTAGCAGAGATACTGAAGTGGTTGCCATTTCATTCTCCAGTTCATTTTACAGATGAGGAAACTGAGACAAACAGGATGAAATGACTTGCCCAGGGTCACACAACTTGTAAGCATCTGAGGCCAGACTTGAACTCAGGAAGATGAGTCTTCCTGACTCCATGCCCAGGGTTATACCTGCTGCACCACCTAGCTGCCTATATTTCTGTTTAAACACCTTTATTTAATATATTTATGACAAATAACTAATGATATGTAAGTTTCCTCTTCCTTTTTCTGGGTATGCCATATTGTTGATTGCTGAACATTGAACTCATGGCCAGCAGCACTATAACTCATACCTAAGTGGCACTTCCCTAACATAGCATATTTTCTCAGTAAAGTACATCACAGACTTCTTAGGTTTACTAGATAGCACTTCTGCACTACACTTGGGAACCATTTTTGACAGCAGAAACACAAGCAAAAAGCCCAAATGTGAGAAATATGTGGCACTATGTAGACTACAAAAAAGACCCTTGTTTACAGTAGGAGACCAAAACAAGGTCTTTTTGGCTTTAGCTGGGAATTTGAACATGAGGCAGGCAAAGTGCTGGGAATTTGAATCTGGGGTCACAAATGCATTTTAGTAAGTAGGAAGATTCGCAGATATGAACTTTGTGAATAATGGGGATGGACTGCATTTCCAGTCAGTCCCATTTTTGTGGGACAATATTGGGAAGTAAAGAGCTTTCATTGCCTAATAGCTCTCTAAAATGGATATGAGAGTGTACCTAATGATTATTGTTTCAAACCCTCTTTAATTTCTTCTGTCTCCTACAATGTTGACATTACCCACAGGAATTTCCCTAGTGGGATAATGTTGATTGAAGACCATCTGCACCTATGATATTTTCTGCTCTCTTTACCTGGGCTTCAAATGAATATTTCCCATCCATTGTAGCAATAGGTGTTTAAGAGGAACCTTCAACCATCCACTCTATTAGCACTTGGATGCAAAGAACATTAATTTTGGGGCGGCTAGGTGGCACAGTGAATAGAGCACCGGCCCTGGAGTCAAGAGGACCTGAGTTCAAATCCGGCCGAAGACACTTAACACAAAACCTAGCCGTGTGACCTTGGGCAAGTCACTTAATCCCAACTGCCCTCAAAAAAAAGAACATTAATTTTATTTGCTTTGCTAAGGCTGTGATTATACTTTTGTAGATCCTTAATCTGCCCTATCTTCCTACCTGCTAAAGGAATTCACTTTATAAGAAATCTACTTTTAAGTTGTATGGAAGTATTTTAGCATTTAATGTGGAAATAAATTATTGCTCCTTCTGATCCACTGGAAATCATTAAATGTATTTTTCCCTCTCAGTCATTTTACCTGAATTATATTTTGTGTTGAACAGAAGTAGCTTCTCTTTAGTTAATATCAATGATTATGATACACAGCTACAGCCACTCCTTTCCTGAATTGCAAGAAAGAGCTAGGTAGGATGAAAATCTCAGGACATTTCTTTTCACATTAAACTCATTTTCCGAGAGGATCCTGGGAAACAAGGGATTAGCTGAGTCAGGGAGACCCTATCCAAGAGAACTTTTAGTTGCTGGGGATCTGGTGAACATGGTTAAGAAGCAGGAATCAAGTATATCACTGATACGGAAAAGACTTCATGTTGGCCTTTATAATCATGGCTAATGAAGAGGTGACAGTGGTGCTAACAGTATCTTGGATGTGAATGAAATTGAAAAGGGGAAGCTTCCTTGGCAATCTTCGACACTGGGCAGTCATTGCTGTCTACTTCCCCATCTAAGGAATTAATCCTTTTTTTCTAGGTTCTAGTGGTGACAGCATCGTGCTCAGGCATCATCGAACTCTCTGATGTAGCCCTTCTACAACCTTCCTGTGACTTGAACCCTAAGTCTTCAGAAGTACTGATGCCTTTTAGAATCAGATGATCTTACTATATGAAGTAGCCACATAGGCCAACCTGAACCTGACTTATAACTCCCCTAAAAAGTGATCATCTCACCTCTTCTTGAACATTTCTAGAGTTTATTACATCCCAAGGAAATATGATTCTGGTCTTTATAAACCCTGAGGGATGCTATATCTAACTGACATAGTTCTGAGACCACACTATTTCTCCATGGGAAAGATAGAAAAATATGGGATAGGGGTGGAGTATGGAGAGAATAGAACCATGGTCGCTTTGAGTTTAAGTGAATGGGGTCTGTGTCTTATTTGCCATTTAACCTTCCCAGCTGTTTTGCTTTACTTTTCTGGTATAAAACAATCTCATGGCAATTTTGAAAGTGTTAAACAGTTCATTCTCATGTGAGCTTCATACTCACAGAACTGAGATTGGACCTAGACATGACTGGAAGTCAGGAGATGAGTTCTTAACATATCTCTGCCGCTAACTAACTTTGTGACCTCCTACAAGGCAAGTCTTCTCTATCAGTACTTGCTGTACAATTCAGCTGAACAAATATTTTTTCAGTGCCTACTATGTGAAAGACATTTCCTTTGTCTTCTTTCTTACCAACCTGCCACTTTCTCTTCTCTTCTCTTTTTTCTCTTCCTTCCCTAAGCTAGTGAAGTATTTTACTGAACATTAAAGCACCTAGAGCCAAGGAAATATCCTGGCCCAGATCCCTTATTCATTATGGTGGCATTTTAAAAAATGTGAACTTGACCATTTGGGAAATGGTTTCAGCATTTCCCATCGACTTTGAAATGTGTTCTGAAAAGAAACCAGATTTTATCTTCTTATGGAAACCATTCTTAGTAATTTGTTGCTTGGTATGTTTTTACATAGTTGAGTGGATGCTACCTGCCTGTTGTTCTGAAATTTTTCTTCCAGAGAAGAAAAGGCTAATTTGGGCCTTTGCAGCAAGATTACAGGGTGTTGGAGGAAAATGTTAAGATTAATGGTATTGAGTTTCTTTTCATGCTAAAGACAACACGTACTTATATACTGTTATAACCCTGAGGAGTCATTCCATTATGGTAAGTTAATTATGACAGTTTGTTAAATTTGGTCTTTGAAAACTAAAATAAGGTTTTTTATTTTCCTCATCATGTTTGTTGTATACATGGTCTGAGTTTTGTTTGCCATGGTGGAATTACTTAATCTGGTTTGCCAGTGAATATAATGAAATAATATTTTTGAATGCCTTAATAAATGTGGAAGTTGACTCAGGAATCCTAGTCCTTGTTATACTCCCTGAATTCTATTCACAGAGAGCTAATTCTTTCTTCTTGCAACTCATCAGTTCTTTTGGTGTTGTACTTTGGTCTGAATACTTTTTTCCCTCTTGCAAACCTCTTACTTCTCACTGGCAATAAAAGAATCCTGAAAGTAAATAATATATCCAAGACTTCAACAGGCATATTTTCTTAGATGACATTGAGAATGCATCCTGCCAATGTTTACTGTTTGCTTCACTGAAGGGGAAGCTACAATAGCCAAAAAACCCTCTGGCCTGGACTGGAAAGTCTGAGCCCTGATCAGCAGAAGTTGGTGAGTGAATTCTGCTTTATAAAGCTTTCTCGTCAGTGGTGGCTAAGTTGACTGTGAAAGCTATAGAGTAAGCTTCATATTTGAGTATCTATGGAATACTGGAGGCAATATGGTATTGGACAGAAGTGTCAAACTCAAGGCTGGTTCAAACTTACAAGTGGCCCAAGCCAATTAAAAGATAATGGGGGAAATGTTTAATGAAGTAAATAAAAATACATTATGATACAGATACTGTTAGTTTGTGGTTTTCTAAGCCAATGTGTGGCCCACTCAGATTCTTATGTAAGAATCAGTAACCCATCATTTCTTTGTGAATTTGACACCACTGGCTATAGAGGATGAAAGCCTCCTTGGCCTTAGGCAGGAAGATTTGGATTTAAGACCCAATACTGTGAGACCATTGTCAAGTCATTTAACCTCACTATACCATTTCAGACTAGTTGTCTGTTTGCATGAAGGGGGAGAGTTTCCAAACCGAGCCTGCACCAGTGAACTCATGGATTTGGACAGAGAGAAAAGGAATGAGAGTTGAGCTAGATAATTTTATTAAAAGCCTTGAATTTTGTAAAACCTTGAATTTATGTGTCTGTGTCCAGATCCCTTGTCCCCCTGGTTTGTTCATGTTCTCCTTTGGTGGAAATCACTTTGTTTTTATTCTGTAATTATTTTTTATTTACTAATCCGTATACATGTTGTTTCCTTTGAAAGCAGTCATTTTTTCATCTCTAGTTCCCAACCCAGAGCCTGATTCATAGTGCGTTTGTTTTTTATTTTTAGTTTTCAACATTCACTTCCATAAGCTTTTGAATTTTAAATTTTTTCCCCTTCCCTCCTTCCCCTCCTCCCTCCCCAAGATGGTGTGTAGTCTGTTATAGTCTCTTCATATACATTCATATTAAACATTATTTTCACATTCATAATATGTTGTCAGTATATATTTGTTGGATTCAGTTGAATTGAACTAAGGCATGAGAAACCCTACAGATTAATGGCAGAGAAGTTGGGAAGAGGGAAGGATTCTGTTTGAGACACCCATGAGACACCTATTCAGCCTGAGATGTTCAAGAGGTATTTGGTGATGTGGGACTGGAGCTCAGCTCTGAATAATTATCTGTGTAGAGATAATAATTAACGGCATAAAATCTGATGAAGTTGCCAAGATGTATATCATATATACATTTTAGGGAGGAAATAGAAGGGGAATCAGGCCAGAACATTCAAGAACATCCATAGTTAGTGGGTATAAGAGATGAAGAAACAGCAAAAGAGATTGAACAGGAGGGCCTGGAAAAGCAGATCCAGGACAGAGCATGATCATGAAATTGTAGAGCAGAGAGAATGTCCAAGGGGGAAAAGATGGTGAATGATCTGAGCTCCTGCAGAAAGATCAGGATGAAACAGAAAGAGAAGACATCTCTCTGAGCTGGATCCAGAGCATCTCTAGACTATCAAAGGCCACCCTGGAGCCCCAAATGGTGCAGGGGACAACTAAGGAATGGATCAGTTCTGCAGAGCTAAATTACAGGTACATAGCAAGAATATTCCTGACAGTCAAACTGATGATCCTCAAGTTTTCCAATGCAGTCCTAACCTCTCTGCTGACCTCCAGTCTCATGTCTCTATCTCTTAAGCATCTTCCACTGGATACATCATAAATGTGTGCAACTTCACATATCTAAAACTGAATTCCTTTTCTTTCCTCATCTTCCTAACTTCCCTCTTACTGCTCAGGGGAACACCATCCATCCAGTCACCCAGGCTTGCAACTGACATGCCATCCTTGACTTCCTCTCTCTCTGCATATCCAATTTGTTGCAAAGGCCCATTGATTGTTACCAATGTAACATCTCTTGAATATGCCCCCTTTTCTCCTGTGACACTGGCACTAGCCTGGTGCATGCCCTCATCATTGGATGGTGATGGCATTAGCCTCCTAGTTGTTCAGTCTGCTACAAGTATTTCCCTACTTCAGCCCATCCTCCCTTTGGCTGTCAGGATGATCTTCTTAATGCACAGCTCTGCCCATGTCACTGATGCCTCACTAAACTTCCGTGGCTCCTTGTCACCTCCAAGATCAAATATAAAATCCTCTTTTTAATGTTTAAAATCTTCTATAACATAATCTGTTCCTGCCTTTCCAGTCATTTACAACTCTCACTCTTCCCCTGGGCCACTCCTCATGGACTGTGCTAGCCAACTACACTGCCTTCCTTGCTGTTGCATCTTCCAGATCCTGGCACTTTTACTGGCTTTCCCACATACCTAGAATGCTCACTTTCTTCTCCTAGCTCTTAGTTTACATGGCTTTACTTGAAGTTTCAGTGAAAAATCCGATATTATATTAAAAAAAACTTTTCCCAATCCTTCTTAATTCTAGTTGCATCTTTCTGTTGATTACTTCGAATTTATCTCGTATATTTATGGTCTGTACATAGTTTATTGCATATTGTCTCCTCATTAGAATTTGATCCCTTGGAGAACAGGGACTGCCTTTGGCTTTTCTTTGTATTCTGAGAGCAGAGCACAGTGCCTGGCACAGAGTAGGCATGTAACAAATGTGTGTTGACTGACTGCCCACAGATTGTCCTTAGGTAGCCACAGTACAGACGCTGATAATGTCAACGCTGACTATAACCATCTCCTCTCCTCTGCCGGATTGATCACTCACTATTTGATGTGTAACTTCTCAGCATGTCCATGGCTGTTTAGGGCATGGTAAAGGGAAATGGCATGAGTTATCCTTCAGCTTTTGTGGTGGTGGCAGATGCCTTTGTTTCCATTCAGATGACATAGGAAGGTCAGGTGGTTGTCCTCAAAAATACAGTAAACTAAGCCAGGTGGGGAATAATAGAAGGAGTCCCTATGGAAACAGGGAACAGGTGCTGGTCTAACATCTGGCAGCTGTTGAGGAGAGAAGGGAGCTCAGGGATTCCTTCTGATGGTGATGCAGAGCTCTCAGGGAATCAGGCCAGGTCTCACCAGGTTCTCCCCTGCTTACTAAGCTTCATACCATTCTGAGCCTGAGCATTGATAACTGCCATAGGGGCAGCTCCCATCTCTCACCAACAGTCAGCCAAGGACTCTGACCACAGGACCTTTTGGAATAGCAGGAGTTCCAGTAGACATGCTTATTGTACAGCCCCCACAGCCATCATTGAGGGGAAAATCATTGCTTAGAGGGGGCTCACCTTCCTCAACTCCACCAACCACAGCTTCTGATCAACTAGACCCCACAGGCACAAGACCCCACAATAATAGCACAAGACCCCTTGCAGTTGCAGCAAGCCCAGCCCACCCATCCTGCTTCTGTGGAGAAGGGAGCAGCCATCCCCACCAGCTGACACCCGACCACCACATGTAGCACAGGCAAGAAGTGCTAGCTGAAGCAGCAAGGGACCCTGAGGAGACTAGGGCAGTCCCCTACTACCTTACTCACTGTCTCCCCGTGGGCACAGATGGAGAGAGTCCAGCACTCTTAGCCCAGGAGCCTTGGGAAGAACAGTTCAGAAGGGCTCCCTGTGGAGAAGCAGCCTGGCCCCAGCTCCTGCAAGACCTGTAGCTCAACTACTGTAGACCCAGAAAAGAAAGTTCTTTCCCCCAAAGTCTTTATCTCTGTCCAGTGTATCATGCCTCTGTACCCAGAGGACTTACCACAACGTTTAGAATGCAAAACGTTCTTAATGAATGCTTTATTAATTTGTTAATTCATTCATGTATTTATTCATTTAATAATGATACATACAATCTCTGAGCCCTTTAAATAACTTCGTTTGAAGGACTGAATAAAGGGAATTCTATTATATATCTGTAGGATGATGAGTGATACAGAGTCACCCTGAATCCCAGGTGTTGGTGATCCTTTACTTTGAGGTACCAAGTGAGAGTATAGTTATTTATTGTGAAGCCGTGTTGTGCCAGGTCCTGTACTGAGGGCAGAAAAATCCAGGAAAGACATCCTAGTCCCTGCACTCAGGAAGCTTACAGTCTAAAGTGGGGTTGGGGGGAAGTCAACATGAAAATACTTACTTGAGCTGATAATGTAGGAAGGATGCCAAGAAAGGCCATCTCAGAGGGAGAGAAGGCAGCAAGCAGTAGCATCCAAGGACACGTGGGCAAATCTTCTGCTTCTAGAAGGGGGTGAGTGAACTTAAAAAAGAAGGAAATCAGAGGATGACCCTGTACCTTCCTCCATTCTTACAATCATACAGCCCAACCCAACTATCCTTACTCATGTTTTAACTATACCTGAGCTGTGTACTTGCACTTTAGGTGACAGGGGTGGGGACTAGGGCAGAGAAAACCTCCTCCATCTTGGTTTGGGTTTCTAGTCCCCACAGAGTCAGGGACAAACTCCCCCTCCCCCAGCATACACCCTGTTAGTGACAACACTGCCTCACCCTGGAGCCTGCCTTCCCCTGCACTGGTCCAGCACCTTGTCTGTCCCCTCTGCCTGTGGCCCAGCAGGTGAAAGGCTGGTCACTGTAGTTTGGGGATTGGGGAAGGGTGATGGCATGGATCGTCCTTCAGCTTCTGGGAGGTGGGAGTGACCAGAGCCCTCCCCAACCCTTTGCTCTTGGAGCAGAGCTTTCAGGCAGAGTCTGGCCCCATGACCCTCAGTTACCCTCAAATCCCAGCTTTGAGGCCTTTGTAGAGGGTTCTGCAATCACTGTCTTCCAAGAGGATTTGGATGAAAAGATTCTGCATCAGAGAAGACCCAAAAAGGAGGCTTTGTGCTTAGGGATGTCAGGATAACCTCGGCTACATAAGAAACCTGACTTCAACTTCTCTGCTCCAGAGGGATGGGATGGGAATGGCACCTGGTGGTGCTCAGAGATAGAGTGGACCAAGCAAGAGTTTGAATGCCATGGGCCAGGGGTAGAGAACCTGTGGCCTTCTAGGTCCTTGGGTGTGACCTTTTAACTGAGTCTGAGTTTTATGGAAAAAAATCCTTTTATTAAGGGGATTGCCCATGTCATGGGCAACAATAGAAGGAGTCCCACAGCAAACAGGGACCAGGTGCTGGCCTTACCTCTGATAGAAGGAGGTGAACTGGGGGCTCTCAGGACTATGCTGCTGCTGCTGCTGCTGCAACAGATGGTTTGGGAGCTGTTAATAGGTTTTATATATGTATATATATATATATATATATATATATACATATATATATATATATATATATATATCTGTTGATAATCAGACCTCTCCCCAATAACAAATCCTCACATGTTTCTAATCCTTAGCAGTAATGACTTTGTAAGAGGCAAGTCTTCTCACCAACAGTTAAGACTCATGGAAAATCCTTTCAGTCCCCATTTGGGATGATGTGAAGGGGCCCCATGACATAATTCTTGGATGAAAAGCCATTTAGACGTACTTTTGACTTGCTTCAGCACATGTCCCTAAGATGATGGTGTTTGTGACTCCCTAACCCCTGAAGCATGCTGTTCATGAGCATCTCTGATGTGTCCAATCCAGATTTACCCATTGCCTGTGTTAGCCTGGTGTTATAGTGGACAGAGTACTGGCCCTGGGGACCAGAAGAACTGAGTTTAAATCGTGTCTCAATCTTAGTAGCTGTGTGACCCTGGGTGAGTCCCTTAACCTCAGTTTATATCCTCCAAGTAAATAGGGCATTGAAACAGCACCTACCTCCTAGGGTTGTTGTAACAATATTTTTAATGCATTTAGCACTCTGGCTGGCATTTTTCAGGCTCTGTAGAAGTCTTAGTTGTCGGAGTTAGAGGGCACCCAGTGTTCTGGGGTGCTTACAGAGGGTAGAGCACTGCAGCCCTAATTTGTGGGCTTCTTCCTGTCTAGCCTTAAACAAACCTCCCTCCAGTTTCCTCTCCAGCTTCCTCAGCAATTATGACCAGACTTTTCTGTCTGACCATGGGTCTTACCTGCTAAAAATCCATAAACACTTGGTGCTGTGATGTCACACCCAGAGGACGAGTCTGTCAAACAAGAAATATCCCCTTTGATTTCTTTTTGGGTGGAAAAGAAAATTTGGTTTTTTACTGTTATTTTTTTGAACTCCAAACAGGAAGAGTCCAAGATATTTCTTTGTCTGAAGTCTATGTTGTGGTACAAATTGCCATAAGAAAGAGGATTTGTAGGGAAAGGGTTGAACCAAAACAGAAAGAAAAATATATTTCATTTGGAATACATTTTACCAGACTTGGCCTGTGACAGCTGCTGTGATCTCCAGATCACTGTCTAAGCCTCTGACCTCTACTCCATCTTTTAAGCAATTCTGGAATCCCTGGTGCAGTGCTATGAGAGTGCTTTCCTTTTTCACCCAAGCAGGCCTTTCTTCTGCTCTTCCTGATAGTTTAATGTCTTCTGAGGGTTTGCAGGGCAGAGCTGAGCTCAGTCAGTTTATCTGCCAAGCAATTACTCACCTTTCCCAAACCTACCCCCAATACTCTATCACTTCCCAGGGAGTCTGAGTTAAACCTGGAGAGAGACAGAAAGACAGACAGACAGCCAGAGAGAGACAGAGAAAGAGAGACAGACAGAGAGACAGACAGAGAGGGGATGGGGGGGGGTTGCTAGAGAGAGGGGAGGAAAGGGGAGGAGATAGATAGGTGGGACGAGAGAGAGAGAGAGAGAGAGAGAGAGAGAGAGAGAGAGAGAATATCAAATTGTACCAGAACCACTGTTGAGCTGGAAGCTCTTTTCCCTGATGAAGAAAATGGGAAGCCCTTAGATCCATCTGCCCAAGCTGGTTTTAGGTTGGGTGCTTGTCCTTGGGATGGCAGTAAGCAGACCCAAGGGATTCTTTGTTTGGTTTGTGTTTCACCAATAAGTAGATGATAATTGTCAATAAATGAAAACATACGAAATCTCTCTCTTCAGGCTGACATTACTGTCCAGTGATGTCAGGGATTTATACCTTGTCAGGCCCATTATTACGTAGGGGTCAGCTCACAGTGCCTGAAGTAGTTCTAGAGGGGACACTAGAGCACAGGATTGTTCTAAACCTGGACACTGACCAGCCCAGGAGGTCAGACTGCCATACCCCACCCTCTGCACATACCCAGGACCTTGTGTGGAGTTGAAGACTATCCCTAGGCATGCCTTACATGTTTTTCAGTGAGGAGTACAAGTGGTACTGCATCAGA
>CM053602.1:26815509-26835145 GCA_028646575.1 Pseudocheirus occidentalis | reverse complement strand
CTGTGAAGCCCACATCCCTAGGAGTGGCCTCCTCATTTCCTATTGAAATGAAGGTTGTTCCACATGCAATGCACAGGAATGAAAATACACCTCCCACTGTTCTGCTTCTTACTGGCTGAATTGGACGCAGGTTCCTGTTGCCTCTGGTCCATTTTTGAGGCTTGTTAGCCAGTCTGGAGATGTACAAACCTGTATTTCCTCAGGCTGAGTGCTGGGGTGATAGGAGGCTTCAGTCCCTAAGGTTTTTGACTGGTCCAACCAGCGAGCAAAGACAGTGTGTCTGAGACAGTGCTCAAGATGGTGCTAGGGGGTTGTTCCTATGAGGCAGTGTGGTAGTCACCACCCCTTTGAAAGAGAGGCCTTGATCTTGGGCCTTGTAAAAGTGGTTGTTCTGGGTACAGGAGAGCTGCTTCTCAGCACCAAATCCAAGCTAAAGAGAACACAGCAATGTTGAAGCAAATACTGAGCTCCCCTACGTTCCCCGGCAACTTACAGAGCTCCCCTAGAGCCCACTTTATTCAGATCGCCAAAGAAAGAGATTGAAAGGACTCAGCAATTGCCTTTGTCTTTATTTTAAAGAGAAATGAGACATGCTCGTAAAGCAGTCATGGGAGCTTACACTCACAATGAAACAAAGATTTCTCGGTTGGGACTGATCTTAGGAGACCAGTCCAAATTCTTCCACTCTCCTACATCTACGTTCTCCTCCTCCTCCTCCTTCTGCTTCTTCTTGGTGTCGCAATTGTGAACATGGACATTGTCATGGCCATCAGGGTCACCAACAGAAGTACTAACCACCTCTGGAATCCTCTCTTCAACTTCTGCTTCAGACCCGTCCAGGATACATAGCTTTGGGATGCTATAGCTCCTTCTGTTTTCCACATGGTACAACCTCTTATTTGGTTCGCTGTATCTCTGTGGTGTAGGGATCGCAAAGGACTAGCTGGTGGTCGTTGGGAAGGTGCCCCTCACAGAATGAGGGGTGGCGAGGTGGGAGCTAGGGAGGGTCCAACAGCCCAGGAGTGTGGGGGGAGATTTCAGCAGGGAGCAAGGAAGCCTGGATACACGTCCCCAGAAGATGAGTCAGTCTGTGTTAGCTGCGGGGGCGAGGGGAGGGGGACTGAAGGGAGAAAGAGCAGACACCTGCCCTGAGGGTCTGCTGTATCTCTCTGGTCTTTCCCAACTGAAAGCCAAGTCTTCTGACTGGAATTCAAATGGCCAAGTTCTACCCTTCTGTTGGCAAACTTCAATAGAACCTTCTTTGGTTCTCTGAGGGTTCTCATACCTACCGGTCATCACCTTCTTCACCTTGGACATCCTCTGCTCTCTAGAAATTCATTATTGTCCCCTCTTTTTGGACCCTTTAAGCTCATCTCTTTTCCTGCTTCTTCATTGACACCATGCCTACTAACCATGGATGTCTCCACATATTCTACCTTGATCCCCCTTGTCTTTTCACATCTATAGCATATCTTGGTGATCTCATCCACTTTGAAGCTTTAAGTTATTTTCTCTGAGTAGATATTCGGCTGTCTCTATTTAGCCCTAATTTCTCCTATGCTCCAGTCTCACGTCCCCTTCTGCCTTCTGGACATCCCAAAATGCAGAATATTCCCAACAGAACTATTTACCTATCTTCCCAAAAAACCTAAAAGACAAAGCACCCCACTTGTCAGTTTCCTTCTCTCTGTTCCAATTTGTTGGGTTTGCACTATTTCTCATGTGCTCTAAGAATTTCTATCACACTTCTGCCTTTTTGTCTTTTCTATAGCTCCCTTGGGTTTCCTCAGCATTCACCTAGATTTCCTTAGGATACTTTCTGAATTGGTTATTTGACATTTTACAGTATTAAAAGTTTGCATTAAGACTGATATTATAATGGGTTTCATAGTGCTTGCCTAATCAGTGGGTGGGGAGAGGCTGGAGGGAGGGAGAGAATTTGGAACTCAGGTTTTTTTTAAATAAAAAAATTAAAAATAAGTAATTCCTTTTTCATGGTCAAAAAAGAAAAAAAAGACTAGTGGTGGCCAGGTGGTACAGTGAGTAGATCACAGGCCCTGGAGTCAGGAGGACTTGAGTTCAAATCTGACCTCAGACACTGTGTTAAGCCTTCAGTGTGGCTACTTCCAGGCAGAGCCCCTGCTGGGCTGGACCCTCCCTTCCCTTAAGCACAAAATAGCATCCTCTGAGACTACCTTGGCCAGGCTGGTCCCAGTTCTGGTTCTTGTCCTAGAGAGGATGACAAGCAGTCTCGGTGGATTCCCTTTTCCCTTCTATTAAGGCATTGAAACTCCTGGCCATGCTATTTAAGCAGGCTCTTTGCAGTGACCCTTAGCTTTCTATCTCCTGAAACGGAGAGGGTGGGGACCATCTGGGGTACCAGGGTGGGTGTGAGCAGAGCTGGCTTTAATGTACGTGGCAATTTTGAGGGCTGTGGGATAGCCCTGTGCCTAGCCCAGTTGGGGTGGAGGTGGGGATGTCCCTCTAGAATCCTGTTTCTGGGTTGTTTTTCTCCTCTTGAAGTTATCCTCTTAGGAGTTCTGGGAAGGCTTTGTTGTGCTCTCCAGGTGGTGTTGGGGAGGCTCTGTGCCATGCTCCCAGGAGCATGTGCAGAGTAGACCAAGTACCTGGAGCCACAGTGAGCAGCCACTACACATAATGGGGGCAGAGGGCCATGGGGGCTGGGGGGTGGGGGGGAAGGGCAGGGGGCGCAAAGTACTGTCTGTGGGTGGCAAGGCTAGAGCTAGGGAGGGCCCAATGACCCAGGGAGTAAGGAAGCCGGAATACAAGTCCCCAGATGATGGCCTAGTCTGTGTTAGCTTGAAGGGAGGCATGGAAGGGAGAAAGAGCAGACACCTGCCCTGAGGGGGCTTCCAATCTAAAGGGGGGATGGGAATGGGGACCAATAACATGTGCACCCCCCGATCAATGAAGGTAGCCCTGGAGGTGATCTCAGGGGAGAAGGCACTAACATGCAGGTGCACCTGGACATTTGTCCACTTTCAGGAAGGTAGGGCCTGAGTGGAAGCGTGAAGGATGGCAGAGAATGGGTGCACCTCCCCACCTTTGGAGAGTGGAAAAGCCATGTAACTCATTACCACCTACAGTGGGAGCTAGTGCTGGCAGTTTGGACCTTGGAGAGTATGTATGTGTGTGTGTATTGGGGGGGGGGTGCTTCAATTACTTCCTAAATCTGTGAAATGAGCAGCAAACTTTCTAGGAGAGGAGAAGGAAATTCTGCTTATGAGAGGAAGTCCTCCCTCCCAGCCATTCCTTTGACTGAGGAGGGCTAGAAGGGATGAGCTGCAGAGGAGAGGGAGGGGATAGCCCTGGTCTGGGGATTGTCTTCTCATAGCATCTTTCTGAAAAAAATCTCATCCAAAAGGGAGTTAGAAGAGTAGCTTTGGGATTAGAGGCTTTTCAAGGTAAATGGGTATCTCTGGAAAACCTGAGGAGAGCCTCGCTGTTCTGTGGAGATGAGATGGCAGTGCCATCCTGTTGTCCTCAAAGATAGAGGGGACCAAACAACAATTTAGATACAAGGTGGGCAATAATGGAAGTAAGCCCTATGTAAACCCAAGAGAGACAAGGAACTCCCTTGTGTGACCAGGTGGGCGTGTGGAGTCAAACCAAGATGGTCCGGGTCAAACCAATGATAATGTGGATGCAGGAGTATATTGAAGATTTTGGACAAGTCCCACCAGGCCAGTTCTTTGGAAGAAACCTTCACTTCTCTGTGGCCCTAAGCATTTCTGATTGCCTTAGAGGCACATCTTATCGTTCACAACAATTAAGACAAATTTATAATCTCTTCACCCTTGCAATCACTTTATTACTTGATCTGATGGAAAGGGGTCCTATGACAGATCTATGAGATGGTGAACAATACAGAAATATGCTTGACCCGTCTCAACTAGGGTACTGAGGATGACGGTCACTGGAGCTCCCTTCCCCTTCACACTTGGCATTGGGGGCTGCTCTTCTTCTTGATGATGACAGTTCCCAGTAGCTTATCCATTTGTGCCTCCTTCCTGGGAGCCTTGAGCTAACAGTCCTTGAAGGCCAGTGGCTTGGGGCAGCCCAACAACCTGGTAGTCTAGGCCTCCTTTTTGGAAGTTTTGCTGAGAACCAAGGTCACCAAAGGGATGTCCATATGGACTAGTCTTGCTGGTTGTCTCTGGGATGACATCTGTGCCCACTGGTTGATCAGACATATTGGGATCATCTTGCACAGGAACAGCCTGCTCATCACTTTTAGGAGAAAACCTACAGCCTGCCACTCCTCTGGATAGAGAAAGGGGGATCCCAAGATGGACCAAGGGAAATGAAGAGCTCTGGCCTAATGCTTAAAGAAGAATCACAGCAGATGAAGGTGAATTTTCATCCAGAGTGTCTATGCTAGAACCAGTTGTAGCCCTCATCAAAGCGGTTGAAAACCATCTTGTGTTACTTGGGCTTCAAGGTTATAGTAGGTTCTTTCAGGGTTGAGGGAGGATAGAGGCCTGAGGCCCTGACTTCTCAGAGGACTAAGTCAGGCTTGGTCTGGAGCCTCCCTGGAGATCTCCCTCAGGAGTTATGACCTGGACCCCTACCTAGCAATGGGTGTTACACACTAAAATTCCCTGATAATATTGGACCATGATGTCAGGCCCAAGGATGAGACTTTTAAAAAATATTCCCCTTTGATTTCTTTTGGGGTGAAAATGTTGTTTGCTTTTTAAACTGAAATGTTTTAACCCCTAACAGGAAAACTCCAATTAAATTATTTTCCAAATGTTTCCATTATATGTTACTGTACAAAAACATCAGCAAGCTGGTTTTTAGGCCAAAGACTGAAACAAAGCAGAAAGCAAATATAATTTAATTGTGCTTTACCAGACTTTGCTTGTGATAAACATGATTTAGAGGTAATTATCATCTCAAGGCTCATCATCTCAACTGCTTCCTCTTAGGATTTCTCAAGGTCTTGATGATGTGATGTGAAGTCAGGGGCTTTCCCTTTTTGCCAATCCTCAGCATTTTTCTGGACATCAGAAAGTGTAATGTGTCCTGGAGGTTTAGAGGGCAGTACCAAGGTCATTCAGGTCACCTGCCCAGGAGTTACCTACCTCTCCAGATTCTCTCCCCACCTTCCATCCCAGCTCATGGAGTCTGCCTTAAGCTTGGAGTGTGTGTCTCTTTCCAGTGAGACCCCTGATGTGCTGGACACTGACTGCCCTGATGGAGAAAAGAGTACTCTTCAAGCATTGATGTGTTTGGGGATTTTTTTCTCCCCTCTACTTCAATCTGTCAGGAATTTTGAGAACATTTTATGATCTCCCTGTCTAGGGAGGCAGAGGATAGGGGCATCCTTCACCCTCTTCCATGTTCCTCCTCCATGAGCAGAGCAGCCTTGGGGGTGCAAGTAGTCTAGAAGCTCTGTAAGAATGTGTCTCTCTGATTCTCTGTCTCTGTGTCTGCTTGTGTCTCTCTCTGTCTCTCTGTTTCTGTCCCTCTCTATTTCTGTCTCTGCCTCTGTCCACCTCTCTCTTGCTCCCTCTGTCTCCTTCCCTTTCTCTCTCTCTCAGCAGAAGTTCCTTGGTAGAGTAAGCGGGGCAGCAATTGCAGAGAATACCAAGGCTGTGCTGGGCAAGATGAGCTAGGAAGGCCTTCAGAACTCATCACCAAAGACTCAAATGCTGAACGTCTCTGCAAGAACATGGAGAACTCAGGTGGCAGGCTGGCCTCACCTTGTTCCCCATTCTTCAGGGGCGGGAGTAATCACTGTTTGGGGGACTGTATAGATGAAGAGTCATGCTGGCAGATGGAAATTGACATAAGGGGGAAGGAACACAGGACAGTACCAGAGACTGAGCGTACTCTGCTGCCCATGACAGTAGCTACAGGGCAACCTGAGAATGGCAGTTGGCCCAAGGCTCTGCCCCTCAGCACCCCCTTACCCCCACCAGCATACCCACTGCTGCTGACAACACTGCCTCACCCTGGAGCCTGCCCTCCCCTGCACTGGTCCAGCAAACTTGCTGTCCCTTCTGCATCTGGCCCAGCAGGTCCAAGGCTGGTCACTGTCAGTTGGGTATTGGTGAAGGGTGATGGCATGGGCAGTCAGTCCTTCAGCTTCTGGGAGGTGGGAGAGACCAGAGTCCTCCCCACCTCTTAGCTCTTGGGGCAGGGCTCTCAGGCAGAGTCTGGCCCCATGACCCTCAGTCACCCTTAAAGCCCAGCTCTGAGACCTGTGCAGAGGGTTCTGCAATCACTTCTATCCAAGAGGATTTGAATGAAAGGATTCTTCATCGGATAAGACCCAAAAAGGAGGCCTTGTGCTTAGGGTTGTCAGGATAACCTGGGTTCCATGAGAAACCTGACTTCAACTTCTCTGCGCCAGAGGAATGGGATAGGAATGGCACCTGGTGGTGCTGAGAGACAGAGTAGACCAAGCAAGAGTTTGAATGCCATGGGCCAGGGGAACCTGTGGCCTTCCAGGTCTTTGGCTGGGACCTTTTAATTGAGTCTGAGTTTTACAAAACAAATCCGTTTATATAGGGGATGGCCCATGTCGTGGGCAACAGTCAAAGGAATCTCACAGCAAACACGAACCAGGTGCTGGCCTTATCTGTGGTACAAGGAGGTGAACTGGGGACTACCAGGATGCTGCTGCTGCTGAAACAGATGTTTTGGGAGCTTTTAACAGGACAGATCAGATCCCTCCCCAATAACAAATCCTCACATCTTCCCAATCCTTAGCAGTAATGACTTTATAAGAGTCAAGTCTTCTTCTCACTGATAGTATAGACCCAGGGAGACATTAAAGCCTTTCAGTCCCCATTTGGGATGATGTGAAGGGGCCCTGTGACATACTTCTTGGATGAAAAGCCATTTAGACGTACTTTTGACTTGCTTCAGCACATGTCCCTAAGATGATGTTGTTTGTGACTCCCTGAAGCATGCTGTTCATGAGCATCTCTGATGTGTCCAATCCGGATTTACCCATTGCCTGTGTTAGCCTGGTGTTATAGTGGGCAGAGTACTGGCCCTGGGGACCAGAAGAACTGAGTTTAAATCCTGTCTCAATCTAAGTAGCTATGTGACCCTGGGTGAGTCCATTAACCTCAGTTTCTATCCTCCAAGTAAATAGGGCGTTGAAACAGCACCTACCTCCCAGGGTTGTTGTAACAATATTTTTAATGCATTTAGCACTCTGGCTGGCATCTGTCAGGCTCTGTAGAAGTCTTAGTTGTCAGAGTTTGAGGGTACCCATTGTTCTGGGGTGCTTGCAGAGGGTAGAGCACTGCAGCCCTGATCTGTGAGCTTCTTCCTGTCTAGCCTTAAACAAACCTCCCTCCAGTTTCCGCTCCAGCTTCCTCAGCAATTATGACCTGACTTTCCTGTCTGACCATGGGTCTTACCTGCTAAAAATCCATAAACACTTGATTCTGTGATGTCACACCCAGAGGACGAGTTTATCAAACAAGAAATACCCCCCCCTTTGATTTCTTTTTGGGTGGAAAAGAAAATTTGGTTTTTTACTGTTATTTTTTTGAACTCCAAACAGGAAGAGTCCAAGATATTTCTTTGTCTGAAGTCTATGCCATGGTACAAATTGCCATCAGAAATAGGATTTGTAGGGAAAGGGTTGAACCAAAACAGAAAGAAAAATATATTTCATTTGGAATACATTTTACCAGACTTGGCCTGTGACAGCTGTTGTGATCTCCAGATCATTGTCATCTCCAAGCCTTTGACCTCTACTGCATCTTTTAAGTAATTCTGGAATCCCTGGTGCAGTGTTATGAGAGGGCTTTCCTTTTGCACCCAAGCAGGCCTTTCTTCTGCTCTTCCTGATAGTTTAGTGTCTTCCGAGGGTTTGCAGGGCAGAGCTGAGCTCAGTCAGTTTATCTGCCTAGCAATTACTCACCTTTCCCAAACCTCCCCTCAATACTCCATCACTTCCCAGGGAGTCTGAGTTAAACCTGGAGAATGAGAGCAAGACAGAGACAGAGACAGAAAGTGAGAGGGGATAGAGAAAGAGAGATGGAGAGACAGAGAGATAGAGAGAGACAGAGGCAGAGAGGGGGGACATAGAGACAAAGACAGAGAAAGAGACAGCGACAGAGAGAGGTGGGGACAGAGAGAAAAGGAGAGGGAGAGGGAGAGAGAGAGAAAGGAGAGAGAGAGAGAGAGAGAGAGAGAGAGAGAGGGAAAGAGAGAGAAAGGAGAGAGAGAGAAAGAGAAAGGAGAGAGAGAGAGAGAGAAAGACAGAGAAAGGGGAGAGAGAGAGAGAGAGAGTATGTGTGTGTGTCTAGTTGTATCAGACCCCCTGTTGGGCTGGAAAGTCCTTTCTCTCATGGAGAAAATGGAAAACCCTTTCAGCGGTTCTCAACCTGTGAATTATGTTCAGTTTGAAACAATGAAAATACATCCTGCATATCAGATTAGTAACAGTAGCAAAATTACAGTTATGGAGTATCAACGAAAATAATTTTATGGTTGGGGGTCACCATAACATGAGGAGCTGTATTAAAGAGTCACAGCATTAGGAAGGTTGAGAACGACTGCTTAGATCCATCTGCCCAAGCTGGTCCTAGGTTGCATGCTTGTCCTTGGGATGGCGGTAAGCAGGTCCTAGGGATTCTTTGTTTGTTTTGTGTTTCACCAATAAGTAGATGATAATTGTCAATAAATGGAAATACACAAAGTCTCTCTCTTCAGGCTGACATTACTGTCCAGTGGTGTCATGGATTTTTACCATGTCAGGCCCATTGTTACATAGGGGTCAGGTAATAGTGACTAAGGGAGTTCTAGAGAGGAGGCTCTATTTAAAATAAGCTCAGGATTATTTTAAACCTGAACACTGACCAGCCCAGGAGGTCAGACTGCCATACCCCACCCTCTGCACATACCCAGGACCCTGTATGGAGGTGAAGACTGTCCCTAGGGATGTTTACATATTTTTCAGTGAGGATTACAAGTGATGCTGGATCAGAGTCCGGATGAACCTCTCCCATCCTCTCCTGAGATTCTCATTCATAGGTTTGGCATAGGTCCCCACTCCCCTAGTCCCTGGTTGGGGATTGTTTCCCAGTTCAGGGAGCCCATAGTCCAGTAAGCCAGAATTATTGTCAGAAGCCTTTCTCCTCCAGATGATTTGCAGACTGATCCTGTGCAAGGTGGTTCCTTGACCACTGGCTTGTCAACCAGTGAGCACAGATGGTTTCCTTGAGATACCCATGAAGACTCCACATGGCCTTGCCTTGGAGTGAGGTTCAGTCTCATCAGATCTCCAGAAAGGTCTTGGTAGCTGTTCCCATCAGTGGGAAAGCATGGTTTTCCCCAGGCACCCATGCAGCAGGCCCCAGCCAACATCCCTCTGGGGCAGCTCTGTGCTCACCAGCCCTTGCAAGAGGAGGCCTTGCTCCTAAGGTTACTGTCAACTGTCATTTAGGTGATCCGGAGTTACCCCTAAATTCTAGAAGTGAAGGAGATATAAACCTCAGCCACCTGCATCCTTGGGACACTTGCTGAGACACATCAAGTGTCAGTCTCCATCACTCATCACCCTACACCTCTGTAATAAGCATCCTGTTATTCTCATCAAATAAACTGAAAGGGCTCAGGAAAGGTGTGTTTGTGTCTTTATTATTTAAGACAAGGCCTACCCCTAAAGTAGTCTTTAATGCTTAGGTCCACAAATGAAGTTAGGCTTTGTTCCAGGGGAGGAGGCTGTTCAGACCTGCTTCAAATCCCCAACACCCCCTGCATCCTCCACTTGCTCCTGCTCCTCTTCCTCATCCCCTGGCTGCCACAGGTGAGACCTGCTTCCACCAGGTAGACCATTATCCACATCGCCCAATCTTGGGTTTGGTCTCCTGTGTCTTTGAAGAAATGTCATCCTCTTAGTCTACTCTGCTCAACCTGATCCAAGTTTAGGTTCCTGTCTTTGGGAGGGTGACAAGTAGGCTCATCTCCTAGCCACTTTCAGGATTCACTGCTATCCCCGCACCAATCCCAGGGACCAAAATCTATGGGTTAGATCCTGAGGGTTAATAAAGCAGAGCTGAGCTCAGTAAGGTCATCTGCCCAGGGATTACCCACCTCTCCAGAGACTCTACCAAGGGAATCTGTGTTAGACGTGGTGTGTGTCACTTTCCAGTGAGACCCTTTGCTGGTTGTACTGACTTCCCTGATGGAGAAAATGGCCCCCTCTTAGTCCACCCTGACCAGCCTAGTCCAAGTTTTGCTTCTTGTCCTTTGATTGATAACGTAGCCTTGTTGCCTGGTAGGAATGTGACTGGCTCTTTATTAATGGTGAGTGTGAGGGTGGCCACAGTAGAGAGATGGTGAGTAGTGGGAGCAGGCATTAGGTGGAGGTCAGTGGATTGGCATGAGTTGATAGAGGAGGCCCACAGATGTGATTTGGGGTTCCTAGGGCTCAGGGTCAGGAGGTTAGGAATATCAAGGAGAGTTTGAGGCAGTGAGGCTGAGAAAAGCCACCCCCATCCCTGGTACTGTTCTTCCTGGACTCTGAGAAATCATAATATCCTGTAGGCATCTAGTCCCCTTGCATTTATTCAGGTACCACCTTATGGCAGTCCCTGCACTTGGTGCTGGGTGCTTGTCAGCCAACAGAAGGCAGAACAACTTGGTCACTGCCCTGAAGGAGCTCTAAAGGAGGAGACAACCTTTTAAAAATTGGGTTCATATGTAATCTAGGCAGGATGAGCAGGGGATCATATCACAGTTGAAGAAGCACCAACATCCGGGGTGGGGGTGCCCTGGACAGTACTCCTGTTTCTAGAAGGTAATAATTGAATGAAAACATGAAATCAAGGAATGGGTCTGGTGCTTCCTCCATCTTTACCATCCTTCAGCCCAATCTCCATATCCCTCCCCATTAACCTCCCCCCAAATGTTCTAAGGCATGTACACCTATGCTTTGGGGAGGGGGCTTTAAACACTTTGTTCCTTCTGAAAAGGAAGCTTCTGGTCACCTAGGGAGTCAGATGAGAAGGAGACAGACTATATCTTAGACAAACAGCCTTGGATTGGGCCCCATCTGGACTTCCAAAGAATCAGGTTTAGGTTTTTAAGAGGAGATCTTGATAAGGTAAGAGAGAGGGGATTTGGCAGATGGAGTAGCTGAGCTCAGCATTTCCTTAGAACACCATTTACTTTTGAATTTTGTGGAAAACCAGAAGAATATTCATTTTCTCCTCTGGGCAAAGATACTGGACCCCAAAGTTTCTTAGTGGGGATGGGGATAACAGTGATCTCCATACCATGAGGTAGCTTCAGTGAAATATTTTCACATATAAAACACATTCCTTTTTCACTTTTATTTAAATCATTTCCCTAAAAATCCTCTTTGAGCTGCCTTCATTTTTAGGGAGTAAATATTGATAATCAATAGAATTTTAAAAGCCTTCAGACTGGCATCTCTCTCCTATGATGTCATGGATTGTTGGCTAATCAGGCCTCTTGTTGGGTAGGGAGCAGATCACAGTTTCTGAGGGAGATCTAGAGAAGAGGCCTGCCTAGTACATGCTGCTTCCTGTCTTTCCTTCAGTGGCATTGCTTTGTGTTTGATGGTGGTGTTGATAAAAATGGTGAGTTGTAAAGGAATAGGAAACCAGCTGTAAGAGCAGGGGTTCTTTCAGGATACCAGGACATGATACAGGAAATACAAGGAGACTCTCCCCCAAACTTCAGTCCATTTATTCAAATTAAGAGGTCCAATGGTCTTTTGTGTTATAGCAGCAAAGCAGATGTCAGCCTCTTCTTTATTACCACTTCTACTGATATGCATTTCTAACATTGACCCATAGAACAGCAACAAAGAGTTTGGGGGTCAGAAGTCTACTGGATCATCAGTAGCTGTGTCTGGAGTCCCAAGAGCCTGTGATAAGGCTGCATCTCCAGAGGCTTTCCTTCCCACCATGATGTCTAGGGATCCTAGGCCCCACTTTCTGGTCTGTCTCCATCAGGTTGTAAGAGGAGGTAGTCAACGTGGTAGTTATAACCTGACCCACTGAGAATAGGGATGCCTCTCTTCCTGCAGGGGAAGATTTCTTTGTCCTGGGGCTATCATAATGTGGGGATAGCTGGATGCCTTTCCATGGGACTTGTTTCTCTAGATGTTGACCTTTATAGTTGGTCTTGAAGATTGACAGGTGGTCCGGGAGCTACCACTGACAAATCTCATGTGTTTAGATACTTGTTTTCGGCAACTTATCAGTAATTGGTTGTGGTGGTTGTGAGGAAGTCGCGTCCCATCTCTGTAATCATTTCTCCCCTTGATGTTGTCTGGTGGTAGAGAGAGTGTCCTAAAAGCTCCTTGATAAAATCACTCTGAATTAATGGAGTGGCTAAACACATCACATCAGAACCCGTTACAAATTAACTTTGAGAAAGGCCAAGGCCTTGAAAGGAGCACTAATCCCTCTGGGGTAGGATCTCATAACCCAAAGATAATTAGCATCATTAACCCCTAAAGAAGGGGTGGAGAATAGGGATAACAGTGGTCTCCATATCATGGGCCAGCTGCAGTCAAATATTTTCATATATATGACTTTGATTTAATTCATTTTCCTAAAAATTCCCTTGTGTTGGCAAATGTTTTTGGAAGGTAAATATCCATCAGTCAAAATTTTAAAAGCCTCTTCCTTTAGGCTGATATCACTCTCCAGTGATGTCACAGATTGTTAGCAGGTCAGGCCTATTACTGGGTAGGGGAAGGTCCCCTCAATCATTCCAGAACCTTATGTAACTGTGAAGCCTGAGGCCCCAGTAACATGCTACTTTCAGAGTGAGGCCTACATCACATCACATCCCGTTGATGAAAATCTACCTCGCTCTGCTGTGCTTCTTGGTGGATGATTGAGACCCAGGTTCCTGCTCTTCCTGGTCTATTTTCAAGGCTTCTTTCCCAATCTAAGGAATACCAGACTGGGTGTACATCGGCCAAAGACCTGGAAACAATGCCTAAAGCACTTGTGCAAGTGCCTGGTCAACCTAGCGAAAGAAGGTTGTAGTACCCAGGTTCTGTGGCATCCATATATGACTTCACCGTTGATCCATAAGTGCTTACCACACCTTCAGAAAGAGGCCCGATTCTTAAGCTACTGGCAACTGTTGTTTGGATGAAGCAGAATCACCTCTGACTGCCAGATTGCTATATGTCTATACTGCTCACCATTCTACAGTCTATCATAGAGTATCCCCTTTATACTGATCTTGAGATAAAGGGATTGAAAGAGCTCAGAGTGTATGTTTGTGTATGTGTGTGTGTTTGTCTTTTATGAATAAAGCATTTAATAATAACCTTTTCTGTGTACTGTTGGTCAAGCATTGAGGATACAGAGAGAACAGTAATGCTGTCCTTGATCTTAGAGATCTTCCATTCTCATTGAGTTGACAACTCTTAGGGGCTTATTCCTCTACAATTTAGGTGGAGAGGTCCCTTGGTCCTTAGGGTATAGTGGCAAAGCAGATGCTAATGCCTCTTCTTTAGTGTCGTTTCTAGTGATCTAATCCTATGATGTTGATCTATTAGAGAGGGCTTCCCCTTTTTACCAAACCAGGTCTTCTGTTCTTCCAGGAAGGGTGTCCATGGTGAACTCTATCAGCTCATTTGGCCAGGCATTACCCATCTCTCCTAGACCTCTCCCGACCACATCTCTACCTGTTGAATTTGTGTTAGCCCTGGAGTTGTGGGTATTTTCCAGAAAGAACCCCTGCTGTCCTAGAAGCTCCCTATGCTGCGCCTGTAACTGGTAGCCACCCACTGAGGTCACTGTGCCCAGCCTTGTTGGTCCTTGTCCTAGTGACTCTTTCTGACCCCTTCCACTCCCCTCACTAATCCCTCCCTCTGTCCCTCCATTCCCCTCTCTCTTTCACTCTTCTCCTTCTGTCCTCTCCCTCATCACTCTCACCCTCTTCTCCCTCCCTCTTCTCCCCTTCCCTCTGTCCCTCTTCTCTCTCCTCTTCAGATGTCTCCCTCTTTTTACCTCTCTCCCTCTTCTCCCTCCCTCTTTCCTTTCCCCTCTCTTCTACCCTTCTCTCTTCTCCTTCATCCTCTCCCCTTCCCTGGTCTCTCTCCCTCCTCTTCCCTTCCCTCCCTCTGTCCTTTCCTCCATCTCTCCCTTCTTCCTTCTTCCTCCTTTTTCTTCTCCCTCCTTCTCTCCTCCTCTTCTCTCTCCTCCTTCTCCCTCCTTCTGTCCCTCCCTTTTACACTCTTCTTCCCTTCCCTCTCTCCCTCCTCTCCCTCCCCTCTGTCCCTCCCTCTTTCCCACCTCTCTTCTTCCCCTGCTTCTCCCCCTCCCTATCTCCCTACCTCTCTTCCTCTTCTCTATATATCTCCTCTCTTTTCCCCTCTCTCTCCTCTCCCTTACCTCTTATCTCCGCCATGATCTCTCTCACTTTATTCCTTTCTTCCCTTCTCCCCCTCCCCCTGACCATCCTCTTTCCTCTCTACCCTCCATCCTCTCCTCTTCCCTCCCCCTCCCTACTTCTCCCTTTTTAAAATATGAACTGTAGCAGAACTTAAGGGAAAAGTCAGGGGCTAATCAGGCTCAGGGTGCTAACCCTCTACTGTCCCTGGGAGGGGGCGTTATCAGGGACAGGGCAGTAACTAAGAGTCACCAGAGACCCTCTTAGATGAGTGATGGGAGACCTGGGGATTTCTAGGGTTGCCTCTGTCCCCTCTACACTTTCTTGATCATGTCTAGATGTGTTTGTTGTTTTAAAGGAGGCTGGGTGTGGGTATACCTCCAGAATTGGTGGGTTTTAAAAATTTTTTTCTCTCATTCATACCGTCAGGAATTCTGCAGAGGTTTTGTTATTGTCCTTGGTAGGGAGGGGGCAGGCAGGGAAGGGGCCCTTTTCCACCCTCCATGAGCAAGTGCAGGTGCTTGTCCTGTGAGCAGCTTCTACAGGAGGTGGTGGGGCCCACCCAGGATGGCATAGGGACGGTGGGCTGTCAGGTGCAAAGCATTGGCACTGGTGGTCATACTAACAGTGTTGTAGGAGGGGAGGGAAAGGGGAGGCTCAGGGGAGGCGGGACACAATGGCCAAGCTGGAGGAGTGGGGTAGATTCAGTGGGAAGCAAGGAAACCTGAATACACCTTGGGCAGACTTCCTCCCCTCCCCTTCCTGTTGCCACAGTCCCAGGTACAGATGCTCCTTGACTCTGAGGTACACAGCCACCAAAAGTATGTACAGAGAAGTCACAATGTGCCAGTCTCTATTTTAGCTGCTGGGGAGCCAAGGAAGAGGAAGAGGAGGAGATACTTGCCCTAAGAGAGCTCCCAAGCTAAAAGGGTGGGGGGAGAAGAGGACACTGTGAAGATAAATTTCTGTGTGTACACCTGACGTGTCCCTATGGACAGCAGTTTGGTGTGGGATCTGATCTGATCTCAGAGGAGAGGAAGGCGCTAACCCACAGGGGCACCCAGGCAAAGCCTGGAGCCCTGACTTCTGACATTATCTGTGTACAGCATTAAGTCAAGATTGGGCTGGAACCTCCCTGGAGACTTCAGGAACTGTGACCTGTGCCCCTACAATGAGTCTTGCTCATGAAAACTCCATGACAACATTGGCCCATGATGTCAGGTTCAAGGATGATACTTTAAAAAAAATATTCACCTTGGATTTCTTTTGGGGTCAAAGTGGTTTTTCTTACTGAATTTTTTTAACCTGAACTAGGAAAACTCTAAGAAATTCCATTTGTCTCTATGATATGTAATTATTTTAAAAAATCAGCAAGAAGAGGATTTTTAGGGAAAGGCCTAAAGCAAAAGGGAAAGGAAATTCAATTTCACTTGGAATATAATTTACCAGCCTTTGCCTAAGACAATCAAGATCTCAGGGTCGGTGCCCTTCACAAGAGTCCCTGGTGGGGTAGAATGAGAGGACTCTCCCTTTCCCCCAAACTGGGCCTTCTGTCCTTCCAGAAAGTGCAATGGATTGTGGGGGTTTACAGGGCAGAGGTGAGCTCAGTCAAGTTATGTGCCCAGGAGTTACCCACCTCCCCAGAGACTCTCCCCTGGGAGTCTGTGTTAAGCTTGGAGTGTGGCACTTTCCAGTGAGACGCCCTGCTGTGCTGGACACTGACTGTCCTGATAGAGAAAATGAACTCTTCTTAGTCTACACTTCCCAGTCGGGTGCTAGGTTGTGTTTTTGTCCTAGGGGTATGGTAAGCTGTCCCCTGGGAAGTGATCCTTCTTCCTCTCCTTTTTCCTCTCCTCTTTTCCTTTCCCCTCCTCTCCCATTTCTGTCACCATCTTTCTTTTTTATATATTCTATAACAAGGGAATCAGGGAAAGGCCCAAGATTTAAGAAGGGTCAGGGTCCTGACCCACACCATTCTGTCCTGTGATGGGGTGGGGATCACCAGGAATGTAAGAGTGGCAATGAGCCAGGCAGAGGTCCTCCTTTGGAGATTATGTGATTTGAGACCTTAAGCTTTTACATGGCAATTTCTGGAGTTGTCTCTGTCCTTGCTATTGCCACCTGCCCGTGTCCAAACCCATTGTTTTAAAGGATGTGGAGTTTGTGGTCCTCCTGCATTCTGTGTTTCTGGATTTTGTTGTCCTCTTGAATTTACTCTTTCGGGACTTTTGGAAAGACTTTTTTTTTCCAGGGTGTAGAAGTGTGGCAAAGGAGATGGGGGCATTTAGAGGGGACTCTGGACCTCCTCTCCCACCCATGAACAGCTGCAGTATAGACTAGATGCCTGGTTTGAATGAGAATGGCTTCTATTGGAGATGGAGTTCAGATGCAGGCAGGAGATTGTGAGGGCCAAGTATTTGGAGTGGTGGTCATTCTGAATGTGTCCCTTGTTGTGGGTAGAATAGATGGGGCAAATAGCAAAGAACGGCCGAGGAATGATGGGAGTGGATTTAGTGAGGAAGAAGGAAGCCTGTATACACCTTGCCCAGACTTCCTTCCCTCTCCTCTTCCTGATTTCCAGGTACCATGTACCAATCCCAACTACAACCTGTCCTTGACTTTCAGCTACCATCTCCTCGAAGTACTGAGATCATAAGCATGTAGTGGGCACTGACTCTGTGCCACTTCTTATATGAAATGTTGGGGAGCTGAGGTAGAGGAGAAAGGTTGTCTAACTGCACTAAGGGCCTCCAGTCAAAAGAGGGAGGAAGGAGGAGGGGTTGACCACCCCTAAATATCTGTGTGTTTACCTGATATGTCTCTAAAGATGTCAGCATGAGGTGAGAGGCCATCTCAGGGGATAAGAAAGCACTCATCTTCAGGTGCTGCTGGGCATTCTACTTGTTTTGCTGTGATGGGATTCCCCCCCCCTTTTGATTTCTCCTTGAATCTTTGGGGTACATGCTCTGGGAAACCACTTGCCTATCAAAAAATCTAATCACTCTAGCATTGACCTCATTAATTCCACCTGAAGTCCCTCCCCAAACTCATTACTGGAGTCAGACCTCATTGGCTCCTCCTGAAGACCCTCCCCAGGCTCCTCCTCTCAACCACCCCTAGATTCCTCTGTATATAAGACCCCATCTTCCCTCCATCTGAGTGAGAGCCCTGTGAAATGGCCTAGCAGAGACTTCCTCTGTGAGAATGCTGTGAAATAGCTTAACATAGACTTGCTGTGTGTGAAAGCTCCATAGAACAACCTACCATAGACTGGCTCCTTAAGAGTCTACCCCATATGGTGAACTTGAACTTTCAATAAACTTTGTTTTTCTTTGGGTAAGAAGACTTGAGTGGAATTCTTTCAGCAGGATCCTGCAGGTTGGTATTTTGGGGTCTCAGGCAGCCCTAACCCTTTTTGGGTACCTCTTCATTTTTTGATAGGCAAGGCGTTTCCCAGAACACGTACCTCAAAGATTCAAGGAGAGCTCAAAAGGGGGGGGGAATCCCAGAGCCTACACCTCATCAGCTGGAAGGTAGTACCTGAGTAGAAACAGAAAATCAGAGAAATGCAGTGCCTCTTCCTCCATATCATGTAGCCCAACCCAACCATTTACTCATCCCCTGCCTACAGTGTCCAGTAGTGATAGCAATTTGGGGGCTTGAGGAGTGGGAGTGCTTGGTGGGTGCAGGGGGGCTGAGAGAGTGCTTTCTGAATCTGAGAAATAACATAAATGTTCTGGGAGTAGAGAAGAAAGTGATAGTTTTCAGGGCAAATCCTCACTCCCAGCTGCTCCATGGACCTTGGATCCTCGCTCCCAGCTGCTCCATGGACCTTGGATTCTGTAAAAGGTGAATGGTGTTTGGGTAAAGGAAGGGGGTGGTCTGGGTCTTCATATTGTCTTTTCTTAAGATTTTCCTGAAGAAAATAATTCTCATCAAAAAGTAAGTCCCAAGAAGCTTTGGGCTTAGGTTTTTCAGGATAAATTGAGGTCTCTGTGAAACCTGACTGAGACATCTCTGTTCCCATAGAAATCAGATTGCAGTGCCATCTGGTTGTCCTCAAAGATATAGGGGACCAAACAGGTTTGGAGCAGTAGGGTAATAACAGAAGGAGTCCCAATGTCAACTCAATAGAGATGTTCAGAGGTTTGTTTTAAGGACCACACTGGGGCTGCGGATTCAAGGCATGATATCAGTCATGATGTGAATTCAGGTGAATTTGGACATGTCTGATCAGGCTTCTTCCTTTATAATGAGCCCTTACAGGGAGATGGACACTGAGATTCCCTTTCCTTCAGACCTGGCATTAGGGGTCAGCTCTGCTTCATGATGGAGACCATTGCCAGGAGTTTATGCATCCAGGCCTTCTTTTTGAAGGTCTTCTTCCCAGAAGGAAGGAAACTTTAAGGAAGCAGTCTTCCCCGGTAGCTGCAACAGTCAAATAGCCTAGTGGTCTAGGTCTCCTTTTTTGAAGCTTGCATGAGAACCAAACTCACCCAAGGGGATTGCCAAGTGGAGTCCTCTTCCGGGGCATCTCTGGGATGCCCTCCATCCCTATTGGTTGATCAGGCTTCCTGGAGTCATCCTGCACAGGATCCACCTGCCCATTACCTATAGGAGAAAGCCTTCAGGGAGTACAGGCTGCAAGGCATCTGGATATAGAAACAGTGACCCAGCATGGACCAGGGAATGTGAGAAGCTCTGTCCAAATAAGTGAATAAGAGTCAGAGCAGCAGAAAGTGGATTTTAATCCAGAGTCTCAGATCTGACACCACCTGTAACCCTCATTATAAAAGGGGAAAATCATCCTCAGGCAAACAGGATTCAAGGGGACACCAGGTCCTGTGAGGGTTGGGAAGGGTGGAGGCCTGAAGCCCTGACCCCTCATGTTGACTGTGTTTAGGACTAAGTCAAGCTTGGGCTGGAGGCTCCATGGAGATCTCCCTCAGGAATGGTGACCTGGGCCCCTAACTAACAATGGGCCTTATTCACTAAAATTGCATGACAACATTGGCCTGTGATGTCAGGTCCAAGGATGAGGTTTAAGAAAAAAGTTATGATTCAGTGTAATAAATGAAAAAGTCCCCCCTGGATTTCTTTATTGGTTAAAATTTGATTTTATATTTTAATGTATTTTTTCAGCCCAACCAAAAAGAGTACCAGCAATCTCATTTGTGTAGATTACACGTTATAATACAAGTATGGCAGCAGGAGGAAGATTTTTAGGGAAATGACTGAAAAAGGAAAGAAAATA
>CM053602.1:26794069-26815009 GCA_028646575.1 Pseudocheirus occidentalis | reverse complement strand
CAGGAGAGTAGGGGGCATGGGGATGAGAGGGGGGATGACGAAGGGGAGGGCAGGGTCTGGGGGAGGGATGCTGGAAGCACACACTTCAGTAAAGGGACAGGGACAGGGTAGAGAACAGAACAAGGGGGGAAGGATAAGAAGGAGGGACATATGATCATTGTCACAATATGTCCACTATGAAGATGTCCTGTATAATTACACATGCACAACCTGTATTGAATTGTTTGTCCTTCTAGTGCGGGTGGGTGACAAGGGAGGAACCAAAAGAATCTGGAATTTAAAGCTCTGCAATACATGCAACTAGGAATTAAGATATACAGGGGCTGGGGTAGGGAGACCCTCCCTGCCCTACCAGAAAGTTAGAGAGCAGATCAGGGGCAGGGCTCTACAGTGGGGTTGCTATTTTGGGGTTGGGGTAGGGGCAAGATGGGGAGAAAATTTATAACTCAAAAATCTCATGGAAATGATTGATGTAAACAAGAAAACAAATAAAAAATTTATATTAATTAAAAAAAGAAGTTTGTCCAGTCTCCATTGCTCTGAGTATCTTTCCACGACCCACACCTTTCCAAAGTGCATCAGAGTGCATATTATAGGCTCAGAGAATCTAGGGTTGGAGGAAACTTAGAGATCATCAGGTTCAACCCCTTCATTTTACAGATGATGAAAGTGGGAGTCCAAAGAAGGTAAGTGTCTTGCTCAAAGTCACACAGAAAAATAAGTGACAGGACTCCAATGGCCAGGGTTTCAACCCAGGTCCCCCCCCCCACCTCACAATCCAGCAGACTTTGCCACCACACCAAGCTCCTCCTAACTGATTTTCTGTCCCTCTACCATCTGCCATCCTTGTACATTTCTCTTTCTCATAATTTTTTTATTATTTTTTACTCTTACTCATGATAAAAGGATAAGAATTTAGACAACATAGGCTACATCCATAAAATGGGATCCCTCAGTGGACAGTCAATATTTATTAAGTGCCTACTACTGGCCAAGCACTGGGGATTAAACTACAAAAGAAAAAAGAGATATTTTTGTCTTTTGTCTTTCATTCTCAAAGAGGACCATGATATCAGGAAAGGGATGTCAATGACTTGCAAGTGAATTGGACTGAAGTAAGGCATGGCTGTGCAAAGTCACCAGCCTCACTTGCTTCTCTGGAGCCATCTGGGTCCAGAGGCAAGATATAGGTTGGGATGCCTGGAGATGGCCCCAGATGCAGTGGGAGACCTCAACCTTTTAAGCTAAGGTCTTTCCCAGGTCTCAAGTTTGTCTGAGGCAAGGCCCATTCAGTGATTAAGGCTAGGTAAGAAATGAGGCAAAGAATGGCATCTTTATTTCAGTAAAAAATCAATCTGGGAAGGGAAGACCCTCAGGGTCTTTTGCCAGTATAAATATATAAGTTTATACTGGAGGAGGACATTGATTCATAGGCCACTTTTAGGTATCATACAAGCCAAGTTGGCAGGAGGAAAAGTATAGCTTATATGCAGACCAAAAAAGTATTTCCCTGGCATAGTTTTCCCTATACTGATTTATCTACTGCAAGATATTCTAAAAGGAACATGAGCTGTCCTTTTAGGGCAGACCAAGGATCATTATAAAGGAAAGTCAGTTGCTTGCCACTGATAAAACTACATTTATTCATCTCCCCTCACCAAGACACCTCTTTCCTCCCTCCTTCCCTATCTCCACTGGACTGGAAGGACAGAGTTATTATCTTCAACTCCTCCAACAGGCCTGCAAACCAAAGAGATACAAGCAGTGAGCTGGGAGTGATGAAGCTGTCTGGGCCTTCTTCAAGAACAAAACACAAAAGTGCACAAAGCCCAAATGTGAAAGGAATGGGGATCTGAATGGGAGGATGAACTTTGAATCATGTCTTCCCCTCTTTTACTAAGACACAACGCTTTACTAACTAATAATGACAAGCAATTCCACAGTCCCCTTTGGCAGCTTGGAAAAATGTAGTCCTTCTCCAAAGCTTCTTTTCAAATAATTAAAGGAGATACTCAATTTCAGTGAGTGGTTACTAAAAATAAAGATGTAATTTTTCCCATCCAAGTTCACAGATCCTCTAAAATCTATCCATAGGCGACAAATTAAGAATCCCCACTTTAAGAGATCTTCAAAAGCAGAGAAGAAACAAGAAGGCATCTAAACTCCAATTAACTTTGCCACCAAATGCTGTGTGACTCTAGGTAGGTCATGGCTCATTAATAAATAAGAATAAGGAATTCAAAGATGACTGGAGGTTACTGAAGGCGGCAGGTTACCAGGGCACAGAAATTTGATCTTACCTCCTACCCCCATTTCATTCATTCTTTAGGAAAATCACTTAGGCATCTAAGTGAAGGATGGAGCGGAGAGAGATTTGAGGCAGCGACACCAATTAGCAGCTGCCGCACTAGTCTAGTTGTGAGGCGATAAGGGTCTGTACCAGGGTAGCAGTGGCAGAGGAGAGAGAAAGGGGAAGAGAGCAGAGATGTTAGGAAGACAGAAACCAAAATGATTCTGCGACTGACTGCATATAGAGGCACGAGAGACCAAGGACCTAGCTCACCTGCCTGGACAAGAAGTCATTCATCTTCAGGAAGAGCCTTGAGTACTTTCAGATGGTACTTTGACATGCAATAAATCCAATTTCAATTGACTGGCTTACTTCTAGGGATGATAACATGTAGCTCCTTTCAGTCTAATAATTTTACAGTTTTATTTATTTACATTTCTCACCTAACCCATGTCATGTATCAAAAACCCAGGTACTCAAAGGCAGTTAGCATTTAGGTGTATTAGAGGTAAAAACTGCCATGCTTAGTTTTTTCTTTCCTTCCTTCCTTCCTTCCTTCCTTCCTTCCTTCCTTCCTTCCTTCCTTCCTTCCTTCCTTCTTTCCTCCCTCCCTTCCTTCCTCCCTCCCTTCCTTCCTCCCTTCCTTCCTTCCTTCCTTCCTACTTTCCTTCCTTCCTTCCTTCCTTCCTTCCTTCCTTCCTTCCTTCCTTCCATCCTTCTTTCCTGCATCCTTTCTACTTCACCCAAGCCTGTTATTTCATTGCTTTAAGGAGCTCCCAGTGAGGAAACTCCTCCTAGGAAGGCACAAACATATGAAACGTGCAATTTCTAATCTTAGCCTCCGGAAAGAAACTGTAAGGTTTCATTTGGGGTCAAGTCCACACAGCCAGGATGTGGCAGAGGTAGGTCTGGACCCTTCCTAACTGAGGCAGACTCATTATCCACAAGGTTACGGAAATCTTCCATTTGGATGTCTATCAAGATACTGTTCTTATTAAAGCACATGTGTAATTGATTTAAAGTGAAACCAGAAAACTTTCAAGTGCTCACTGCTAATGCCACCTGGTCCTTAAAAATACCCTCCCTTATGCCAGTCAGTTAACACCATGCCACCCATTGAAGACCAAAATGTCTGACTAAGAAAAGTAATTTATTAAACTATGTGAAATACAGAAGCCCAGCTCATCTCTGAGCTATTTCCAAAGATACCTGAGAATCCAAAAAGAAACTAATACTTCATCTGGGTAGAATATGATTTTGACCCCAAGGGTGATTTTTCTAGATTGCCTGGAGTCCTGATTCTATCAACTGAGGTTCAAGAACTAGAACAAGAAATACAAAGGGAGGGAAAACATAGTGACATGAAATTCCTAGTCATTTGTGTAATAAATCTAGAGAAGTCTGAGGAGAGGAACAAGACTTAATCTATACAATGAGTTTGACTAGCCAACCCCACATTTCTCATTTGCACAAAATGCTGTTCATTTGTGCCAAATGGGGTCTAGCATCTAATAGCAGGATAATTGTTCCCAATTTGGCATATTAAGAGTATCTGCTAGTTAATATTAAACACTTGAAGTAAAAGTCTGGTTTTGATCATTTTCCCAGGGTTTAATTAATATGACTGAGAAATAAATCTTCTTAACTTCTAAAACTATATGAATCAGAAAGATATAAAGTGAGCTAACATACTGCTAGAAATAAGAAAATGTATGTGGTTACTGTATGGTATCTTACCAGACTAGAGATTCCTTTAAAATGTTGGTCAAATCATGTCCTCTCTATACATGGTGATGTGTTTTGTCTCTCTATGTCAGGATTCTGTGACTGACAGCCACGGACCAGGTACTGCTGGCACAAATAGGCCTTGTGGACAGGAGAATGGCATATTCATTAAACCCAAACATCCCCAGCTTCTGGGCCACAGACATGGGAAGAGATATATTCACATCCCTTCAGGGAATACACTTTACAACCTCCCCTTACAACATTCTACAACATTACAACAAGATAATCAGCAGAACATATGAAGGGCATGGCCAAGGGCCCTTACCCATTGCATCTGTGTTACCCAGTTAAACACACAAACCTTGTCTGCCTGCTCCTCTACTCTGGTCTCACTTGCAACTTAACAACCTAGAAGGTGGCTGGCTTTGTCTAAGATACATGAATGTTTTTCATTCTGTCTTCTTTCCTTAAATACCCTGGACTGGGCCTCCTGGCTTTGGCCCAGTTGCTCCTGGGAGTCCTTGTTGTGGCATTCTCCTTCCAGGGAAACATCCAGATAGAGCAGCATGTGGTCCAATTTGCAACTGCTTCTGGGAAAATTCTCTTCTCACCCACCCTCCACTATGCTGATGCTCTCTTGCGAGAACTACTGCATTGGGAGCAAGCTGTAACTCAAATGCATGACAACGAAGTCCTCAGTCAGATTGGGCCATATGTTGGCTGTATCTCTGAGAATATAATGCCTTATATAATGGAGATCCAAGGAAGGACAGGAAAATCACATGTATACAACAGAGTAGAATAAATTGCAACCAACATCAAGACCATCTTATGACAACCTTATGGAAAGATATGAAAGTTTCACAGGACATGCAGGTATGGATGGCACGTTATTTGTACCAGTGAAGGGAATGCCTACATCATGGAGGTCACAGGTCTAAGTGGGGTAGGTGAAAATATGAGAGCTAAATAAATAACCAATAAAATGAACCTATTAGAGAGTATTGTAAGACATACAGACACTGAGTACTTTGCTGATAGGGCTTTGAAAGACAGAGAAAAGCTTAACTTCCATATAGGTGTCTCATGGTTAGGCCAATCATGATAAGTGTTCACAACTCCATCATGATTTATGATCACCAAATGCCACTAACAGAACACTATGGCAACCCCATGAGATGGCTAGCACAGGCATTATTAAGCCCCTTTTACAAATGAGGAAACTGAGAGAGGTTAAGAAGCTTGTCTAAGGCCCAAGTTAACTTGGTAGTGGCATGACTAGTGATAGATCTATTTTCTTTCCAAATATATTGAAGTAGGAGTAGCTAGGTGCTGCAGTGGATGGGCTGGTCCTGGAGTTAGGAGGACCTGAGTTTAAATCCAGCCTCAGACACCTGACACTTACTAGCTGTGTGACCTCAGGCAAGTCATCTAACCCCAATTGCCCTGCCCTTCCCCCTCCAAAAAAAGAGTAAAGGAACTAGAGGTGAATTTGAGTTCCAGGCTTGCCTCTGTCACTTCTTCCTGTATCACTTTGTGCAAATCCCTTCAATTCTCTGGGCCCTATTTTTCCCATCTATAAAATGAGGAGGTTAGATCAGATGTCCTCTTCGGTTTCTTTCAGTGCTTAATGGATGATCCTACAAGAGATACAATGGAGACCACCCTGGCTATATAAGCCCCTCAAATAATCTTTGCTTAGATGAGAAAGTTGACCTGTTTTGTTATCATCATAGAAATAAGGAGACCTGGCTTCTAGGTCAAGATCTGTCACCCACTAACCATGACCTGGAGCCAATCAGCTCTCTGAACTACAGCTATCTCATCTGCAAAACTCATCATCTCTAAGGTATGATTCTGTTTTTTAAAAATCCAAGAAAACCGCATGTATTTTTGACCCTAAATCATTGGCATCTTCTCCTGCTCTATCATTTGAGCTCCATCTAAACAGTTCCATTCTCTGCTCCCTGATCTGCACTCCCCTCCTCTCTCTTAAATCCACACACTAATGTAGGTCTATCCCAATTCCTCAAAGACTCTCTTTTCTCTAACTCTTCAGATACTCTTTTTTTTGAGGCCTAGTCTATGTCCCATGAAACCTCTTCACCCTCTTCCATTTCATAGTGGTGGCGAGCCAGACTCCTACCTCTGTTCTATTGAGTATACATAATATCTTCACATCATTTGGATGATCAGGGAGTCACCAGCTATAAGCCAGTTAACTTGGAAGATGACCACCTGCCCTGCCATTTCTTCAATAAGATTCTCTGAGCCTCCATAATCCCAGGTGCTTCTCTGTAACATTCCAATGTACCCAGAGACCTGCAGCTTGCTATGCACCCTACCCATGAACCCTTAGGACTTCCAGGTAGTGACCCTGTAGCTCTGATCCCCAGTGCAAAGGACAGTGGTTTGCACATAGTGGGCATTTCATTCAGCTTTGATTTTGATGTCTTTTCCTAAGGACATGTCATCTTCCCAATTAGATCATAGTCTATTTCTGGAGATGGGGCAGGTTCATCTACTTTTTGGACTTCTGCAGTAACCAGTACAGAAGTATATGACAAACCATGATGTTTGAGATGGCCACTTCCAGAAAAAATTCAAAAATAACATCAACTTAAAGGCATCACTTGATTTTGGAGATTCCTCTAGACCCATGTGGTCTTTGGGCATGGAACCTTAGAGCTCAAGGTAAAAACCAAACCAAACCAAACCAATTACATGTTTGACTTATCAGAGAGAGGTATCATATTAATATTCATCCTCATTTATTTCCTAAATCCTAGAAATAAAGCTTTGATCCTTTAATGCAAAAGGTTCCAGTGGATTTTTTTTCTTATGAATCTATACTTTTATTATTTGTTGTTTAGTCATTTAGGTAGTGTGTGACCCCATTTAGAGTTTTCTTGGCAAAGATACTGGAGTGGTTGGCCATTTCCTTCTCCAGCCCATTTTAAAGATGAGGAAACTGAGGAAAATAGAGTTAAACGACTTGCTCAAGGTCACACAGCTAGCAAGTGTCTGAAACTGGATTTGAACTCAAGTCTTCCTGACTCTAGGCTCAAGGCTTTATTCATTGTGCCACCTACCCGTCCTTTTATTACTGGGGGTAGGGTTAATTTTTATACACTAAGTCTGAAGAATCAATCAATGGCATATGAACTAAATAAATAAACTATTTTTCAGCTGGGTCAGTCATTGTTGGTCCTTCTGTCTCCGAGAGGACCACTGACATCATGAGGGTGACATCTGGATTTGCAGATGAACTGGATTTAAGTGAGGCAGAGTTGCACAGGCCACAACTCATTATTTTGTGATCTATCTCCCAAATTTACCCAGTTCTTTTTTCACAGGTCATGGACATTGGGATGGTCCTCAAATATAGACCAAAGACTGCAGTATGGTACAGGAGAAAGGCTGCTGGGATTGGAAGTCAGATGACCTGGGTCTGAAACCTGACTCAGCTACTTGCTGCCTGTGTCACCTTCACTTATCTAGGCTCCAAGATGAGGGGCTGGATGAAATGATTGCCAAGGTCTCTTTCAGTCACACATCTACAATTCTGTGACAGAGGTGGCAACTTTTCCATTTGGATGATCTTGCCACTGATCAGACACGCTCCACATCTGCATTCACAAGACAACATGGAAAACAGAGGAAATCAAACAGACATTCAAAAGAAAGATTGGGGGGAGGGGGTGGTGATGGAGGAGGAGTAGAACTGCCTTTTTAATGAACCTGTGATTTCATTGGTATAAAGAATTCTCTGGGAGGAATCTACCTCTACCAATACAGATAAGCAACTGCTCTGTGTCTTAAAATCTTAGATAGTTTCTCAACTGATTCATACTCATTAAACTCCTAGAATCTTATTTCATATCACCCCCTTGCATGTACTCTATGATTTAGCAAAACTACACTCTCTATCTCTTTTCACTCTCCCCAAAAGCTCTGGATTCTCCTTCCTCCATGCTTTTGCTCACACTGTTGCCTTTGCCTAGAATGCCTTCCTTCCTCCCCTTTGATGTTTGAATTTATATCCACCCTTCTAACACCAACTGAAATGTCACTTCTTTTCTTCTCCTTTCATCCTCCCACAAGGGAAGAATGGACTTCCTGCTCAGGCCTCAAATAGAACTTATGTAATGGTGCATATTCTAGGTCTCCAGGTCCTAGCCTCTCCAAGAAGACACACGGTAGAAAGAACACTGGATCTGGAATAAGGACAAACTAGGAATCATGGGATCTAGGTCCAGATCCTACCTCTGCCACTTACTAGCACTGTGACTGTGTGCAAACCACTTCCTTCTAGGCCTCAATATTCTCGTCTGTGAAATTAAATGGATAGACTAAATGACCTTTATGACCTGTTCTAGCTCTAATCTATATCTCTCTGACTCCCTAACTAGACTGAGCTCCAAGAAGGCAGAGGCCAAGTCTCATCTGAAGTTTGGGACTCCCCTAGTACCTCATACAACAATATGCCCACACAGTCGGCCTTGCATTTGTGAGCCTTGCTCTCTAGATTATGAGTGACATGGGGCTCTGAGATTCAATACAGGCAGCCTTGTTGAGCCAGCGCAATGGTACAAGGCCTAAACATTACCTGGATGTTTGATGCACTCACACAGTAGAATGAAAATCTGATTGGATTGCAGAGAAGGTGGGTTCAGGTCCCAACTCTAACGCTTATGACCTCTGTGACCCTGGGCAAATTATTTAATATCTCCATCTCTCAATTTTCTCATTTTGAAAAACAGGGAGTTAGAGTGGCTGACCACTATGTTTCCTTCCAGCTCTGAATCCATAATCTCATAATTCCATAAAGTTTCTTGAATAAATGACTGGAAAGCTTAGAGCTACAAAAGGGTATTAGAAAGAATCTTATCTAACTCTTGTCTTACAGAGGATGAAATTAGAGTCACGTGTGAGGGGCAACTTCACTGGGCCTGAGTTTTCTTATTTATAGAATAAAGGAGTCATTCTGAATGATCTCTAAGTACCCTCGCACTTCACAAATTCTATGAGGCCCAGAGAAGGATAAGTGACCAGCTCTTGACGCTGTAGCTGTTCAATGAGAGGGTGGGGAATAGACCCCAGGTGTCCTAATTCCTCATGTGACACTCTTTCTACTACTGGACCCCTAGCTCAATCTTTGATCCTCCAAATAGAGTTGGGTGGGGTGTGCCCCATCAGGAATGTAATTTTAGTCTGACAAGGGGAATGGGACTGACCCAGAATTACCTTCCATATGAGAGCATCTGAACCTTAACCAATATCAAGATTTTACCCATGGGGGCTCCTGAATGTAATAGACCAATACCAACTCTGCCAACACTATTTGAAGGAAATGAGCAAAGAGGCCTTTTGTAGGAAAATCACAGAATTAGAGATTTAGAGATGAAGAGGAGAGTAGATATTATCTTGTCAACTCCTCTTATTTCATACATGAGGAAAAGGAAGCCTGGAGAGAGTGACTGGCCCAATATCACACTATTATTAAGCAGCATGATTAGGCAGAGCCACAAGTAAGAATATTGTCAGCTGGAGCAAACACAGTTGTGTGTGTGGGTGGAGGGGGAGTATGGTCACAGCACAGAGGACAGTCTAAGCATAGAGGTAGTCACATGAGGGTGGTCCTACCTATGCCACTTTGGAAGCCCAGGGGAAAGGACTGCACTATGCTGCAGGGAACCTGGAGGGAAGGGGACAGTCACACCTTAAAGTGGGCCATGCCAGCACTGGCCTGGGAGACAAAGCAAGGGAATGGAGTTCTACACAGACAAGAAGCTGTATATACCTCCCTCCCCAGAAAGAGTACATTCCCCAAAGATGCTGGCACCCTAGAGCTAAGCCCCACTTGAGCAACACTGGTTACATCTCTGTAGCCAGGATGTAAATTCGGGACCTTGACTCCCCAAATCAGGAGCCCATTTTGCCATGCAGTGTTCAAAGACAGAGGACTACATGTCCTCAGCAAGAGCCCACATAAAGAGGCTGTTTTAGCAGAGCTCAAATCAAATCAAGCAGAAAAGCAAGAACGACAGCTTTGGCCTCCAGGAAACACAGATAACATTCATTTAGTTGGAAATAGATTCCTTTGCAGCAACTCCTGCACCTTTAGGGAACAAGCTGCATTTTTCCCCCTTTAGATAAATGCTAAATAATGAATGTGCTCACACAAGCCACCAAACTGCTTTTTATGCGATAGAAAGAAGCTAGCTCATTGCCATTTCTAAACAAGATAAATAGGTGAACAGACAACACCTTACAACATTTAGCCAATTTCAGCACTGACCAAACACAATGCATTAGTCCCAAAGAAAAGAGAACAGAAAATATTTTTTTCGAGGTCTAAGAAGAGGAATACGCGTGTGGAAATGACATGGTTTCAGCTTTAGGTTACCGATGGAATCGCTAGGTATGGCATGGGTACATACCCCCAGCCATGCCTGCGGTTTCTCAAGATAGAGCAAGGCAGCCAAGAAACTGGTCTTGGAATTCTAGTCAAAGGCCCTGGTCCTGCTTCCCAAGAGAGACAAAGGTGAACAAATCAGTAGGGCGTTTGGATGGTTGGGATCTGCATTATTGAACAGGCGAAAGCTGCATGGAGGCAGGAGCATTGCCTAATGACCTATTCCTTTCCCAGTTTCAAGGGCTCTTTTGTTTGGGACTTAAGGGAATCTTTTTTACCAATCAGTTTAAAGAAAAAAAGTCATTTCACCTGCAAGGCTTCTACTAGGCAGAGCCCCAAAGTGGGACGATTCTTGCTGAATGAGCTTGCTTTGGATGGTCACGTGCCAACACCATGCCTTCCCCTCCTAGCAATTCCTTTCTTCCCACTTCCTTCCTTCCTTCTACTTCCTCCATGAAGACACAAGGCTCTGCCTGCAAATGCCGTAAGCAGAGAACCGCCCTCCCCCTCCAGATTCCCATGGAAACAGGAAGGAGCAGCAGCGACAAACAGCCTTCGATCCTTTGGATGATCTACTATACTTCCCTGGTGTGGGCACCCCCTCCCCGGAAGCCAATCGCCACTCCCTCCATGGCTTAGCTGACAGTTTTGTGAGTTGCTCTGCCCCCAGGAAAACGACAAAAAGCGTCGCCTGGTGGCTCCCCTTCTGGTAATGAGCCCTTCTGAAGCTGATCCTTAGATGAAAGGCATACTTTCCATCCCTCAGCCTGCACTTAGTAGATGCTATCAGAGCTTGGGCTCCACTGACAGAGCCTTTAAGAAGCCAGGGTCATCTTCACCACAGGAAGAGCCAACAGAGTTCGACTTAAGTCAAATGCATCTAGATCTCTGTGCATGTAGATATGTCGTATCATATGTACACACATGATAGAGCTATGTATCTTTGTGTGTGTGATTTGGATGTGTTTGCATGTAGATTTATGGATATCTGTGAAGATCAGTCATCGGGTGATGTGTGTATATATGCACATATACAAACACATATGTGGCAACACTTGTGTGTGTGTGTGTGTATAAACACCCATATATGCATATATTTCAAGAACTTGTTTTCTTTCTTTTTAGGTCTGTTTTTTCAGCCCTAGGTATATGTTGACTTGCTTATTTTCATTCCGGATACAAAAGCCAAAGGAAATCAGCCCCCCCAAATGTGTCTAAATGGGAACAAACACCACTGGGTTCCAAACTTACAGCTGGGAAAGACTTTCATTCTTGGGAAAAGGTGCCTCAATGGACATGGGGAGGGGGGGTATATGAGAAAGATCAGGACACTGAGTCACAGAATCTGACTCTCAATTAGATGGGACCTCAGAAACCCTCTAGATAAACTGATATGTGAAGAAGAATGCTCTGTAAAGCTCGTTTTTATCCAGTCCTCAGCCACACAAACATTCATTGAGGTGCCCTCCCTCACTTTTATGAGGCAGCCCCTTCCATTCTGGGACAGCTCTAATGGTTAGGAAGTTTCCTTTGCATTAGGGTCATCATCACTCCTGGCTCTGCCCCCTTTTTCTCCAAGATAGCCCTTCAAAGACTTGAAGACAGGTATCATTCCCCCCTACCCCAGTTTTCTCTTTCCCAAGCTAAACATCCTGGGGTCCTTCCACTGATCTCCACTGAGTCATTAGATTCAAGGCCCTTCAACAGACTCATGGCCCTTCTCTTGATGCTGTCCAGCTGATCAATACCCTTTCTGAATGACAGCGCCCAGAATGAGCACAGTCCTCCAGTTAGGCTTTGACCAGGGCAGAGTACAGAGGACAGACCACTTGTTTTCTAGCTGTCACGGCCAGAAACCTGGGGTCTAGTGCTGCCTCTGTTAGGAAGTGGCTCTCATTACTTTCTTTTTTTTGTTTGCTTTTTTTTTTTGGAGGGTAGTTGGGGATAAGTGACTTGCCCAAGGTCACACGGCTAGTTTTTTGTGTTAAGCGTCTGAGGCCGGATTTGACCTCAGGTACTCCTGACTCCAGGGCCAGTGCTCTGTTCACTGTGCCACCTAGCCACCCCTCTCATTACTTTCTACAAGCTACTTTCCTGTCTCTGGGTTTCAGTATCTTTTCTAAAAGAATATGACATTTGGACTAGATAATCTCAAAGTTCCTTTCTGACCCTGACTTATTGGAATTCTATGATTAATGAATCATCCACACTACCCTGGAAGCCTACTGAAAGCTCATTAAATCTGGACTGGGTGCCCAGGCTCAGATTACCTATGAAATAATAGTATGATGAGATTAGCAGTGACATTACTCCTCCCATTCCACTCCAAGAGAGCCTGTCATTTCTACCTGCATTCCACTAGGTCACATGCTGGGTGGGTAGATGGCTTGAAAAACACACACACACACACACACACACGCACACCTGCACACACATGCACACACACATGCACACATGCACACGCACGCACACACACATCCATGCATACATATCCACAATCCTCCTGAAAATTCCATTTTCTTTAGGTTCTTTGCCTTTGCAGTGAAGGCAGATTGGTGACGGTGAGATAATGAATGTGATGCTCACAGTATTTGTGTTGTAAGTAATTCTGCATCTCTCCAGGTACTCAGTCCAACATTAATTAAGTATGTCCTATATAGACCCTCAGTGTGGAAAGAATTAGCAGCTCGACCAAATCTACTCTCTCACTTAACTCAAAATGAATACAAGAGGAGCTAGAGAGGTTAGCCACATAGCCAAGAATTCAGAGAGATGCTCAGCTTGAGAAAAATGCGTGATAATAAAGCAAAAGCATAATTAGCCAGGTCCAGTTATGTAACTGCAAGGAAAGGAGCAATGTTACTGAAAACCAAAGGGTGGCGGTAGAGAGCCAGCTATATCTGAGTTTGAACGGAAAACAGCCAAGAGGAAGGGGCGAAACAGAGATGAGTGTTTTGGAGCACAGACAAGATTTCACAAAGCAAGCATCCGGCCTCCTTACCATATTTAATGACAGAAGAAGCTTCATCTTAGGTGTGAATGAAAGCTAGATCACTATAAATGGGGAGAACTCTGTTACCAATCTAGGCCTTATAAACTAGCCAACGTCTTCCCCATTGTATCATTAGTAAACTTAAATATAGAGCAGCTAAAGGCATATTCTATTACTCCTTGCATAGGCCCATGGGGGTGGGTGGATCAGTGGGCATGGGAAGACACCCAGCTATGAGAAAAGAGAGAACCCATTCCATCAACTCCAAAAATTATCCTAGTATCTCATGAGCTGTCTGGCAACAAGGGAAGTTTTCCTTTTAACTAGAATTTCTTCCACCTCCTAGCGTGACATGTGGAATTGCCTTTTGAAGAAACAGAATAGTACCTAGCTGTCTTTTCGGATAGATGGATGTTTTATTAGTACCTGGGAGTAATTGGAGTCCAAATGACAAGAGTTGCAAACAGAATGGAATGGAAATCATTTAGGAGAATGGGAATAAGTATTCATGTAATACCTACTGTGTGCCAGGCACTATGCTGAGTGCTTTAAAAATATTGTCTCATTCCATCCTCATACTAATTCTGTGGTGCAGGCACTGTTTTATCCATATCATACAGAAGAGGAAACAAGGGCAGAGGTTAAGTGACTTGCCCAGGGTCACACAGCTAGTATCTGAGGTACAGTTTGAACTTGGGTCTTCCTGACTCCAAGCCCAGGCCTCCATTCACTGTGCCAACTAGCTGCCTAATGTATTAAGCACTTACTACATGCTAAGCATTGCTTGATACAAGCAGAAAAACAACACAAGCCCTACTCTCAAGAAGTTTACACTCCAATTCTGTGGGCAATAGAATAACAGAGAAATCAGTTGACATGGAGAAAAAGATCCAGTAGTTTTTAAGGCCTAGAGGTGAGGAGAATGACAAAGCCCAGGAATCCTCAGAGTGCAATGGCAGGTTAGCTGGCAGTCCCAGAGGGTCTGGAAGGCACACGAGTAGGAACATAGTAAGGCTCAGGATTCCACCATTTTACTGGAAGGATCATTGTCATTAATGCCTGCTTATTTGTACATGAAATGTCAAAAGCCATTCAACTGTCTTCAGCAAACAGCTGTTGAGAAGAGGGTAGTAGGCCTGAGGATCCAAGTCAAAAAGGCCTTTGGGTTACCTCCAAAGAGGCTAGGAAGCATGGAGGAGGTGGGGAGAAGGGGCAGCATCCAGCCAAAAGTCAGTGTTCAACATCTGGTAGAGACTGGGCAATGAGGAAGAGATCTTTGAGCCTGTTCCTGCTGGGTTCTCAAGTTGCTCTTGAGATCTGGGCAGTTAAGAATGAACTAGGATCCTTGGGATGATCACTAGGGCACTTGTAACTGGGTTCTCAGGCCTGAGATCTGAGTGACTACTGCTGGGCTGGGGCAGGGGAGGACAAAGCCCCAAAGTTTCCCAGGATGCCTGTTGCTGCTGGCCAACTCCATTCTAAACCCTTAGCAAAGTACGGCAAGGTGAGCATTTCAATGTGCCCAGTGCCTAGTCACTCACTGCTTCTCAATAAACAGACATTAACTGGAACAGAGAGATCAGTGCGTAGGCCAGGTTGGGTGCTTATAGACTTTTATAATTGTCAATTTACCCTTCCCCAGAAAGCCACTTTTCCAGGCAACATGATTTCTCAGTTCAGCAATGTTGTCATTTCCCTCATATAACAGATTATAGACTTAAAAGAAGGCCATAACGTGTTCCAGCCTCATCATCCATCATTTACTGAGAACACTATACCCTGTACTTGTTAAAACCAAGAGGAAAAGAAAGAGCCTCCAGATTTCTGATGCAGAAATGACTGAGTAATACCAGAAGAGCACCAGATACTGGATTAATCCAGCAATCCCCTATTGAGTCATCCTTACCTCTCCTTTTTCCCTTCTCTTCCTCTTTCCCCTCTCTTTCTCCCTTCCTCTCTTTTCCCTTTTAGCCCTCCCTCCCCTCAACTCAGCTTTCATGGAGCAGGAGCCTCCCAGCCTTAGATTTTTCTAAAAAGAGAAGGGAGAAGGGCAGGGCACAAGGGGCAGGAACAGAAGCAATTAAGAAAGTCCTGCCCTTTCCATAGGCCCTGATGCATAATGTGCCTAAGCAACCAACTGGGGCAGGGTAGCTGGAATTTCACCCCATGGTGCTGAATCTGGAAGGTGCTGCTCACAGCAGTCCAGAAACAACACCTAGCTGGCAAGAGCTAGCCCTTAAAATGCCCTCCTGCCCCATCCCTGGGTTTTGTGCCAGTGGCTCAGGATCTCTATCTGGACCCCACAGGGTAGTAAAGCCCTGCTCAAAACATAGACACACTTTGTGCTGTTCATCCCATATATAATCTGTTCCCAGGTACAGCTAATTTGTCTGTTATCAGCTCATTCGCAACTGGGCAACCAGGTGGCTGCTCTGATGGAGGTTGGGGTAAGGTGTTCTTTGGGAACTTGCTTCCCTTTGTCTAAGCAACTCCATACAGAGTTGGCCTGGTGTCAGGGGACCCAGGGCACTGACTCTCCTTTTCTCTGCAACAAGGGGTTTGGACTTGATAATGCCTAAGGCCTCTTCCAACTCTCCATTTACAATCCAGATTCCAAATTTGTCATTGTTCACTTGTTTTTCTGTCATGTCTGACTCTTCATGACCCCATTTGGGGTTTTCTTGGCAAAGATACTAGTGATTTCCCATTTCCTTCCTCTTTTTATAGATGAGGAACTGATCAACAGGAACAACAGGAGATGCTGTGACATAGCCAGGGTCACACAGCTAGTAAGTTTCTGAGGCCAGATTTGAATTCAAGAAGATAAGTCTTCCTGACCCCAGGCCTGGTGCTTGAGTACAAAACAACAAACTTTATGAGTTTAAGCTTGGGAAATGGTTATTCTGAACAGGATCTAGGGGTTTACATCAACTGCAAGCTCAAAAAATAATGCCATCTTGGGCTGCAATCAGAGGCCACAGCTTTGGGAAAGATGGAGGTAATAGACCCACTGTACTCTGACTTTGGCAGGAAGGTACTTCATTGGAAGTAGTACCAAGTACCACACTCAGTCTTGGGGGACATGATTTAGGAAGGTCATTGAGAAGCTGAAGAATGTCCTGAGGTGGCCAACCAGGATGCCAAAGGGCCTTGAGTCCATGACATAAGAGAACTGGTTGGTAGAGCTGGATATTTCAGTTACTCTGGAGAAGAAAAGGCTGGTGGGTGAGGAACAAGATAGCTGTCTTCTGAAGGGCTCTCTGCTGCACAGTTCCAGAGGGCATGATAGGAATAAAGGGACAAGTTTAGGATCAATGTCGTGGAAAATTTTCCCACACTGAGCTTTCCCAAAGTTAGAAGGAGTTACCCTTGGGAGGTGGTGGGTTTGCCTTCCTCAAAGGTCTTCCAGCATGAGCTGGATGACCACCTGGTGGAGATATCATGGTGGGAATTCCTTCATGAATATGTGTTAGATGGCCACTAAGGTCCCTTTCAACTCTCCAATTCTATATCATTTTGTAATGTTTTAACTCCTCTGCCCCATGTTCCTGGGCCTCCCCAAACGTAGCACTTCCCTTACTTTTTCCAGGCTTAGTATATCATATACGTCTCAATGAATGCTACACATCCAAAAGGAAAAGGACCTCTATGTACACAAATATTTAGAGCAGTTCTTTTAGTTGTGGCAAAGAACTAGAAATGGAGGGAATGCCCATCAGATGGGGTATGGCTGAATAAGATGTGATACATGATCATGACGGAGTACTACTCTATAAGAAATGACGAGTAGGTTGCTTTCAGAAAACCCTGGGTACCTCTGGCCACTAGAGTTAATAACACAGGTAGAAGTGTGGTTTGGGCACACCCGAAAGTGAAGAGAAACTATGTATGTTACATCATCTTTGAAAAACATTCTACACCGAGAGCTTTTCATCAGGCCACAGGGACCTTCATTTTCATTATGTCTCAGGAGGCTCCTTTCCACCACCCTGCAGGAATGTGATTCTCTTTGTGCTGACTTTTTTCAAATGCATCATGGTCATTGGGAATCCTGAGCCTTTCTATGAAGGCTAGGTCCCATTGGGCTGGGAGAGTTAGCCTAAAGAAATGGATGGATGCTCAGAGTTGAGGGCTAAGCCATGTCAGAGAAAATGCAGATGCAGCATTTGTATGATCAGCTTGCCCTACAGATCTCCTTGCAAATGGAGCCTTCTCCTTTCACACGGATACCGCTTGTCCCTTTCAAACATTTAAGTCACAGATTTAGAAGGACAAAGGTTAGACTTTAGATGTTATTTAGTTCAACCCTACCCCTGCCCTTGTTTTATAGAGAAGAAAATAAGGCCCAAATTGATTAAGTCAAAGATCACACAGGCTGGAATTCTGACTTAGGTGCTCTGACTCCAGCTCCAGCTCCAGAATTCGTCTGTCTCAACACACTCCTCGAACAGGGGCTCTTCCTTTTTGTCTTGTTCCAGACCCCTTGGACAGTCAGTCTGCTGAAGCCTATGGACTCCTTCTCAGGACATAAATGCATAAAGCAAAATACAGGGAATTACAAAATTTAGTGAAAAGAAGTAATTTCTTTTCTCTTCTCCAAGGTGCAATCCACAAGGAAATCAGGTGAAGAACCCAGGGATTTGAGTAGGCTTCTACAAAGGCTTAAACCCCAGGCTAAATACTGGAGGGGAAGGATCAATCCCTAGCCCTTCATCATCTTCCTATGGGCCTTCAGGCTTGGTCTACTCTTATTAAACACCACTGGGTGCAATTATCCACTGGGGGATGAGATAGCCTTTGCTAGACCTTCCTAGACATTATTCTGAAATAAAGACACAGCAGGATTACTAACTTTTTGAATGACTGTAAGGTTTTTACTCTAAATTTCCTACTCCCTGGGGTCAAAACCACAAGTAGAAAGAGAAGATAAAAACACAAAAGTGAAAGGAAAGGAGGTAACAAGACATGCCTCCTGGAAAGTGACCAGTTGGCCTAAATATCACTCAGAGAGATCAGTTGCAGAACCACAACATACAGCAGAGCTAGACTGACTGTGGCTATCCTGATTGGTGAGACCTAATGTATCTGGCTGGCCCTAGACCTGACAATGTTCTTTTACCCCAGTCATATTATGATCTGCTGCCATAGGGCACTGCTGCTCCTGACTTTTCTTTTTTTACCTTCTGCTCAAATCAACAGCATCACTGCTTCATGATGTAACATGTTGACTGCTCTCTTACCATCCCTCTGACTTCCCAGACAAAAACACCGTTGTCCCATACTCCTGTATAATACATGTGATTCTCCACCACTTCCTTTAAAAGTAGCTCCTTGGGGTCTACAGAGACTGTTGGTTTTGTACTTGCAGGCCCAATTTACAGCACAATCATTGACACATACAAAATATAACAATGCTTTTTTCCCCCAATGATATTGAATGATTCTGAATAAATATCTTTTCATTCATTCATCTCTCCTTCCATCCATTCAATCATCTGCTTGGACTAGCACACTTTATGTTATTTACTAGGTACCTACTATGGGCTCAATCATAGAGTACTAAATACAACTGAAGAATATAAAGGAAATAGGGGCATGGACCCTCTAACTGGAGAGAGAGACTACAAAATCCTGAAAGAACTAGAAAATAATTACTTGATGACACGATTGGAGGAAGCACTGGCTCTAAAGTCAGAGGACCCAGGTTCATATCCTGTATATAATAATAATATAATATAATAATATTATATAATATATATACATATATGTATATATAATAAGCTGAATTATCTGTATAGACTTGGGGAAGTCACTCTCATTGGGTTTATAGACGAAAGTGGACTATCTCTAAATCAATAATGCTTTAAGGATGGACTGGACAGTATCTTCTCTGTAACTTGTGTCTTCAAGAACTTCCTAGACCAGTGGTATCAAACTTAATAGAAATGGGGGAGGGGCAGAGCCAAGATGGTGGCATAGAAGCAGCAAAGTTTCTCAGCTCCCCCACAGCCACATTAAATACACATAAAATATGACTCTAAACAAATTTTAGGGCTCCAAAACCCACAAAAATACAGAAAACACATCTCTCACTGAAGGCAGTTTGGCAGGAGGGGCTCATGGCTACAGGCTGGGAGCCGAGACCAACCCAGCCTGAAACTGCAGCCTGGCCCCAGGGTGGTCGGGAAAAGCCACAGCCAGAGTCTACAGGGGAAAGGATCGGCAATACCTGGGGCAACTTCCACACCTATCAAGGCAGGAAAAATAAAGCTAAGAAAAATGTCAGTGGAATTCTGTCGCCAAAGGCTAAAAAGTGAATCTGAATGAATTTAAGAGTGATAGAACCCATTGTGAGACTAAGCGTGGCAGATTCCCAGTCCAGGAAAGTGCCTACTCAGGTTGGGGTAAGGAGAACGCTGAGCACAAGGAAACCGCACCAACATGGAGCTGAGAGCAGAGGACAGCAGACCAAGAAGAAGCTCCAGCCAGCCAGCAGACTCAGCCAGCCTGGCCGTCTCACCACAGGACAGAGGATCATCAAATTGGGTAGGAAAAACCTCAGAGCCAACAGCAGAGTCAGTGGCTCTCCCTGGGGCAACCTGGATGCTCAAAATTATACATGCATACTTCCAGAAGCCAAGATGGAGGAATAAGGTTTAGTGGCTCTGATCCCCCCTCCCTGACCCAGAAAAGTCCAGAGTTAAATGTCCTACCCAGAGTAAAATCTTGAATTAGTGGAAACAGCCTCAGGCTTGGGCACAGCTGAGGAAAGGGGAAAGAATACAGTACAGAGTCTAAGCCCAGTAGGGTGGAGCCAGCAAGCCCTACCAAGAAAAGCCCAGGTGTTTAACATCACCTGGCCAATCAGCAAACAACAGCTCTGCCTCAGGCCTTCAGCTGTAGCCAGCTCTGAGCCTGCCTGACCACTCCCATCTCCACAAGTTAGTCTGTAAGCCTCAGGGTAACTCAGTGGAATTGTTGAGAGTCTTGTTCTTGGCCTCAGGCTACACACTCAGAGCTTACAGCTACCAAACCCCTACCTTCCAGCCTGAGAAGCTCAAGAATCTGGCACCCCAGAAGCGGATATCTACTCTAAAAATCCAGGACATAGGCGCTCACAATGGGGAAGAAGGAAACTGTAAAGGCTAGGACCATCAAATCTTTTTATAGTGAGCAAGAACAAATTCAGAAGGCAACAGGGACCCTATACTCACACTGGAGACCACAGAAGGAAATGTGAATTGGTCTCAAGCCCAAAGAGCCTTCTTGGAGGATCTCAAAAGAGATTTTAAAAATGAAATTAGAGAGGTAGTGACCAAATTAGAAAAACATCTCACTGAAGAAATCAAATCTTTGAAAAGCAAAATTGGAGAACTAGGACAGGAGGTCCAAAATCTAACCGGAGAAAATATCTCTCTAAAAATGAAAAATGAACATATAGAAAAGGAACTCCAAAAACTAGCTGAGGAAAATAATTCACTAAAAATTAGAATCAGACAAATTGAAGCTAAG
>CM053602.1:26760325-26793569 GCA_028646575.1 Pseudocheirus occidentalis | reverse complement strand
TCCCGTTCCATGCTTTGATCTTTTTTGTCCACAAAAAAAGGATTCTAGAGTTTTATTGCGGTTCTTATTTTGCTTCCTTTTCCTCATTTTGGCCAGTCAATTAATTGGTTGATTTTTTTAGGTCTGTGGAACTCTGCTTCCAGGGGGGATCGCACTGTCCCAAATCTCTGGGGTTTTCACAGCTGTTGGAGCTATTAGGGGGGTGCTGCAGCCCCCACCAGCTTTGGCTTGCTGAAAGCACACCCCAGTACCACCACCCAAGACCACAATCTGAATCCAGGTCGCTCAACACAAGAGCCCTTGGCCTTGATCAACCCTCTCAGCACTCCTGTGGGATCCGCAGGCCAGGAGCTCCGAAGCAGCCCAGGGGAGGCAGTTGCCAGTTGCAGCAGATCCTGTTCTTCCCCAGCTCCTTCCTTGCCCTGTGGGCAGATTGGCAAACTGCTTTTCCTCCCCCAAATTTAGCTTGAAAGCTTCACTTTCACTGATCTTTTTCTAATCCTTCTTTTTCCTGGCTTGATAGTTGTGGAGATTGCTCCAGGTGCTGTAGATCTGCTCTCTGTAGACTCATGCTGCAGCTTGGCTCCTCCTGACTGCACTCGGGCCTGGCCGCATTTTGGTTTTGGGCTGGGCTGGCCCTGGCTCCCAGCCTGCTGTGATGAGCCCCTCCTGCCAAACCACCTTCAGTGAAAGATGTGTTTTCTGTATTTTTGTGAGTTTGGGAGCCCTAAAATTTGTTTAGAGTCATATTTTATGGGTTTTCAGGGTGGCTGTGTGGGAGCTGTGAAACTTTGCTGCTTCTACGCCACCATCTTGGCTCCACCCCCGTAGATCAACAAACTTCTTTTGTACCTATCCTGTACATTGTAGATATGTAGATAATATGTACATTGTAGATAGTGTGATATTGTAGATGCACAGGCAGCACTGTGGATGGACTTAGAATAAAATAATCAAATCCAGTAAGCACTTTCTGTGATGTACTAATGGAGAACAAAGAGAGAGAAGAGGATATGAGGTTGTGGTAAGATCAAGGAATATCAGAGTTTTGAATCAGGGAGGTGGAATTTTAGTCAATGATGGTGATAGTAAGAATCAGTTGTTGGGGATAATGATGATGATAGCCAACATTTATATGGTGACTTAAGGTTTGCAATATAGTTTACATAAATGATCTCATTTGGTCCTTGTGAAGAAGGTGCTACTGTTATCCCTGTTTAACAGTTGAGGAAACTGAGGCACATAGGATGTTAAGTGACTTGCCCAGGGTCACATAGCTAATACGTGTTTGAGGCAGGATTTGAACTCAGATCTTCAATTCAAAGTTCAGTGTTCTGGCCACTGTGCCCCCTCAGACAAGGGCTCTGTATGACTGAGAGGGCCTAAAAATACAAGTCATGGGAATTCATGAGATTATAGACTGAAAGACCAGGGTGTTTGAGGAAATATCAGTATAGATATTGAGATCCCCAAGTATAAGAGCAGGGGTAGGGGGTATAGAGAAGACCACATGCCATGTACTGAGCTCCTTAAGAAATGAGGATGAATTTCTTGGGTGCTCGTTAGGTCACTGCCACCAGCATCTGGCTACATGGAGGAATCTCCAAGGGCCTATGAAATGATGACAGAGGTAGACCAACACAAAACAGAATATGAATTTTGTTTAAGGAATTATATTAGTACAGCAGAGCTTTAAAAAAAGCCTCACATGATTTATGGTTCAACTAAAAGCTTTATCTTTACATTTGTTTTTTAGGCACTTTCTGAGACAGTTAATATTTTTAATGTGTCACTTGACCTTGTTCTTATCATCCAAACAAATGACTCAGGCTACTAGTAGATATTGGACATTTAGAAGTATAAAGAACATCAAGAGATAAAAGTTTTACATTGGCATTTGCAAATGGGGGATGTCTGAATGCCCACTGGAATGAAGTTATAGGGCTGTGGGAAACTCATGAACAAGTATCCTTATTAGTTCTGGATCTTCCAACATGCATTTCTCAAAGTCCTTCTTGTCCTTTGTTAATTTAAAGAAATCTGATCCTTTGGAAAAGGGGCCTTCTTCTTGCCATGTCTTCCTGTCCCTTAGCCACTATATTTTCTTTTTTTGTATTTCCTTTGATATACATGGTGCTTCGTAAATAGTAAGCACTCAGTAAATGCTTGTTGACTGATTAGCCGACTGATTAGAGGGGCTCCCCAGTCTTGTGCTTATTCACCATAGCCAGTATTCCACCGACTAAGTATCTTGATCTGAGGGAACCTGATTTGCAGCCCAGGCACTTGTTGAAACATTCATTTCAGTCACATATGATTCTTCATGACTTCATTTGGGGTTTTCTTGGCAAAGATACTGGAGTGGTTTGTCATTTCCTTTTCCAGCTCATTTTACAGATGAGACACTGAGGCAAACAGGGTGAAGTGACTTGCCCAGGGTCACAGAGCTAGTAAGTGTCTGAGACTGGATTTGAACTCAGGTCCTCCTGACTCTAAGCCTGTCGCTCTAGCCACGGCATGTCATTGGATCTCTTTTAAAACGAATGATGAACAAATTCCACTGACTGGATGATTAGAGGTGAGGAGGACTGTAAATCCTTGTTAGGAAATCCTGGATACTTTTCCATTAGGAAAATTGCATCCCCCTACCTTTTCCTCCTGCCTTCTCCCACACAAAAAAGGTAGGAAGGGCCAGTGACTAGCTGAAGAGTATCCAGAGGAGGGAGATCACGAAGGGACCATGAAGGTGTCAAGATCATATCAGATGAATACCAGTTGAAGGAACAGAGAATGTTTAACCAGGAGAAGAGAAGGCTCAGGGAGAATATGACAACTGTCTCTGCATTTCTTAGGATTTGGGATTATTTCTGGGTCATGACCTCTGTTTTCATTAGTGCAGAAAACTCCGGGCAAGGAAAGCCCCTCTACCAACACAAATTGGCAATTTGATCTGCAAGTTATGGTCTTTAAGAATGGTTTGGGGGCACTGAAAGTTTCACTTAGATCTTTTAATTTAGATCACAAGATTAAAGATGATGCAGACCAAACCCCTCCCTTTACAGAGGAAGGATATGTAAAGGGCTGTACTTGGGGTCCAGAAGACTCCAGTTTCAAGATCCATCAAGAATATTAGCTGGGGGTCTTGGGAAAGGTCACTTCCCTTCTCCTGAGCCACAGGTTCCTCATCTGTAAAGTGGAAAGACTAAACCAGGAATGGGGAACCTGCAGCCTCAAGGCCCCTTGTGGCCCTCTAGGTTCTCAAGAGCAGCCCTTTGACTGAATCCAAACTTCTCAGAACAAATACCCTTCAGAAAAGAATTTGTTCTATAAAACTTGGACTCAGTCTAAAGGCTGTACCCGAGGACCTAGAGGGTCATATGTGGCCTCAAGACAGCAGATTCCATGCTCCTCGTTTATGATTTGCCTAAGGTCACATATCTTGTGTGGGATTAGAGGTGGGATTCCAAGGCCAACTATCTCTCCATTCTACTGTGATGACTCCTAGTTAAAGGATGATGAGGTTATAAGTGGGACCCAATTTGTCTGCTTTTCCCCCAGAGGGCTGTATAGAAGAATAATCTATCCATAAATCAGAAAAAATAAGCATTTGTTAAGTGTTAACTGTGTGTCAGACACTGTGCTAGTCACTGGAGATACAAAGCAGAAGCAAAATCTTTTCCTACTCTCAAGTAGCTTACATTCTAATAAATGAGATAGTATATACAAAAATTGATGCATGTCAATTTATCAATAGAAGTCAAATACAGAGTAGATAGAAGACAGATTTCCAGGGGAAGGTACTAGCAGCTGCAGGACTAAGAAAGACCACCTGTAGGAGGTAGGGCTTTGTTGGTGGTGGTGGTGGTAGTGGTCCTTTATTCTGGAGGTGGTATTTAAGTTTAATCTTTTTTTCTTCTATAATATTTTATTTTTTCCAATTTCACGTAAAGATAGTTTTCACCATTCATTTTTATAAGATTTTAATTCCAGATTCAGCTGAGCTAGTGGGAGAAGGGGGCAACTTGGGAGTCTTGAGGAAAGAAGAAAAGGTTTAGAAAAGCCAGCACAGTGAGTAGGTTAGGGTATCAATTCTGGAGAAGGCCTACCATTGTCTAGCAGTTGAGATTAGCTGGCATAAATTTGTAGTGGACCCAGTCAGCACAATTTTGTAATTTCCTTCAGAAGGCACTGTAGGAGTAATCCAAGGTTGAGGTTTGGCAAGGCTTCATTGGTGCTAGGACAGGGGAATGAGGGATTCCAGAGGAGAGGTTAGTGTAGAGTTGGATGGGCTCAGCAGGGGGGCACTTGAAGCCAGAGTAGAGATGAGGGCAAGGAAGAATAGGTTTAAGAGAAGTACAGGATGAGGAGAGAAGGGAACATAAAATATTATGTTTTATGAAGGAATTTTAGAATTCCTGAGTGTGAAAATGGAACACTTGTGGATGATGCAAGATTAAAGTTGGAAGTGTCCCTCTGTGTAGCCTAGGTGGATTGGAGGGATAGGCTGTGGGTATTGAGTAGATGGAAAACTGAGAAGGTAAGACATTTGAAGGAGCATCAACCTCTATATTTATTTAAATCTCCTGGAATGAGTATAGAGAAAGACTGTGAGCCAGGAATTGAAACAAGAGCAAGGGACAGAAAATAGAAGCAGGGCAGGCTTCTGTAGAAAGAATTTCAAGTCCAAGGACCTGAATTCGAATCCCAGCTCTGTCACCAACTACTAGTATGTCCTTGAGTATACCCCTTTCCCTCTCAGGTTCTCAGTTTCCTCCTCTGTCAAATGGACATCACATTAGTTCAGGGGTAGCTAACTTTTGTGTGTGTCTTGGATCCCTTTGGCAGTCTGGTGAAATCTGTGGCTCCATTCTCATGATAATGGTTTTAATGCATACAATAAAATGTGTGTGTGATTATCAAAGGAAATCAATCGTATTGAAATACTGTCAACAAAATATTTTTTAAAAACCCAAGTTCAGAGACCCTGGGTTAAGAACCCCAGGACTAGATCATGTTTTAAAGTCACTTCCGGTTCTAACCCCTGTAATCCTTTGGAGCTCTTCATATTTGTTTTCTAAAGGGGTCCATGCCCCCAGAAAACGACTTGTAGGAAGGAACCATTTTCTTTTTCCGTTTGATTACACAGGACAAAAGCTCACCCAGGAGGTCCTTTTCGAATTCTCTCTTTGAGCCTGGAGGGCAGCAGGGCAGTTCATTTTGGCCCATCTGCCCCCAGGGCAATGGCTCCTCTTATGCCTGGTGGTTTGTTACCTTTCCACCTTTGGAGGGTGCAGAGGAGATAGCAGAAGCCACTGGCATCCCTGGAGACTCTGTCAAGTGGTTTGGCATTGTGTACCTGGCTAAACCTCTTTGTTCCCACATGGGTGAATTCAGCCCATCAGCCTGTGTTTACAAAAGGTATATCTTTCCTTCTCATCCCTTAAGAGGCAGCAAGCAAGGGTGTTGTTTATCTTCCAATCATGACCTTGCAGCTGATGACCCAGCTGATTCAAGTCTCCTGAAAACCCGGAAGGTTGGGCTATCCCAGAAGGCAATGAAACATTTGCACAGAATCCCCATTTGGGGGGTGGGAATAGAGAACAGTGTCCAGGTTGCCCTGGGAGACTCTTCCTATTTTGAATTTGTCCAGCCCACAAAAAGGGAATTATCTTTGCCTGATATTCGACCAAAGCAGTAGTAGGTGAGTAGAATGTGGGGGCGACTTGGATGGTGGGAGTCAGTCTTTAACTAAGGGTCTAAAAGAGCTGGAGTGATTGTCATGGAAACCAGGGGAGCTGAACCTTCAAAAGCAGCAAATGCCAGGAGTATAGTGTCTGAGCTCTCGGAGGGCTGTGGCTGCAGCTCATTAACCTCTCTACTTGGGAATCTCTAAAGGAACATGGCCTGAGGGGTCTTGGTACGGTATGCACGCCAAGGACCCTGTCTTTGATACCTCGGCGTTCCTGGCCAGGAGAATGTAGCAAATTGCATCATTTACATTGCCAAAGGCCTCAGGCACAAAAAGAGATTGTCTAATAAAGGCACATAGCAAGAGGAAGGCACAGGACTCTGATAGGGAGCAGGTGAAATAACGGGACATCCTGGGGGAAGAGGAGAGCTTCCTAAAACTCCAGAAAGATGGGAGGAAGACAAACCAGAAGCACAGGGCTTTTGTTCTCTCTAGAGGTTCTCTCATAGATGTCTGTGACTTCAGGATTGGTGCTGAGAGAAACAGGGAGGCTGACATAAAAAAGGGCTCATTGGGAATAATGGTACGGTGATGGGGGCCAGCTAGGAAGACAGTGCTTTAATTGGAGGCCAGAAAGGGAGTGGGAAATGAGAACAGACTGATAGACATCTAAAGGGCTGGCATGGAAGCCACTGACATAGGAAGCTTATAAGGAATATATGGGGTACGAGCACCTGTGGCAAGAAAAAGAATAGGAACAAATGGAATAGAAATTTGTTGTGGACCCCTGAGTTTGAGGAAGTAGGAGAAGAAATTGTAAATTATCATGGAGGTTTTCTGTTCCCAGGGGGCCAGAATTGGTGTGGTGGTGAGTTGGGGAAAATGTTGGCATTGGAGTCAGAGGCCCTGGATTTGAATCTTGGTTCTGGCGATGAATGAGTACTGGGTGTCCTTCAATTAAGCGAGAACCCTTCTGGGTCTCAGTTTCCTCATTTGTAAAATGAAAGAGGCCCAGACTCAGACTCGATGTTACAAAGTTGCTGCCTTCCAACTCTTAAGACTGTGATGCTAGGATTCACAGAAACAATTGGTCCATTAGATTAAGCTGGAAATATTCTTATTCATTCTTTTTCCAATCGTGAACTTACCAGTCATAAACAAAAACAAGCATTTCAATTTACTGAGAACAAACAATGAGGATTTTATTTGAGCCTATACGCTAGTATTGTGTACAATGTTTGTTTTTAAGTATAAATTAAATTGAAAAAAAAACCTGCCCTATTTAGGTCCCCTCCCTAATTTCCCTGTATTTTTTTTCTGTGTTTTGAAATGGTTTCTTCATGCTTTTTCTCCCCTGCATCCATCCTTACCATTTAACTCATCCTTCCCTGCTCCCCCATAGTACCCCTTCTTTTAACAAGTGAAGGAAAGCAAATCACAGCAGGACATTGGCTCTGCCTGAAAATGTATTTCTCATCTGTACCTTTAATGAATTCCCTCTCTGCCAGGAAGCAGGAAGCTGAGTCATCACCACTTATCTGAGCGCAGAGATTAGTCACTGCTTTGATCAGAGTTGCGGAAGTGGAAGTATTTCAGAGACGTATTTGTTTCTATTACTGTGGTTATTGGGTTTTCATGGTTCTACTCATTTCACTCTGCATCATTTCTTGCAAGTTTTCCCAAGTTTCTCTGAATCTGTCATGCTTGTAATTTTTAATGATGCGATTTTATTCTATTACATTCACAAACCCCAGGTTGTTCAGCTGTTCCCCAACCAAAGGGCATCTAATTTATTTCCAGCTTTTCCTACCACAGAAAGTGCTACTATAAATATTATTGAACAGATGGGTCTTTTTCCCCACTTTAGGGAATGCCTACTTATGATACTGCTAGGTCACAGGGTTTGGACAGTTTAGTCATTTTGGAGACATAGTTCTAAATTACTTTCCAGAATGGTTGGGGCAATTCACAGATGCCCCAACATCATCTATGTGCTTGAATGTCTTCCACGGCCACTCCAACAACTGGCATGCTCCTCTTCCCCAAGCTGATGAGTGTGAGGTGGAATCTAACCCTTGTTTGATTTGCTTTTCACTCATTTTAGTTATTGGAATCTTTTTTTCCCAAGTGGGTACTGTCCTTACAAGTGCAGAATTAGAATTAAGTCCTTTAGAATTACTAACTAGCTTTGGGCCCTTGGGCAAGTCACCTGCTTCCCTGGCCTCACTTTGCACACCTGAAACAGTAATAGTTGACTTAGTGACTTAAGGTTTGCAAAGTTCCATGTATACATGGTTTTATTTCAGCTTTAGAGCAAACCTGTGAGGTAGATACTGTGAGTTTTTAGCCAGGGGTGGGGAACCTGTGGACTCCAGGTCACATGCCTTCTGGGTCCTTGGTTGCAGTCTTTTGACTGAGTCCAAGTTTTACTGAGCAAATCCTTTTCTGAAGGGGATTTGTTCTGAGAAGTTTCAGTTCAGTTAAAGGGCCACACTTGAGGACCTAGAAGACCACGAGAGACCTCGAGGCTGCAGGTTCCCCATTCCTGGCTCAGGAGAAGGGAAGTGACCTATCCCAAGACCACCAACTAATATCCATGGTGGATTTTGAACTCAGGTCTTCTAGTTAACTGGATTCCTCTGTAAAGGGAGGGGTTTGGGCTACATCATCTCTAATGTCTTAATCCTGTGATCTAAGTTAAATGACAACAAAGAATTGGAACAAATTTATGAAATTAAGAAAGGAAAAAAAGAAAATCCAGAATGCACCTGCCTTCCCTTGCTCTTAAGTGAGTCTTGGCCAAGATTTACCATTCCCATCTGTTGCTAATGCCTAGTTATACAACATATGAAAAAGTCAGGATAATTACTTTTCACTCTTGTTCTTCCCAACCTCCTCATTCCTTATTACCAGCTTGAATTAATGGTTTATTATGTACTGAAATGACCCTTTTATATAATAGATTTCCTACCCCACCCCATCCTCAGTCCAAATTCTTCCCTTCTTTAGACTGAAGTTAGTTATCTCATGGCAAGCTCCAGAGGTGTTATATGTAATCTGACATTTTTCACACATAGCACTGCATCCCACCTGAAGCAATTTTACTTCGAAAAACTTGTAAATGGTTGTGAAGCCAATGGGTGATGGAGTGCATTCCTTTTGGAAGACTGTTAATGGATAATTTGCTCCCCTGTTGAGAGAGGTTTTCCAGGGCTGTGGCTAGCCTCTACTTCTCTCAAACACTGGGATAAAGATAGCTGGCTAGAGGAAAAGAAACATAGCTTAGTCAAGATGCCAGGCTGGTATAGCGCCCAAATAATAACCCAGATGCCCCTCCTGAGCTTCTAGGGCTGAGCTCACCAAAATTGTTTGAACTTTATTTATTCCACCTATAAGTGACTTGTACGGGAGTAACACAGTGCCAGGCCCTACCAGTTATTCTGAAAATTCAAGGAACTGGGTCTCTGCCCTTGAAGCTTACGGTCTAATTGAGACAATATTTTTCACAATTCTATCGAACTCGATTCAATTCAGCAAAAATTTATTAAGTGATTACTAGCACGATCTTTGGGAGGCCCTGGGGAGTCAGAGATGAAAAGAAAACGGTCCCTACTCTTAAGGACTTGATTTCTACCCAGGGGAAACCAATGTAGTAGAAAGAACAGTGGATTTGATGTCAGAGAAAATGGGTCCAAAGTCCAGCTGTGCTACACGCTGCCTCTACAATCATGAGCAGTTAGCTTTCCACTTCCTGGGCCTCCGTTTTCATCACCTGTAAAAGCAGGTGGTTGGAATAGATCATTTCAGAGGTGTCTTAGTCTTATGACTCAATAATAACCCCTTTGTTAGTGAAAAGAACTTTATATTTTGCCAAGAATTTTATGTATATGATCTCATTTGACACTCCACCAAGCCAGTGTGGTAGGCAGGCCAGGGACTATTGATTACTGCCTTCATTTGAGGAATAGGAAAATATCGGGGGAAGGGAGGCCCACCGGAGGTGGTAGAAGGGAGCTTGGTGAGTTCATGGAGCCCCTCCCAATGCCCACAGAGTTGGAATCCAAGTGCAACAGCAGAGCAGCATCACTGTTTTCTCAAAGGACACTAGAGAGTGTTGACTGGGGAGAGAGGCAGACAACACAAAGCAAACTAATATAGGTCTTGTGGCTTTTGTCAGTCTGGCTCAAAGGCTGTCTTCGATACTCTCGAAGAGTATTCTTCATGGGAAACAGTACTTATGGTTGATGACTGCCTATGTGCTTGAAATACAGAAGTAAAAGAGAATGAACCTAAAAGTGGCCAACATGATTGTTTCATGACTTTTTTCAAATTAGGCACTTGTCATAGAGCTTATATGAAATAAATCCTCATTCAGTTTTGGAACTGAAAGAGACCTGTCCATTTTACAGAGGAGGAAGTTAAGGATCAGAGAAGGAAAGACTTTCCAAAGGTTATACTGTTAGTTAATGAAGAGCCAGGACTGGAATGCAACTTTGTGTTGGATTTGGAGTCAAGCAATCTAGATTCAAACTTGGAGTCTGTTGTGTAATTTGGGCACCTTCTCTGGGCCTAAGTTACTTCTTTTATGAAATGAAACTAGACAACCTCTAAGGTGATTTCCAGGTCTCCAAAATGTAAGCAGAATATTTTTAAAGAATGTTTTCAATTAACAAGCATTTGTTTTTCTTCTGTCTAATTCTCCACATGAGGAAAAAAAAGAAAAAAAACCCATAAAACCTTTATTATAAATATGCATAGTCAAGCAAGAGCATTTCACATGTTGACCATGTTCTAAAATGTCTGTGTCATTCTGCATATTGAATCTATCCCATATCTGTCAGGAGATGAGTAATGTTGTTTATCATTAGGCTTGGGGAATCATGGTTTGTTATTGTTCTTGAGTTTTAGAAAGTCGATTCATTTTTATGGTGTTGAATCCAGATTCTACTCACTTCACTCTGTATCAGTCCATTCCAGTCTTCCCAGGTTTTTCTGGAACTGTCCCTTTCATCATTTCATATGACACAGTAGTATTCTATTGCATTCATATACCATGATTTGTTCAGGAGTTCTGCAATTGATAGGTACCTACTTAGTTTCCAGGTCTTTGCCTCCACAAAAATAACTGCTCTAAGTACTTTTTTTTCTTTTACATATGAGTTCTTTTCTGCTTTCTTTGATCTCATTGGGATTCAGACCTAGTAGAGTTATCCTGGGGGTAAAGAGTATTCATAGTTTAGTGATTTTTTGGGGGTGGGTGGGGGAAATAGTTTAAAATTGTTTTCCCAAATGACTGGATCAGTTTTCAGTGGCATTAACTGTACATTAATGTGCCTGTTTCCCCATATTTCCTCCAACGATCATCATTTCCCTCTTTTGTCATCTTTGCCAAACTGATGGGTGTGAATCTTCAAAGATTCTTTAATTTGTATTTTTGTAATTTTTAGTTACTGTCAACATGCTCGTTGACAGCATGGATTCCTTCCCTTGAGAACTGCTTATTCATATCCTTTGACCATATCTCAGGGAATGATGCTTGCTTTTATCCATTTGAAAATCAGCTGATTAAACTTGCTAAAAGAGATTTTTCTTTTCTCCCAGTTACTGGTTTCCCTTCTAATTTCAGCTGCATTGATTCTGTTTGTGCAAAATCTTTTATGTCATATATACTGTACAGTAATCAAAATTGTCTGGATTAACTTTTGTGATTCTCTTGACCCCTTGTTTGGGCATGAACGGTGTTTTGTAAACTGTTGTACCTAATACTGCATTAACTCTTGAATAATTACTATTTTAATTTCACTCTAACAAGGGGTGAAAAAAAGAAAAAATGACCCTCTTTTAGAAAGAGTTTGGCTTTTTTCAATCATTGTCAAAATCTATAATGAATTTTCTCAGTGTAAAGAAGATTTGGAAAACAAAGACCCTGGATTTGCCAGCTCTGAGATTCTACAACAGGTTGTGTAGGGAATTAATTGCTTTCTGAGTTTAATAGACTGTTTACCATGTTCTGATATATTTTTCAAGTAGTCAATTTTGTAAAATAAGTTTCAAAGCTTTAGAAAATAGGCTTAAAAAAAGGAAAAGGATTTGTACTTACAAGGATATTTATAGCCACTCTTCTAGTGGTGGCAAAGAATTGGAAACTGAGGGCAAACTGAGAGCAAACAATGATTAGATTGAAAGTAGGCAGCTAGCTCATTCCCCATCATTTGGGGATGGGGAATAGGATGGAATACAATTGTAGTATAAACATTTTGAAGGGGCTGCTTGCAGAAAAATCTGGAAACTGATGCAAAAGGAAGTGAGCAGAACTAGGAGAGCAATTTATGCCATAGAAGCAATTCTGTAAAAATAATCAACTGGGAAAGACTCCCTAACTCTCCTCAACAGAATGATCCTCCATAATTCCAAAGGCCTCATGATACTAACTGTTCTCTACCTCCAGATAGAGAATTGATGGGCTCAGGGTGCAAGTTGAAGCAATATTTTTTTTCCTTCTTTTTGTTTTTCCAGAACATGACTAAATGTGGAAATGTTTTGCATGATTTCATATGGATAATGAGTATTGTATTTCTTGCCTTCTCAATGGGTAAGGAAGAGATAGAGGGAGGGAGAGAATTTGGAACTGAAAATAAAAGAATTTTTTTAAAAAAGAGACTGAGAAGCAAACTGACAAAGGCCAGCGGTAAACTGTGCATAGCTAATCGGTAGAACTCTGGAAATAGGGGTTAGTGAGAGGGATTTGGCAAGTGAACTCACTCCAGAATCTTGTTATAGGTCTAGAACTAGAAAGAGTGCTTTGGGCTAGAGTCACTGCTCCTTTGCTGTTCTCTGTGCATGATGTTCTATCTCCTGCTCCTGTACTGAAGCATAGACTGTCCTCCCAACATGGCAACTCCCTCCATAGAAATAGAGAAGTTTGAGATTAGGGTTTGGACAGAAAGATAAATTCTTTTTTGAACATGGATGTCTATGAAGCAGAGAAAGGTCCCCGAGGCAGCTGGTGATTATCCTTACTCACTTCTACCTCTCAGTATGGCTCTCTTCAAATGCCATCTCCTGCATTTTTAGGCCTTTCTTCAGCCCCTGGTTTTGAGTGCCCCTCTCCTCCCCATAATACCTTTGTGTATATTTGGCATTTGCTGTACTTATTCTTGAATGTGTCGATTCCACTGAATGGAAAGCATGCTCCCTGAGGACAAGAACCATTTTGTTGGTGTTTTCCTCTTTGTATCCCCAGTTTCTTTCACATAACCAATTATTAAATTGAAAGTAGGCAGCTAGGTCATTTTCTTTAAGTGCAGGACATGAGGTGACCCTGGATGGGACACAAGTAGGACAGGGTAGAGAAGAGGTGGAATAGTGTCTGTAGAAAATGATCTAGGCTTTTCCACGGAAGGATTGTGGAGCCATGTTAAAGGCTCAGTAAGAAAGTTAGTTTGAAAACAAATAAAAATTTATATTAAAAAAAGAAATAAACAATAAAAAAAGATAGACCCATTCACAATGTCCTTTCCTTTTATAATAAATACTGGGCTTGATTCTACTCACAACATGTGGTTAACCAACCCTACAAAAAAAAAAGAAAGTTAGTTTGACTGGCCTCAGAATGTGTACAAGGAAGTAATGGATAATATAATTAGGAAAAGGCCAGAGGAGTTCACCTTTATCTGAAAGGTAATAGAGAGCCACTAGAGTTTGACTGGGGGAGTGATGTGGTCAAACCTGTACTTAAGGAAATTACTTTGACTTGTGGAAGACCTGGAGGATGAATTGGAGAGAGACTTCAGGCAGGGAAACCAAGTAGAAGGCTACTGGAATAGTCCAGACAATAGGTGATGAGAGCATAGGGTTGTGGCTGTGTGAGTAGAGACCAAGAGATAGTTGGAAAAGATGTCACCATGGTAGACAAAGCAAAATTTGGCAGCTAATTGGACATGTGGGGGAAGAGAGAACGAGGAGTCGAGGAAGGTACTGAAATTTCAAACCTGGGAGACAAGAAGGAAGGTGGCCCCTCCATAGAAATATACAAGTTTGGGGGACAGCTAGGTAATAGTGGATAGAGCACCAGCTCTGGAGTCAGGAGGACCTGAGTTCAAATCTGGTTTCAGACGCTTGACACTTACTAGCTGTGTGACCCTGGGCAAGTCACTTAACCTGAATTGCCTCTCAAAAAGAATGACATATGGGAGTTTGAAAGCAGCATTTGAAGGCAAAGATAAGGAGTTCCATTTTAGATATATTGAGTTTAAGATGCATGAGACAGCCATTGAGAAATGTTCATTAGGCAGTGAGTGATTCAGGAATAGATCTCTGGGATCTGGGAATTGTCTGAATATAGATGAGAATTGAACCCCCTAGGAGCTGATATGGTTGGGAGATTATAGAAGGAGGACCCTTTGGGAATCACTGGGAATGAATGGATATAATATGTATGATGATCCAGCCAAGAAAACTAAGAAGGAGCAGTCCAAACTTGGGTCAGGAAAAAGTACCAAGAGAGAGTTGGGTCACAAAAGAGCTGGAGAGGAGCATGTAACCATGGGGAAAGGGTGGTCAATGGTGTCACAGGGTTCAGAGAGGTTGACAAGGATGAGTAATGAGAAAAGGCCTTTGGATTTAAGAGATGGTTAACTCTGTATAGAGCAGTTTTAGTTGAATGATAAAGTGGAATCCAGACTGTAAAGGTTAGTGAGAAGGATAAGAGGGAAATGAGGCAACAAGAGTAGACTGCTTTTCCTATGATTTGCATAGAGAAAAGGAAGAGAGAGACAGGAAGAATGCTCGAGTGATTGACAGGATCCACTTAAGGGCTTTGCTTTTTGTTGGTGGTTTTAACAGATAGGAGAGACTTAGGAGTGTTTATAGGCAACAAGGAAGGCCTTTCTTTCTAGTCTACTTTTTTGCTTCTTTTGTATCTTTTCTATTGGCCTAATGGAATTAAAATTTTTTAATTAAATTAATTTAAATTAAAAGAAAAAATTGAAAATATCTGTTGTATTTGTTAAGTAATTTGGGTGTCTGTCCATGGCCTCCTCTTTTCCTCTCCTTCTCCCTTCTCCTCCCCACCTTGTGTGTGTGTGTGTGTGTGTGTGTGTGTGTGTGTGCGTGCCCGCGCGCCTGTGCTTTCTCTCTCTCCCTCCCTCTCCCTCCCTCCTTTTCTCTCTTTTTCTCTCTCTCTTTCTCTCTCCTCTCCCTCCTCTTTCTCTCTCTCTCTCTTGTTCCCCCCTTCTCCTTTTCCCCCTAACCTTATAAGCTCCATATTTCTCTGCAAATGATCCAGATCTCTATATCTAGCACTAAAACCTCTTCTTCAAAACCTAAAGGTTTTATGTTTCGTCTTGTTTAAAAAAAATCAGACAAATCTTATCTAATTTCCAGATTTGTTCTTTTAAAAAATTGTTAAATTGATGGGATTTTTTTCATTCACGTGTATTTCTTCACTGAATTTTTTTCTTATGAGTCAGTATGCCTCAGTAGAAAAGAAAGTCCCCAGATAAGCTCCAAGGTTTCACCCTTGTTCTGTTCATATATATGTACCCTCATAGGGTAAGCATGTCCAGGTCTTTGCCAATTGTAATGCTTTTTATTTAGCCAGGTTCCCCTTTGGAAGAACTGATAGGTAATCTAGGATCATTTGGGAGTCAGGACACTTGGGTATAATCTAGGTGGCATAGCAGATAAGAGTGCTGGATTTGATGTCAAGAAAGCCTGGGTTTTAATCCTGCCTTTGGACACCTATTAGCTGTGTGACCCTGGGCAAGTCATTTAACTTCTGCCTGCCTCAGTTTCCTCATCTGTTAAACATAAATAATAATAACACCATTTTCAAAGGGTTGTTGTAAAGATCAAATGAGACAACATGAATAGATAGCCCTTAGCAGAATTTAAAGCACTAATATAAATCCTGGGTCACATGACCTCATGCCATCTCTGTAAGCCACAGTTTTGTCATCTGTAGAAGCAGAGAATTTGTCCTAGATGACATCTAAGGATGTGTGCAGCTCCAAAATGGCATGGTTTGATAATGAAACAAGGGGGAAAAGATGAGTTTGCAGATTTATGTTCTAGAACTGGGGCCCTCAGATCAGTGGTTGTGAACTGACCCCAAAGAATGTGTGATCAAACAAGATGGGAAAATGGGTCACATTCCACCCTCCCTGTAATAGCCAGTTGTGAGGCTTGTCTCATATAATCATTCCTACTCTTACTTCCCAACACTGGCAGATTCTCCCCCATTAGGAGCTGGTTGTAGGCCCATCAGGGCAGTTAGGACCTAACCACTGTCTGGACACCCACAGCAAGAACTAGGGAATGTAGCCTCTTCTCCTACCCCTGCCTTCCATATCATTTCCTGGCTATGTTGGTCACCCCTCAGGTGGGCTCTGTGCTCTGGGGGAATGGTAGTACCAGTCTTCCCTTTCCCTTTTGAATGTGACAGTGAGTTAGTTACACAGGATGTGCAGACGTGCATAGGTTGTAATTTTCCTATCTTCTCCCTTTCCAAATCCATACCTCTTTCAAATTTTCATATTACTGTTGAGAGTACCAACACTCACCAGCAGCCTTCTAATCTCCTAAGTTAATAACCTCAGCTTCATCTTTGACTCCACATATCCTGTCAGTTAGTGAATCAAGTAGAAACTACATCCATAACATCTCTTGCATGTATTCTCTTCTCTTAACTCCCATAGCCACTGCTCTAACACAGGCCCTTATCACCTCTCTCCTGGACTGCTTCAGTAACCTTCAAACTGATCTGCTCGCCTCAAGTCTCTCCCCTTTCCAATCCATCTTCCACGTAACTTGAAAATGATCTTCCTAAAGCACTAGTCTACTCACATCTTTCCTCTACCCTATAAGTTCCAGTAGTTATTTAAGTAGTATAGTTTAGGTGCACATATATAATTTATCAATATGAAATGCGTACATTTCGGGAATGGATGATCAAAGAAGTTTGGCGACCTCTGCTTTAAACAATATTGCTTTCATAGGGAAGAGAAGCAACTTTCAGGGTCCAGAGAGAGATAAATCCAAAGCTCCAGAAACACCATGACCATGTTGGATGAAAATCTTTCTGATTTTATCTAGCTTAAGGTTTTGCAGCCCAGTCTCCCAGATGTGGTAGGAATAACCACGGTTCCCATGGTTATCTGTTGAGTGAACATGAAAGCTGTAGTCATGGTACCGCTGATTAAAATCAAAATCTCTGATTTGAATGACATTTTTCTGAGGCTGCTTTGTATTCAGGAGCTGAAATGAACCCAGCACATTGGATGGAGCTAGGGGGCTACTTTTTCTCCCCAGCTAGGGAGTTCTTGTGGCATGATTTAGACTATACCCGTTTATAAGACTGGCATTTTCTGAATTTCATGATAATTTAAGGAAGTGCAGCTAATTCTTTCAGGTATCTGAGTAGATCCTTTTATATGTGCAAATAATGTATGTTTATTTCAAGGTCCTGTGCTTACACTCAAATTGCATTTCTTGCTACTTTTCCAGCAGACTAGACTTTTTCGAAGATAAAGGAGGGCTTTGTAGATTTCCACGGAGTCTTTCTGCAAAGTTCTCATTTATGGTAATCCTTCTTCCAGATTGCATGGAAAGGGATTTACGGTGCTTTGTTTGAAGAGAATAAATATAACCGTCTTGTCCTTTGCAAGTCAACTTAATCCATCTGAAGCTGACATTTTGGTACAACTCATAAAAAAAAAACCGACTAGTGTATTCTCTCATTTTGGAGGTGAAGCCCTGGCCATATTTTGTCTTTTTAGAATATCCTACCTCAGTTATCCTCAGGGGTTCAGACAAAACAGGTCATAAAACTATTTTCACATTTTCCATTAAAATAGAATCTGAGAATGTCAGAGCTGGAAGAGACCTTAGGGATTGTCTAGACCCACCCTCTCATTTTGCAGAGGCCTTGGGGCCTAGAGAGGGTGAGTGAATTAATTACCTGAGCTCTTACAGCTAGTTGAGGATGGAGCAGGGATTAAAATTCAGGTGTCCTGGATCCCAACAGAGTGTTCCATTTTGTGCTGTGTCTCTCTTTATGTAGATTAGCAACTATATTGGCAGAATATCTTTAGTAATTTATATTTTATTTCCACTTCCCCCTTAAATTTATTAGTATAATAATTAAAAAAGATAATGTTGCTGTCTAAAAATGAAAAGCAGTTATTTCTGTGAATTTGGGGGATTTGCAGTGAAATACTTTTTGCTTCTTTTGCTAAATATTAATACATTTAAATGTTGTAAAGACTTCGAAGGTTTAAAATAACACTGGTTTTGTGGCCTGCACACAGTGGCAAATACTACTACTGAAATCCCCCCCACCCCAAACCCCTATACCTGCATGTGGGACAAAGCAGCAGGTTTGCTCTCTCCCTCTATTCTCTTGAAGGCCAGGCTTTAGAAAATTCTCCCAGAGCAAACTGTTATCTCTGAGCTCTTATTAGACCATGAGACCATTCTCTCTTAGGTAGGACATTAGTAAATCTGTTGGAGGGGGATGGTGCACATGAGAAGTTGAAGTATAAAACAAGTATTGTGGGAATTCAAATAAATCCAATCAGAAATAACTAGCTGGTTCTAGAGTCAGAAGGCCTGGATTCAAAATCTAGCCCTGCCACTTAATAAATGCATGACCTTGAGCAAGTCATGAGACCTCAGTTTCCTTTATCTGAATTAGTGAGCATGCCTCTGGTGACCATCCACGCTTTATGAACCTAAAATCCAAGCATTTTTATTGGGGATAATTTGGTCAAAGTTTGTCCTGAATATACCATAGTTCTCTGGGCTTTGAATATGTAGACTGAGGCAATGCATTCATTTCTACCTGGCCAATGTGTCAATGGCCTATCTTAGTCCTTTCATTCAAAACAGATCATTAATCTGGTAGGTAAAACAAGAGACCAACATTTCGACAAAATCGAAGGCCATTACTTTGGCAATTTATAGACGTCTTGGACTTAGGAAAAGATTGAAAAGGTAGCTGAATTAGGCAAGTTCCATTTATTTTGCAGCAAGATAAAACGAGGAGAAAATAGAAAAAAAAACCCCACACTTTAATTTCCTTAAAATATATCATTATCAGCCCTAGGACATCTCGCTCTAATAAATATTTTACATTTACCAACAAACAGGAAATCTCTCTTTTGTGGAGACATGGCTCAAGTGTGCTTGATTCACAGGATATGGAAAGGGTGTTTTTTGTTGTTTTTAAATGTGTGGTGTAGTAGAACCCTGGATCTGGGTTCAAATCCCAACTCTGCTACTTATTGCCTAATGGGTCTGAGCAACACAACCTCATCTATAAGAAGGAGATTAGGTGACCTCTAATGGCCATTCTATACCTATAATTCTGTGATCATCTTGAGAAAAATTTGTGGAGAAAACTAATTTTTTTTTTATCTCTACCAATACCATATGGTTTTGTTGATTGCTGCTTTAGTTTCAGGTCTGGAAGTGCTATTCTCCCATTGTCTCTAATTCTTTTCATCGTTTTCCTTGATATTCTAGATCTTTTTTTGTTCCAAATTATTTTTTTTCATCATTTTATCGAGTTATATTGAGCATCCCCTTAGCAATTCGACTGGCATAGCATTAAAGGTGTAAATTAACTTTGGTTGTATTGTCATTTTTATTAAATGACTCTGCCTATCCATGAGCATTGAGTATTATTGCAGCTATTTAAATTTTCTTCATTTCTTTAAGGTACCTTGTGCAATTGAAACTATCTAAGTCTTTGGTGTGCTTTGGTAGGTTAATCTCCAGATATTTTATGCATTTTGGAATTATTTGGAATGGGATTTCAGTTTCTATTATTGCTTCTTTTGTTTTGTTACTATCATATAGAAATACTGTTAATACTGTTTATTTCTGAGGATTTCTTTTGTAGCCTATAACTTTGATAAATCAATATGGTCCAACAGACTTTGTTTAACCTTTTTGAGTTAATATTCATTAATGACATTAACCTGTAGCTTGTTTCTGTGTTTTTATCTCTCCATCACTTAGGTATCAGGACTATGATTTGTCTTATAAAAAAGAGTTTAATGACATGCTTTCTTTCTCAGTTTCTGAGAAGTTTTTTGAAGTGTGGGTACTAACTGTCCTTACAAAGTTCCATCAGGACTATGAATGTTTTCTTGGATAATTCCCATATTGCTAGATATATTTCCCTTTCTGAGATTGGGTTATTTATCATTTCTATATTTTCTTTTGTTTCTACTTTATTCCTTTCTAATTTTTAGATTCTCCTCTTTTGTGCTTATTTTAGCTTTGTTTGTTGGCTTTCTAATTTTTAAAAGGCATATTTAGTTCATTAATCCTTTCTTTTTTCTATTTTGTTAATGTATGTTTCTAAGGATATAATTTTTTTCCCCGAGGACTGCTTTAGCTACATCGCATCATTCTAATATTGTTTCATCATTATCATTTTCTTTTACATATTTATTGTATGTATGATTTGTTCTTTAACCCACTCATTATTTAGGATTTCATTATCTAGTATCTAGCTTTTGCTTGTGATTCCAGAAACAATTATTATTTTTAATGTGTTATGACTTGTAAAAGATGTATTAACTTTTACCTTTTGGGGCGGCTAGGTGGCGCAGTGAGTAGAGCACTGGCCCTGGAGTCAGGAGGATCTGAGTTCAAATCCGGCATCAGACACTTGACACACTAACTAGCCGTGTGACTTTGGGCAAGTCACTTAACCCCAACTGCCCTCCCAAAAAAAGCCAAAAAAAAAAACTTTTACCTTTTTACATTGTTGGCAATATCTCTGTGCCCTAGTACATGGCCAGTTTCTGTAAAATTTCCATGTGGAAATATGTATATTCTTTTGCTGTCTTATTAAGAAGATGCCATAAGTCTTTCACCTAAAGTATCTTTAGGAATTGGTTCAGTTTCATATTTTCCCTTTTGTTTACCTTTATATTAGACTTACTTAAAACTGATTGAGGGGGGATGGCTAGGTGGCGCAGTGAATAGAGCACCGGCCCTGGAGTCAGGAGGACCTGAGTTCAAATCCGGCCTCAGACACTTAACACAAAAACTAGCCGTGTGACCTTGGGCAAGTCACTTAACCCCAACTGCCCTCCAAAAAAAAAAAAGCAAAAAAAAACTGATTGAGGGATATTGAAGTCACAATTGTGTTGCTGTCTATGTCTCCTGAGTCAGATAGTGTTTCTTTTATGAACTGGATGCTAAGGCACTTGGAACATATGAGCTTATTACTGATATTGTTTTGTTGTTTATGATTCCTTTCAGAATAATACAGTTTCTTTGCTTATGCATTTTTATTTTTTGAGTGTTCATTTTTATTTTATCAGACAGCATGATTGAAACTCCTCCTTTTTTGGATTCACTCAGTGAATGCTAAAAAATTCCATACGTTGATTTTTATTTTGCGCATGTCTTTGTTTTTCAGATGTGTATTTTGTAAGCAAAGGATTATAGGGTTTTGTTTTCTTATGAAATGTCACTCTTTTTTTGTTGTTTGTTTTATTGGATTATTTAATTCATTGACACTTAGAGTTATGAGACCGAGCTTTTGGTTTTCCTCCATTTGTCTCTGATATTAGGTAGGGCTTTTAACCAGGATATGATTTTTCCTCTCTTCTACTGTAAACATAGTACTATGTTCCTTCAATTACTTTACCTTCATTTTTTAAGGTGATCCTTTTCTCACCCCTGATCTACTCCTCTTATATATCCCCTTCTCTTTGGGATTTTATTTGTTTCTTTTTCTCTCCTGCTTTTATATGGTTATATAGTTCTTCCTCTTTTCTTCTCTCCTAGTCAAGTACTTTCCTTCTTTCTCTCTTCCCCTTCAAATTCATCACTTTTTTTGTTAATTCTACTTTTTTCTTGTGTTCATTTTGGAAAAAAAAGATACCTCTCACTTCATTATCCAGCCTCTATTTCTGTCTGTTCTAGACCCTTATTCTCCGATTCACAACCTCTAGTATTTATGTTTGCTTTTTTCCCTCTATTTGTCATGTAATTAAAACTTCCAAGGTACTCATTCTAGGCTCTCCCTTCTAGGGAATTTCTGCTATTGCCCTACAGAGCTAGTCCAGTGGATTTCTCTTTGTCTTTGTGCCACACTGTCAGAACAATGACAATTATTATAGCTATCAAAGAGGTAGCTTCTCCGTGCTAGGGTCCCTCCTTCATCATATCCTTGATTATGCAGCCTGTCATTTATCTATGCCTTCCCTTGGTTACCTCTCTTTTCCTCATTTGCCTTAAAGTCTCCTTCCTGAATCCATGTTTTCCCACTTTCCCAGATGGTGGGAGGTGCCACATATCTCCAGGAATTCCAACTCCTTCCCACTCAGAAGAAGCAGACTTTTCAAGCACCAAGTCACACGGAGCACACCCAGTTGAAGGTCCCCATCTCCCTTCACCCATAGGAGCATTCATCAGTGGAAGCCCCTTCCACCACCAATGCAATTGGTGCAATTCCTCCCTTTTTCAATCCTCTCTTCTGTCTTTCTCACTCACTCCCCTGTAGGTTCTTCTCTTTCTGAGATCTAAGAGTTTCTTCTCTTCTTTGCTAGCTCTTGGTTTGAGCACAGTACATCACACATTACTCTATATATCCCTTCTACCCTTTCCCATGTACCATCCCATATTGTACTATCACGCACACACATGTGCACACACACGCGCACACACACACTGACCTATAGGCCAGTCATTGCCAGGTTCAGCCCATTAATGCCTCAGGCCCACCTCTTGACTGTCACCTCCACAGGCTCACACTTCACCCCTGCCTCTTTGTGGAAGTCAATGTCTTACCCATCTTCCTGCTGCTGTTCTTAACCCTGGCTGCTTCATGTACTCACTCTTCATCCATTTTTATTGTTCGGGGTGTTAGTGAAGCAAAGGATCGCTTTGTTTCTGGTTTTCTTTCTGAAAATATTTCAAATGCCTCTTTATTGTTTTTTGAAGTATTTTAAAAGTGCTTTTAAATACATAAGAAAAGAAAAAGAAACATAGTATAAACTTAAATATAAAAAAGAAAGAAAAAATGTTATGTGCGCAGCAGAACATAGAGGATTCAGAATATAGAGCAATAATTTTCTGTTAAAAAAACCCCTATTTGTTAACTACTGTGCATTGTTTTGAGAGCTGTCCATCTTTTCTCTGGAAGTCTTCTTTGGCTCTCTGCTATATACTTTTTACGTTGTTTTCCCCCCACCGTCTTCCCCTTCCCCTACCCACAATTAAGCATGGCTATATTTATAATAGATAATGAGATATAAATTTATGTTTACACATACACACATATATAAATATATACTTTCCCTAAAAAATCCTTTCCCTAACCTTTGTTTGTATGTTTGTCCGTTTCTCTTTATTCCTCTCTCCTAACTCCTCTACTTTACTTCTAGCTGCTACCTTGCCCTCCTATTACTTTACCCCCCTGCAACAATCCCTCAGTTATCTTCCCTTTCCTATAAATGAAAATACCCTTTTGTACACCCATTTGACCTATTCCTTCACCCTTCCCTCTAAAGATCCCTCCTGCATCTTCCCATTCTCATTTTTTTTTGCTTTTTTTTAGAGGGCAGTTGGGGTTAAGTGACTTGCCCAAGGTCACATGGCTAGTTTTTGTGTTAAGTGTCTGAGGCCGGATTTGAACTCAGGTACTCCTGACTCCAGGGCCGGTGCTCTATTCACTGTGCCACCTAGCCACCCCTCCCATTCTCATATTCTTGAAAATTCAGCTTTTTTTCATTTACAATTAAGCCCAGATTTATTTGTAAGGTAGATTACGCCGGATTGCATCATGTTCTTTGGAACATGCATCCAATGCACACATCATTCTATTCTCTCCTACATTTTCTGATGGAAACAGAATAGTCTTGTGTTATTTGAATTCCCTTTTATTTCTCTTTGGAGGTCTTCTAATCACTTGAAGAACTTGTTTCTGAACTGAATTGTTCGACTGAACTGCTACTCGTCTTGAAGTTTGCAGCCTTGGGTTGTTTTTCCCCCTAGAGGTGGTCTGGAATTATTTTCACTTGCTGTTTCATTTTCTTCTTTCAGAAGTTCTGGGCACTTCCCTCCTGTTGCTTCCTGCATTCTTGGAATTAAGGATTTTTGTCCTGTCAAGTTCTTTTGGGAAATCCATGATAGTATGTCTCTATGCATCCTGTCTCTGAGATCAGCATGCTTTTTTTGCATAGTGAGCATATTTTCTTGTTAAGTTACTGCTTTGATTCTCTTCTAGATTGCCTTTTGCTTCTGTATATTTTCATTCCTAGTGTGTTCTCTTTGGTTTCTTTGCTGAGACTTGCCATTGCAGACTGCAGGTCTGCCCTTTATTTTTGCTATGCAGAACTTCAGTTCTGCTCTCATTATCCCCATTTCTCTTTTGGGTCACTCAGAAACATCGTATTTTCCTTCCATGTTCTCCTCACATTCAACATCTTCTTACTCGTTAAGTGTTGGATCATTTTCCTTTGTCTTGCAATATTTATTCATAGATGCCTTAACTCATTTTCTAGATCTGGAGGCCATATTTCCTTCTGTTGTTTATGTTTTCATTGTTGAGTTATCTGCTTATGTTTAAGGCAGGGGTGGGCCACACTTGAGGACCTAGAGGACCACATGTGGCCTGGAAGCCACAGGTTCTCCACCCCTGGTTTAAGGTCTTTTGAGTTCTCTTCATGAGATCTTTGATAATTTCAGTCTTTTCTCCCCTCTCTCCATTTTCCGGCTTCCTTGGGGACTGAATCTCACAGTATCTTAGCCATCATCCACACTGGGAAATTTAAGGTTCACCAGCCTAAGTCTCTGCCCCCATGGACTTTCTGATGGTCAGTACTGGTCCCAGCTGGATGCTCTGCTTTCCCTCAAGTTTAGTAAAATGCTTCCCAGTCCAACTCCCCACTCCTCACCCACCACAGTGTTCTAACCAATTTCCTCTGTTCCTCAGTTATGTAGCCCATCACTGGCAGTTCAAAGAGCTACAGGGTTGTCCATCTCTATACCAAGAGAACTGCCATGCTGGCCTTATGGGATTATCTGGCCCAGCATGGGCAGAATTGCCAGACTGGTGACACAGGGTCATCTGCCACAATACAGTTTGTCACAATTTGAAGAAATCTTTTCAGCCTGGAGCTGGGGTTTCCACAGCACTGGGAAGAGAGAGGTGGGACCAGGGTAAGGTAGTAGGGTTTTGTCGCAAGCTCTGACCCATGTATCAGTTGCTTGGTTCTGCTAGTGTAACCTTGCTGCTGGTAGCATAGGAGGTAGGGAGGGGTGCTGAGTTAGCTAGCTCTGGGTCAGTGAACATCACTTCATGGTTTGGGGTTTTTTAGTCTTCTTTTAAATTTAAATTTTCAACCTTCTTTTAAATTCAGCTAAAGTAGCTTTATCTTTCCTGTGTAATTTCTGCTTCAGAGAGGTTTGAGAAGTTGAAGGGATCAGAAAAAATATCTAGTTCTCCATTTTGTTGTTCGTGCCACTTATGTTTATTCTACTTATGAAAGTCTTTCACATGCAATTTTGTTCACTCCAGGGACTGATTTATTCAGTTTAAAGTTCTGAAGCTGTGGTCAATAAGAACACTATTCCATATTGCTATAACCAACGCAGGGCCAACAGGATTTTTCTTCAGGGTGCCCACATCCAAGGAATGCGATTCTTCAGCTGGGAGGGAGGGGTACCTGCAACTTCCTCCTGGGGCAGATGTCATCCAGACTTCTCTGTAAGCCCTGGATCACCTCTGTTGTCTAATGTTATTGTGGTTCCCCTATTTCAGAGCCTGTTTCTTCCACCCCACCTAGACTCTCAAAAGGGTAAAAGTTGGTCCATGTTCTTGTTTGACAAAATTTCTTCTTTGAATTCTTTAACTGAAATTCAACCCTATTTTCTTTTTTAAAAAGTTTTTCTTTTCTTTTCATTTTTAAAAAATTTTCTGGAGGGAAAGGGGAGGAAGAGAAAAGAAAGGCTTGTACCTCGAAGGCCAGATTGTAAAGTCAGAAATTGGTAAGTGACAATAAACATCATTTTTTTTTCTTTCTTTCTCAGACTCTCATTGTACTTAACTGAAGGTCTATGCTGCTGAAGACCATGCTTCTGACGTTTCCCTGCAGCTTGTCCTCCACAGTCATAGGGATGTCCAGGACATAAAGACCCATCATCCCTTACCTAGGAGGAATGTTGGAGTTAGTCACGTGCACATGCCCTTCCTTATCATCTTGGGGCCTGGCTCGGCATGCTATATCCTTCAATAAATCCCATCTGGATAGGTAAGTCATGTGTTATTCGATTTTTAAATTTTTTTACTGGTGTAGTAGGGACACTTACTAAATAGTCATCCGTAGAGAGTATTTCCTCCTCATTGTTAGAAAAACAAAATGGGATGGCTCTGCCTTAACTTGTCCCCCCTGCCCCCATGGCATGTAGATCTTGTCAAGTCTCTAGCACCTCAGTGTAGGCCTTTAGGCCTTCATCTCTAGCTTCCTAAACCTAATGTTCCAAGTCCCTATCTTTCTCCTCATTTTCCTCTCTGTCTTAACTCTTTTCTCTTTAACTCTCGATCTTCCTCACTCCATCTCTCTTTTTCTCTGTTGACTCTGTGAAGCACTAGAGGTCATATCTCCATCCCTCTGGATCTTTCAATGTGTGTAGTTCTCATCCCTGTCATTTCTTCTCTCCAAATGTCTGTGTATGGAAAACTCATTGTAGGTGCATAGATCTATGTGTGTGTGTTTGTGTGCACACACACGAGTCCTCTCTGTATAATAGCTATTCACACGTATGGGTATGTGTACTTATGTCATCTTTAACCCTATTTGCCTCTCTAGCTATTCCTTTCTCTATGTATCTCTTTCTAACATGGGTAGAACATATGTCTGCATGCAGATATATGCCTGTGAGCACTCATCTGGAGTACATATTAATATATTATTGTAATAATACTCTTTATGTATATAAGTACACACAGACTTATTTATTCATCATCCTGGGCAAATACTGAATTATCTGCCTGGTATTGCTCCTGACTGCAGGCACCATTGATGTACAAACCTCTACTTGTAGTAGTCAGGTACCTTTCCTGAGCCTCTCAGCAGCTAGTGCTTTCCCTCACAGAGTAACTTTATATTTATTTTGTGTATCCTTTGCATTTACTTAGATGTGGTCATGTCATCTCTCTTGATAGAAAGAAATATCTTTGAGGCCAGGGACTCTTAGGTTTCTCTGTATCTTTCCAGGGCTCCTTTACATGACTGGACTTTAGTTTCAGTCTTGGGCATTAGAACTCCCTAAATATCAGAGTCTTTGTTTCATTTATTGTTATGAAAGTATAAGTGCAGTCCACATTTGGGAAAATTTTTTTCCCAAGTAGAAGTAATATTTTTTAAAAATATAGTTTATCAAGATCTTTTGTCTTTCATGCTAAGTAGTTTTTTTTGAAGTATAACCACTTTTATAACTTCAAACTTTTGGCATGCCAGCTATAAATTAATTTTCTTTTTTAATTAAATTTTATTTATAAAAGAAACACAAAATTCTTGGAATAAATACACAGTCAACCAAAAAAGATGACTATATTGGCCATGTCAAAAATGTCTCATTCTGCATTTTCGTTTTATCACCTCTCTGATAGGAGGTGGGCAGCATTCTTCATCATTGGTCCTCTGACATGGTTGTTGGTTGCAATTGATCTGAGTCTTCCTAGTTTTCTCTGGAACCATCCTTTTCTCATAGCACACTAGAGTTCCATTCCCTTTATATGCCATAACTTGTTCATTTAGTCCTCAAATGATGGTTACTCCCTTAATTTCCACTTGTTTGCTACCACAAAAAAGAGGCACTATAAATATTTTTGTACATATGGGTCTTTTTTTTTTTTTACCTTTTTGGAGCGTAGACCTAGTAGTGATATTACTGGGTCAAAAGAGTATGCATAATTTAGCAGGTTTTTAGGTAGTGAACCAAATTGCTTTCTATCATGGCCATACCATTTTGCAGCTATACCAGTAATGTATTCATATTTTCTCACAGTATCTCCACCCTTTTCCTTTTATATGGCAACTTTGCTGGAGTAGTTTTTATTTATACTTAATTATTAGTGAATTGGAACATTTTAAAATGTGGCTGTTGATAACTTGAATTTCTTCCCTTGAGAATTGACCATTTGGATCATTCAGGTAATTAGTGTAATTGCATATTTGTTTCTAATTTGACTTAGATATAAAATCTGAACCAGAGAAATTTTCTGCAAAGATTATCCCCCAGATAACTTTTTCTTGTCTTAACTGCATCAGTTTCATGGAAAATCCTTTTAAAATTTATATAAAAATTATTCCTTGATTATGAATTCTTCCCCTGTCCATAGTTGGTAGGGTTATTTCTTCTTTCCTTCTCTCATTTATGATGTCACTCACACCTTGTCTTAAGTAATGTACATAATTTTCATATGTCTTAATATATGGTGTAAGATGTTGGTCTATACTTAGTTTCTGACAGACTGCTTCCCAGTTTTCCCAGCACTTATTGACAAAACAGTTCTTTCTCTAATAGCTGAGGTCTTTGGACTTATCAAACACTAGGCACCTATGGTGTTTGCTTGCCTTTGCCTTTTGATGGGCCTATTTCTAAAACAGTGCTGACTTACTTTGATAGTTACTTCTTGGTAGTACAGGTTGAGATCTATGACTATTAGGCCTTCTTCCGTCTCATGTTTTCCTCATTATTTCCCTAACTCTACAGAACTTTGGCTTTGAGTTAAGGTAACTAATTTAAGTAGTTTTGTTATTTTGGCTCAACATATCCATGAATGATGAATGTTACTCCACGGGTGATTTATATTTGGATTCCTCGAGTTCTTATATGTGTCGTGGTAGGTAAACTCCCAAATGTTTTGTAGCTATTTTAAATGGTACTTCTCTTCCGATCTCTTTGCTTGGTTTTTGTTGATAATTAAACGTAAATGCTGATGATTTATATCCTTCAACTTTGCTTCAATTAATGTTCTAGTTGACTCTCTAGGGTTCTTGAGAATGTCGAATGATATTTGGTCCCCCTTTCCCTGTGCTTATTTTCCTAATTTCCTTTTGCTATACAGCTAACCTTTCAAGCACTTTAATAAATAGTAGTAGTGGTAATGAACATCCTTGTTTTAGCCCTTTTCTTACCGGAAAGGCCCCTAGTTTATCCCCATTATTCACAATTCTAGTTCTTGGTTTTAGATTGATAATAGTTATATTAAGGAAAGAGAGAGAGCGGTGTGTGTGTGTGTACACTGAATTGGATTTTGGATTTTATTAGGGGCTTTTTCTGGATCTGTTGACAAACTTAGGTTTTGTATTGTTCTTGGTTATTTATATGGCTATTTGTTTATAGCGAGCTTGATTTGAACCCTCCTGGTTATAACGCATTATCTTTGTGATATGTTCCTGTAGCCTCTTTGTTAATATTTTATTTAAATTTTTTGCTTTAGTATTTTTAATAGTATTGTGTATAGCTTCCTTTTCTACTTCCTCTCTGAGTTATATGTGAAGAACAGATTTCTATGAGAGAAGGAATTCAATAGAAAACCCTTCCCTTCATATTTTTTTGCTAACATATTGTGTGTAATTTAACAGGTTGTGTTTGTCCTCCATTTTTGAAGAGGAACATGGCATCAAGGGAATGATGACATGAATTGCAATTGACTTTGATTTGAGAGAGGGAGGGCTGTGCAAGGTCACCAGCCTCACTTTCTCCTCCAGTCATCTGGATCCAGTGACCAGATATTCATCAGAATGACTAGACGTGACCCACAGACCCAGCTAGTTGGGTAACTCATCTCATCTTCTCCCTCTTCCTCTTCCTCTCTTCCTCTCCAAAGGAAGGTAAATCTTGATGGCCAGAAGCTGCCCATTTAACTTGGGGTTTATTAGCGAGATTCCTTGCCCTCCCTTCCCCTCTCCCCTTCTCTGGTGACCTCTCCTGTCCTTTGGTCTCCTTTCCTCTAGCCTGGTCTCCACTTTTCCTCTGGTCTCCACTTCTCCCCTCCTCTTTCCCCTCCTCAAAGGAAGAAGAAGAGAGGGGAGGAGACCTTCCCCTCTTTTCTGTCTCTCTTCTTCCCTCTTCCCTCTCTTCCCTTCTCTTAGAGAAGGGGAGAGAAGAGGAAGAGAGGGGAGGGAGGATGAAGGGAGGATCTCTGGTCTGGTCTCCTCTCCTCTGATCTGGTCTTATCATATCACATCACAGCATGTAATGTCATATCTCATCTCCTCTCCTCTTTTCCCCTCTCTTCTTTTCTCCTCCCTTCTCCACTCTTAGAGGAGAAAGAAGGGTAGAGGAGAAGAGAGTACCCCCCCTCTCCTAGAAGAAACTAGAGGAGAGGAGTGGGAGGAGACAGAGGAGAGGGAGGGAGAGGGAAGAGTGGCAGAGGGAGGAGAGGAGATACATCTTTAAGGTCTTCTCTTAGAGGTTAGGAATGGAAGAAGAGAAGTAACTGTCTTTTGACATTGATGTTCTCTGCTCTCCCCCTCTCCTCCTCTTCCTCCTCCACCTTCTCCTCTTCCTCCTCTAAGAGAGGAGAAAAGAGGGAGGAGAAGAGGGGAAGGTCTCCTCCCCTCTCTTCTCCTCTCCACTAAGAGAGAAGAGAGGGGAGGGGAGGAACTGACTCCAGAACAGAGGAGAGGAAACAAGAGAAGAAACAGGAGATCAGAGAAGAGAAGAGAAGAGAAAGAAGATGAGAGGGGAGGAGCAGAGACCATAAGAGAGGAGAGATGGAGGATAAAAGAGGGGAGGAGGGAGGAGAAGAGGAAAGGAGATCCTCTAACCCCTGAGAGAAAAGAGAGAAGGGGAGAGAGGAGGAGAGGAAACCATCTAAGAGAAGGCCTCTAACCCCTAATAGAAGAGACCCTTTCCTCCCTCCTCTCTCCTCCTCCTCTCCTCCCATCTCTGTCTTTTCTCCTCTGGTCTTCTCTCCTCCCTTACCTAAGGGTGCTCTGCCCAAGGGAAGGTGCATTTTTATGGCTGAAAGCTGCCTCATAACTTGGGGTTTACTGGCTAGATTTCTTTCTGAAAGAACACTCCTTAAACCCAGTTCACTCTAGAGTTCATTGATTGGACACTAGGTCCCTGCCCTCCTAGCACAGAGTGAATGTAAATACTAAATAGTAACTTTCTCTTTTGGCCAGGAACCCTAAGGGTCTTCCCCTCCCAGTTACCTCATTCAAAGTGAGAACCTGAAAAGACCTTAGCCTACAAGGGCCCGGGTCTCCCATTGCATCCTGGGCCATTTCTAGTCCTCCTGAGAATATCTGGCCACTGGATCCAAATGGCCCTGGAGGGGAAAGTGAGACTGGTGACCTTGCACAGCTGTGCCTCACTCAAATCCAAGTCATGGCATCGTCTTCCTGATGTCATGGTTCTCTTTGAGAATGAAGGACAAACACAACAACATTGTGTATAATTTGAATTAATTGTTCTTTGCTGAATACAATTTTCTTGTAAATCATCTGGTCCTATGGTTTGTTCAGTTTCTTTTTGCTGGTATTAGGTTGTTCAAAGTCTCTGTCTTGTTAATCTGGATATTAAAATTTTTTTTGTAAATATTCATTTTACTTTCATGTTGGACAAAATATTCTCTAATAATTTAATTTATGTCTTCATTTGTTGTCTATTTCCTCCTTTATTTGATCATTTTGTCAAGTTTATTTTGTTTTCCTTTCATGAAACAGTTCCTACTTTTTTTCTCTTAATTCCAGGTGGATTTTTTTTTTTGCTTACCATTCTTTCTTTCCTTTTAAATAGCTCCTCACAATCTACTCTCCTAGGTTAAATTTCTTTTCTTTGTGACTTCTCCCTTTCTAAACCTCACCTTCCTCTTCATTTTCTCCCTCCTCATTCACTCCTGATGAAAGTCTTTCTGTGGGTTCTTCCTACTCTAGACTCTGACAAATTCTGATGAAAGTAAGGTTCAAATGATGCCTGCATTTTCCTGTTTAGTATAGACTTGTACTTTTGTACTGAGTAAATGAATTTCCTCCCCTTTCCTTTCCTTTTTGCCCCTATGATATCTCTCTTCTTCAAGGTTATGAAAACATAACAAAAGGACTCTCAGAGTTTCTTTCTTCACTCCCTCTGTGACCCCTGATGACATGGAGGTTCTGTGGGATGCTTCCTATTAGACTGTAAACACACTATTCTTATGTGGCCCCTTCTATTCCCTAATTGGTATTTACAGTTTTGATTGAGCTGTGATCTTTTTATCAGAAAGGCCTGAAAGTTGTCTGTTCTATTAAGTCTATTTGTCACCAGTGTAATTATACTTAGTTTTTCTGGATTAGCTATTCTGTAGTTGGAATACTAGATCTTTTGCATTGTCAAATACTGTATTCCACACTTTATGTGATCCTGACAGTGGCTCCTTGATATTTTAATTCTTTCTGGGTGCTTGCAGCATTTTTCTTCTGACCTGAAGGTCTGAATTTTGGCTAGAATGCTCCTGAAATTTGTTTATTTCTCTCATGATATCTGAAAATATTATATGTAGGCTCCTTCCTGGGGGTTGGTCTGGTAACAGCCCCACTGACTAGGTCTCTATACGATAGAGTAGGTTGCCACAATATGACTGCTGACATTCCTTCCAGGTCGTTGATGAGTTTTTTGTCCCATTAGTTGCAATGTTTGCAAGGGAAAGCTAGCACTGCATTTCCAGAAGACTAGTCTTCAGCTAAATGCAGTTTGAGCCTGAGAGAGAAGAAAAAAATTTCACTCCTCTTCTCATTTATCAGCAAATTATTGTTTTACAAGTTAACCTTGAAGCTTTAGGAATACTTAAGATATCTCTCCTTGATCTGTTTTAGGTCATTTTATATGACATAACTTTATTTTTTCATCCTTTTGAGTCTGTAATTATATTTCACATATCATGAAATCATTCATTTCCAAGGACTCTAGGCTTTGTACCTTGAAGGAACAAAGGGGCCACTTGCGCTGGTTCCATGAAGCTTTCAGCCCTGTGGCATCTATTGGATGCTGTCCAGCCGCCATCTTGGACTTCTCAAGCTCTGGGCTCCAGACCCCAGTTTGTGTCTAGGCAACACAAAGCACATATTTCCTCACAGGTGCAACTTCTGTCGACCATTAGCCTCAGCCTTTTCATGAGCCCAGGAACTTAATCTGCTGGAGTGCCTGCTCTAGGCATTTGAATGTGGATTGGATAAGTTCTCTTGGGCTAGAAAAATGACTCACTTTAGTTTTTCCTTTTTATTTTACAATCACTACTCAGTCTGGCATTCTTTCTAGGTCTTTGGTGGGACAACTGGGCTGTATTGCTTCCTCTATACCTTCTGGCCTTGTGACAGTTATTATTTTTCCCAAGGAACCTTTTCAAGAAGCCTGAATCAGTTTTCTGTGTGTTTCTTCCAGCCTCATCCCCTTTTCCCCATTCTGTGATAATGCTCACTTTTTCCGAGGTGGGTATTCCACTGGCATGGTAAAACGGCCTAGCACAGACTTGCTCTGTGAGAGCATCATAGAATGACCTAGTATAGACTGGCTCCTTAAGAGTCTGCCCCA
>CM053602.1:26738478-26760225 GCA_028646575.1 Pseudocheirus occidentalis | reverse complement strand
ACTTTTTCTTTGGCTGAGAAGACTTGAGTGAAATTCTTTCAGCAGGACCTGGCATGTTGGTATTTTGGGGTCTCAGGCAACCCTCTTTATGTCATATTTTTAACCTTTTTTGACATAATTAGACCATAAAAATGAAGAAGGTACCCAAAGAGGGTTAGGGTTGCCTGAGACCCCAAAATACCAACATACTTGGTCCTGCAGAATGAATTCTACTCAAGTATTCTCAGCCAAAGAAAAAGTAAATTTTATTGAAAGTTCAAGTTCGCCTTATGGGGTAGACTCTTAAGGAGCCAGTCTATGCTAGGTTGTTCTATGGAGCTTTCACACAGAACAAGTCTGTGCTAAGCTATCCTATGGCGCTCTCACAGAGCAAGTCTCTGTTAGACCATTTCACGGCCTGTTTATAACATATTTTTATGTCAGTAGAATACCCACCTAGGGCAGACTGGCTAACCCTTGATATGAGCTGCTTCTCAACGGTGCTGAGTGTGCCAAGATTGTGGTGCCCAAAACAATGAGCATGAGTGTAAAAAGACTGAGTGCCAGCTCAAGCACATGTAATTACACAGGATTCCTGAGCTTTCAAGGCCAGATTGTGAAAACAATCATTTCCTGATAAGTGACAAGAACAATGAAAATGTTTCTCCTTCTCTTCTTAGGCTCAAATTCTGTGGCTGAAGATTCAGTGCTTCTTGTCCACTGCAAACAACAGAGTTGATGGGATATCAAGATTCACCACTGATCTGGAAGGAATGTCAGCAGTCATCTGGTGGCTCCCTTCTCTATCATCTGGGGAGCTGCCCAACAAGACTACATCTCCTCCTAAAGCCTCTTGGCACAGGTAAGCTCAGTCATCCTCCCCTTTTACACTGTACCCATAACTTCGACCACGTAGCCCCTCGTTAGATCTCTCCTTCTGTCTTCGATGACTAGAGAACGTGCCCTAGAGACTTGGTTCTGGACTTGAGTCACAGAATTCCAGATTTCAAGTGTTGTTATGGACCTCAGCAGCTAGAGTCAAAATCATGCATGGAGTCCCTGCTGGAACTGTAAGGAGTTTGATTCCTTAACCCTCACTGGCTATTAGGGTTCAGTTTACTTGATCTAGGTCCATATTGTCCGAGGGTTTCCAAGTCTTTGAGCCCAGGGCTTCAAGTTTAATTCTTGGGGGTCTTTAGTCACTTGCTGACCACCATTTTCAAAGTAGGCCACCTGTGCTCTTATTCCCACCCTCGCCCCACTGTAGTAGAACCTTGGACTCTCTCTGAGAGAGGCTAGACTTGAGTAGATGCATTTTCTCTTACCTTGCATGGAGCAAGGCCTTCACCCCATTCCTGGCCTCCATTTCCAAACCCTGCCACTGCAGGCCTACTGCCCTCCCTCAATATGGGTTTTATCTATCCTTCTAAGTTTATAGATTTCATTCTCTAGATCTATATGGATACATTTAGAATTGTTTGGCTTATATGTCACTAAATTTAGAAATTCATTTCCTTAAGTATGTAGGTCTCTAGGACTCCAGATGTCAGTCTGCACCTGAATCTTGGCATTTAGTCCCCTCATTTGGTTGGTAAGTCTCACATGGATCTAGGTCTTTCAGGCTCTAGCTATCTATGATTGAAACTCTGGTTCTTTGTGCCCCTCTTCTGACTCTCCTCTTTTCAGAGCTGTCTCCATGTGTCCAGCTCTTGGATTTTTCTCTCCATTTCCATGTAGCTTTCTCTACTCTTTTTTCTGTTTCACTCTTCAAACTATGCATCTGTCCCATATGAAGCCCATGTACTTATATGTATGGAACTCTTGCTCTCACAGCATTCTGGTTGGCCAGGGACTTCAGCTCAGGATTAGAGGTGCTACTGATTCTCTTCTCATGCCCCTCTCCCATCCCAAGCTGTCTTCACTCACATGTGAAGAGGTTCTTTCTTCTGAAATTCTCCTCAAGGTAACAGGAGTTTTGGTTTTTGTCTCCTGAATGCCTGGCAGAATGATTGAAACAAGATAAACACTTAATAATGCTTGCTGATGGATTGGTCCCATTTATGCTAAAGAAGAATTATGGAGTAATAATCTTTATGGTTGCAAAGCCTTGGGGAAAGAGGTTTTTTTAAAAAAAATGTTAAAAGTATTAAATAGGGGTACAGGGATTTGTTTTTGCTTGTACAATCAAAGGTAATAGTTTTCTTGAAAACATATCAACTTATAGTCTTAGTTTGCATAACCATAACTTAGGGTTGTGGTTACTTTTTTATTCCTGAGAAGCTTGTAGAAGAAGCTTGACTGGACTTTCTGTATTTGAAGAGAAAGGGAGCTGTCTTCCCAAATTACTAAATGTCATGGTTCAGTTATGAGAAACTGCCCCCCATAATATCCCCTCTTATCACAAGCTCATTTACATGTATGCCAAACACTAATCTCTACCCTCAATGCCAGATTAGGAAGCAAGCATTTGCTAATAAGTGGAAATCTCTCTCAAGATCCATTGCTGGCTTGCGAGGAATGTCGGAGGCAGATACAGTTGGTGGGGTATTCTGCTATACCGGAGCAACTTTTCAGTAAAACCTCCATCCACATGGAACAACATCAGCATCAATGTCCACAACAGGGCTACATGGAAAAGCCTGGGTCTCAGGGTCTCTAAAAAGGTAGAGTTACATATAAATGCTTCCAGGTTTTGACCCTTTGCAACTTAAAGTCTCAGTTGTGAAAGCCCCAGGTCCTGAAGGCAATAGCCTTCAAGGTTTAGAAATTTAAATCCCTCGACTTCCAGTCCCTAGTCCCTGGGTGCTACTAATTAGATTTCTAGAATAGAGGTCATAAAATGTAGGAGCCTCAGGTCCTAGAGACGTAACCCCAAGCTCCCCAGAAGTATTTAAGACTTTGAGTTTGCTGTTCCTCACACTGTAAGTACAAACACAGAGAACCTTCAGTTCAAGGCTTGATCACAAGACCTAGAAACCTCAAAAGTAGGACCCTGGGAGACCTTGCCTCTTGTCCAGCTCAGAGGGGTCAACAGTACACCCCAGAAGAAAATGGAACTGGGAAATTTTTAACAAAATACAGTAAGACATAGACAAGTAAGACAAGTAGTTTTCTAAATCAATATGCTCCCACCCGGATCCTTATGAACAATTTAGTTTGCTACAACTAGTCTAGGCTGCCTGGATTGTGATCTTGAGGATAGAGGGGCTGAGGTCTCAAGCCACCTAAAGACTTGGCCTTAGAGTTCCAGAAATCATCAGACAGATAGATTCTCTGCATCTCTACGACCTTAACTTGCTTTCCTAGGAAGCTTAAGGCCTAGAGACACTAAGTCCTAGACACTTAAAAACCTAGTTTTTTTTTAAGACTCACATTTAGCTGTACAAAACTTTCCTGCTGATGTGGGTTTATTGAGTATAGCTGAATGAGACTGGAAACATGGCTTTCTCCAACATTCTTCTCTTTCTAAGAACTGATCATGTCTCATGCCCTCCAATGGTCGTGCAGGGCATGTTATGCTGGACCCTTAGAAGAGAGAGAAAAAAAAACCCTTTTGTTGTCACTTAGTTAATTCTCCATTCAAAATCTAGCCTTGCCACACGTTCAGTGCTCTTAGCTATGGTAGAGAGTGGTAGAATGAACAGTTTCTCCCCATTCACCTAAAAATGGTACACATCCGACAAGCTTAGGAAAGAGTTGCCAAGTTAGGGCACAGAGCCTATCAAGTACTAGCCTGAGAACAGCCTAGAAAGAAGTTGGTTGTATGTCAGAATTATGGGGGAGAAAGGTGCCTGGTTGGGCTTCTTGCAAAAGCTACTGCTTGGAGGGAGGGGGAAATGAACACCAATCTCTTGCCACAGATGAAGTTAGAAGCAGCTACACTTCAAAGAAATCGATTTATTCTTAACATGCCAATAAAAATTATGACAGCAAAGTGGAATGTACAGCTGCCCAAAGCACGGCTGCAGTGGGGATTTCTGTATGCCTTAAGGCAGAGGGGTCACACTCTCGGCAGCCCACCTAAAGCAGGCACAAAAAGAACCAGGTCAAAATGGAATTTGGAAATGTTTGCCATACAACATAAATAATCTGGCTGTGACCTCCAGGGATCCAGTCCTACACTGGGGCTTTGTCCATCAGTCGGTCAGGCAGGATTCTAGGCACTGAAGATACTGTGATGGAAATAAAAGAATCCCTGGCCTCAGGGAGCTTCCATTCTATCTAGGGAAACTACATGCACATGGTAATGACAATGTCTCTACAGAATTGCTACTCCATGTTCCCAGGGTGAGGGCGTCCTGGTGAGGGAGAAGCGGGGGAAATGTGCACATATTTGGCATGTTGGGCCATGTTCTGAGTCACAGCAGACAAATAATCCCAGACCATGAGAGACCAACCTAAAAGTTGAGAGTGGTATGCAAGAATGAAGACAACTCTAGAAAGAGTAATACAGTATTTAGTCAAGAGATGAAGATTATAAACAGACACAAATTTAGAGCTACGCTCAGAGAGACTATGGGCAATAAACTACACAAATTCGTGCTATCTTTAGTTATTTTTCCTCTATTCAAGGGAAGGAGAAGCAAGTCAAAGCACCTTGATCACTCTCCCCTTGAATCCCGATGGAGACATCCCAGGACCCTGAACCCAAGAGTCCCTCAAACTATCAGACCTGCTTCTAGCCTAGAGCCCACCTACTTCATCACTACTACCAACAACTGCTGACCAGCTCCCACCAACATGCAGATAAGTACAGGAGCCCTAGGAGTAACAGTGCCACCAGTAGTATTCCCAGCCTTTACACTGATTTCAGTTAAAGCAGCCATGTGCTGGTAAGTCCAACCACTACCATCTTCCTGTAGACACTAATGGAGAGAGCCCAGGACTCTTAGACCAAGAGCCTTGGGAAGAGTAATGCTTCCAGTCTGCCACTCCCAGCCATCATCTTGGGAAGAAACCCCTATGGAGATGCAGCCTGGTTCCTCAGAAAAGCAAGTTCTTGCCCCCAAAGTCTTTGTTGCCGTCCAACGTGGCAACCTCAGGAATAGATGTGATTTTATTACTGAAAATGACATTAAAGGAGAGATAGTAGCGTCTGCTTTTTTTGCTGCAGGCCCTGAGGACTATGGGATCTTTCCATAGATGTCGTCTCCCCCATTAGAATGTGACCTGCATGAGAGCAGAGACTGTCTCACTTTTCTATTCTTATCCCCAGTACCTCTGAGCAAATACTCTCTAAATTTGTGGTTTAGGTGGGAGGTGCTTCATCCCTAAAAAAAGGAAAGGAAGGAAAGCCCATCACATAACTTATCCCAGTGGGGTTTACTGAAAGATGTAGCATGGCTGGTCACAGAATTAAGTACAAAGGTGCCAGAATATGACGGACTTGGTATGGGAATAGAGACAGACACATCAGGCTAAGTAGGGATGTCCTTAGCAAGAGTGTTTCTATGTTCATGAGTGTTCTTTTGGTCAGCTTGACCTCAGCATACATTCATTAACCTTGGCCTCACTTATATCTGGGAGCAGACAGCTGGCACAGGCCAGGTCTATCCTGTGAACAACTGTGAAAGAACGTAGGTTACCTTATATTGGGAACCAAGGAGGAGAAGACAAAAGTCCCAGTCAGCTTTCTTTAAGAAAATCACTTAAGAGACCTGGAGGAGGGGTGGACGAGACCAGGGCCCCCCTGAGTACTAGTGTCTGTCAGCAGAAATACAAAGCCAGATAATTCCAACACAAAGGGAAAGCTGTCTACCCTAAACATGAATTTTCAACCAAGAAATTGAGGCTGGAAATATAAATAAACAAGAGAAGTTATCGTAGAAAATGAATTATTTTTAACTGAGTGTCCCAAGGAGTAGCCATAGGATAAGAAACACCACAATAGCCAGAGTCTCAGAGAAAACCATTTCCTGTTTACAGTAATAACAATGGTATCTTGAAAAAAGTAAAATGAGATACAAAATGAAATGCTAAAGGAAACAACAATTATAGTTGGGGACAGTGGGGGAAGAAGAATGAAAAACTCTTACTCTTTAATCATCTTAACCAAGACACGAACTCCCTCAAATTTAGAATGGTGGAAGGAAAAACCAACTCCATGAGACAACAAAGAATATTAAAAGCACAAAGTTGTTTTTTAAAACCCTTATGATGTAAGGTATATATTATCATAAAAATTGAACTAGATAATGTCAGAGAAAACCATCTGACCTGACCATAGTGACTCTAATGGAGAGAAAAGGAGGAGGTGACTTAGTATATCGTATATGAATATTGAATCATATTCTCCCTTCCCTCTGGCCTGGACAAAGGACACCAAGACCAGCCCGTAGAAATAAATTCAACCTAAGCGGGGAAATAAGGAGAGGAAAACATGAAGGGAGGTGTAAAAATGGAAAAAAAAAGAGTAAAAACCTGGGATTACAGACAGGAAGAGAAAAAAATAGAATGCTTCAATTATATGTTAGTAAAATGCTTCCCCCCCCCATATCCTTTGTAAGGGGGGAGGTTGATGTAAGAGGAAGAAGTACAAGATGACAAGATGGAGGGAAATACATAATTAACAGTTGTAAGCACAAATATTAGCACTACAAAGCAATTATCATGAAAATGTTTTAGTATTGGTTAAAAAATAGAGAAGTTAATCAATAAATATTTATTAAGTACCCACTATGTGTCAGGCACTGTATTAAGAAGTGGGGATAGAAAAAGTGAAGACACAAAAAATCCCTGCCCTCAAGGAGCTTACAATCTAATGGAACAGATGAGGTAGACAACTTGGAGAAGCAAGGGAACATAGTGGTATAGTGTACAATGAATAGAAAGACATCAGTTCAGGGGTAAGGACTTTGTTACTTGACAGAAACCTTCTGGGAAAACTGAAAAATTAGTTTTGGCATAGACCAACATGTGGGACACCATTCGCCAAGAGAAAAATCTAATTGTTTACATGATTCACACATGAAACGTGATCATGGCCAAATTAGGGGAGCAATGAAGGCATTCCCTTTCTGATCTGCAGGTTCCTACCCCCAGGGTTCATGATTAAAACAAGTAATAGAAACTGATGACAGAAAATAAACTAAACAATTTTAATTACACAAAGCCTAGGAGTTTTTGCACAAACAAATCTAATGCAGTTGAAATTCTATGGAAAACAAGTAACCAAGTAAAGTTTTTGTGATAAGAGTCTTTGATAAAGGTTTCATATGCAAGAAATGGAAAGAAAGGTTTGAAATTTCTGAGACTAAAACTGTGCCTCTATTGACAAATGGTCAAAGGCAGAAGTCTCAGCTATTTTGTTTTTTGCTTTTTTTTGGAGGGCAATTGGGTTTAAGTGACTTGCCCAAGGTCTCACGGCTAGGTTTTTGTGTGTCAAGTGTTTGAGGCCGCTTTTGAACTCAGGTCCCCCTGACTCCAAGGCCGGTGCTCTATTCACTGCACCACCTAGCCACCCCCCAAAGTCTCAGCTATTGATAGCTGTATGAAAGAGAGCTCCACATTACTAAGTACATAAAGGCAAATGAAAGCAACTCTGATATTCCAACTTATACCCATAATATTGACAAAGATAACAAAAGGAAAAAAATGACAAATGTTGAAGTGGCTATGGGAAAACAGGTATATTTGTCCACTCTTGGTGGAGCTGTCAATTCATTAATTTTTTTCTATTTTCATGATGAAAAGTAATTTGGAACTCTGCCCAAAAAGCATTTAACAATGTCTATCTTTTGACCCTGCTATATTCTGCTACTAGACTTTACCCCAAAACAGATCAAAGAGGAAAAGGAACTGTGTGTACAAAGCTATTTGTAGTGACTCTTATTAGCCCCAAACTGGAAATAAGGGAAGTTAAATGAGAGAACCTACTGAGGAATGACTGAACACATTGTGGGAGATGAAGCTAATGGATTGATATTGTGCTCTAGGACAAAATGAAATGAAGAGTTTCAGAGGATACTGGAAGATCTCTATCAAATGATGCAGAATGAAATGGATAAAACAAGAACAGTTTATATAATGCCGATAAAATTACTGAGAAAAAGAATTTTTAAATACTGATGAATTCAGTAAGAAATCATGAAGCCAAAGGAATAAAGATGAATCATCATCTCTCTCTAGATAGGTGATTCACTTCAAATACACAATGAGGCGTATGTTTTTGAACACGGTCAGTGTGGGCATTTGTTTTGCTGGATTATGCATATGTGTTATGAGGCTCTTATATTTTGCGTTCTGTTGGGGTTACTCTATTGGTGGAGGGTAATAGGAAGAAGAAAGAATGCATGCTCATATAAATAATTAACTTGAAAACAAAGGAACAACACTCATTTTTGCTAAAAGTTCCACCAAGGCATATTGAGATCCTATTTTAACATCATTTAAAAGTATCCAAAAACGGGGCGGCTAGGTGGCGCAGTGAATAGAGCACCGGCCCTGGAGTCAGGAGTACCTGAGTTCAAATCCGGCCTCAGACACTTAACACAAAAACTAGCCGTGTGACCTTGGGCAAGTCACTTAACCCCAACGGCCCTCCAAAAAGCAAAAAAAAAAAAGTATCCAAAAACAAATGCAAGCATCATGTACAATGGTGATATTAGAAGGTTTCCTGGTAAGTACAGTGAAAACACAAGGATTCACGTTTCTTCCACTGAGAGCAATAATAGTAAGACAAAAGAAAGAAATACAAGGTTTAAGGATAGAAAAGGAAGAGACAAAACCATTTCTATCTGTGGCCACGTGATGGTTTACTTAGAAATTTTGCTTGAGACAATAGCTTCAACAGAGCTTCAGGCTACAAAATACACCCACAAAAATATAAAAATGTCCACATAATAACCAAATCCAAGAAACAATAATAGGGACATCCCAATCAAAGTTAAGTTCAAAATCAATAAATTTGTGAGTTGGCTTTCCAAAGAATGGTAAATGCTTATATAAGGTAAGATTACAAGATGCTCCTTAAAGAAACAAATAACCACTTAAAGAGTTGGAGGAATATTTAGTGCTCATGGCTGAATTGTCAACGTAATAAATTTCAATGCCAATCAAAGTATCAAAGGACCATTACTGTTCAAGTCATTTCAGTTGTGTCTGGCTCTTCATGACCCTATTTGGGGTGTTCTTGGCAAAGATACTAGAGTAGTTTAGCATTTCCTTCTCCAGCTTATTTACAGATGAGGTAAAACTTACTTAGTAAAGTTTATAAACTGGTAAACAGGGTTAAGTGACTTGGCCAGGGTCACATAGCTATTAAATGTCTAAGGCCATATCTATACTCAGGAAGAGGAGTTTTTCTAACTCCAGGCCCAACACTATGCATTGCACCACCTAGCTGGTCTATATCAAAGGATACTTTACAGATAAAATAGTAACAAAATTCATTTGCAAAAACAACAGATCTATAAGATCTAGAGAAATAATGGGAAAAGGTAGGAATGATGAGAAAATAGCATTTTCAGACCTCACACTATATTGTATAGCAGCAAACACAAATCATTTGGCGAGTAAACAGAAAAGTCAATCAGTGGGTCAGACTAGACCAGGGAGAATCATAAATAATGAAACTCAATAACATAATGTTTGATAAACTCAAAAACATAAATTACTTAGCAAAGAATTTCCTGTCTGATAAGAATAGTTGCAAAAATGTCTTGCATTGTAGCAGAAATAATGTTTAGGCCAACATCTTATGCCACATTCAGTTATAGGTAAGAGGTGTATTCTTAACCAGACGAGTTATAGAGGTGATTATGAAAGATAGTAGATAATTGTGATTACATAAAATTGAAAAGCTCTTGCAAAAGCAAGTCAGTGTGTCTAGGATAAGAAGAAAAGCAGATTACTTAGGGGGAGAAATTTTGTATCAAATTTCTTGCATAATGGCTTGGTATCCAAGATATATAGACAACTAGTTTGAGTGTAGGAAGCAGAATGGCTAGAATGCTGGACCTGGAGTCAGGAAGACTCAAGTTCAAATTCTGCCTCAGACACCTACAAGCTGGATGACCCTGGGCAAGTCACTTTACTTCTGTCTGCTTCAGATTCCTTATCTGTAAAATGAAGACAATACCATCACTTAGGTCCCAGGGCTGTTGAGGGATCAAATGAGAGTACTTGTAAAATCCTCTGCAACCTTCATGTACTACATATAAATATTCCCTATTATTATATTGCAGCTAACAGTAATATGTGAGATGGAAAACCATTTTCCAATGGATATGTGGTCAAATGATATGAATAAAGTTTTGAAAAACATTAGCAACTATTAACAATCACATTAAAGAATATTACAAATTTCTAATAATAAGAAAATGCCAGTCAAAACAACCTTTTGGTTTTACCTTCCTCTCAATAATTTGGTAAATACAACAAAATATGGGAAAGAGGTATGTATACCTATGCATTATCGAGAGAATTTGTACAATTTGGAAAATGAATTCAGAAGTATAGACATAATGTATCTATAGTGTTCATATTCTTTTTCCTACAGATTTCACTACTAGCCATGCACCCCAAAGAGATCATTTACAAAAAGAGAGGTACTATATATTAAAAATTATTATAGCAACACCTTTCATGGTAGCAAAGAACTAGAAGGAAGGTCAATGCCTATCATTTGGAGGAATAGCTAAGCAAGTTGTGACACATGAATTTAATGGAATACGACTGAATTATAAAAAAATAATAAATACCATAGAGAAGCATGGAAGGACTTACTAAACTGATACAAAGTCAAGTAATCAAAGCACAAAAATACTACATGCAATGACTAAAACAATGAAAATGGAAAGAGCAATCACAAAACAATAAAAATGAATTTTTCCAATTTACAAAGAAACATCTTGGCCCCAAAGAATATATGAGCAAATGCCTTTCTACAAATCCAATGTAGAGTTGAGGGTGGGGGAGGGGATATATATGTGTGTGTGTGTGTGTGCATATATATATATAAAATATTGACTATAATGTCAGATTTATGTACTGATCAATTCTACTATTTTTATCTTCCTCTTTTTCTTTTTTCTTATGTTAAAAATTGTCCTAAATGTTGGCTCCCTGGGAAAGGGGAAGAGGAACAGCACAGGGGAAATCTAGGGGACGTTAAAACAGAAGATGACATTAAAAAATTCAATTTTTTAAAAGGCGTTTTCTTTTAACTCCATTTGGGAATTAAATCTCTGAAACAGTAACGAAATAATATCAACCCATGAAGCTTGCCATTTCCACATTAAATCCAAGTTATCTTGTGATTACAAGGTTAGTGTTAAATGAGAATATTTAGCTAAACCAAAATTCATCTTTGAAGAAGAATGATGCAGAGTTGGCATTTTCTTATCTAACACCTTGAAAATGATGATTGTTTTCACTACTATGTATAACATACGGTTTTGACTTTTATTTGTGCCATGAGAACATGACTAAATTTTACTTCAAACTAATTCAAATTATATTCACATTTAGTTTACTTGTACTAATTGGTCTAAATACATAAGACTAAAACATTTCAGTAACTAAATTATTTGTTATCATCAGAAGTTTATCTATATCTAGACTTTATACTCCAACAGATACTTTTGGTGGTTAATCTATCTTACTTGGTTACAAATTAGGACAAGATGATAGGAAAACTTAGTTCTAGACAAACAGGAAAAAACAATAGCGTTTCTCTCCAAAATAGTACATTATATAAAAGAGGGAGCCAGATTTGAAAAAGAAAAAAGCAGAGACAGAAAAAATATTTTAAGAGCAAAATTGAACAATACATTTTAAAACACCTTAGACCTTTATGAACCAAGACAATTGAGCCTAAAGAGAAAACAAGGAAAAATAACACAAGGATAATAGGTCTTCCAGTAAAACAATAAAATTCAAGCAGTAAATACCATATTTCAGACAAACGTACAAGAAAATTGCTGAGAAATTTTGGAAACAGTGAACAAGTGAGGGCTGTGGCCTGACTCCAAGGAGATATAGGGAGGGGTACTACATACCCAACCAATCAGAGGGTAGGAATATGGGTCCTATCAAGTTCTTTCATACTAGCTAAATATGGAACATGTCCTCTAATATTCCACTTTTTCAGCTATACCAGCTCCCAACCTGGCTCCTCCCTAGCCCGGACACTCTTGCCCTCAGTGCAACCACAGCAGCAGCTGCATAAGAATCATTGAGAAAATCTATACCCGCAGATCACCCACAGATGCAAGAAGTGTCTCTCAGAGTATGGGTTCTGTGTTCTAGGGCAGTGGCTAGTGAGCCATAGGCCAGCTTACCACCCTGCCTTTTGCCTTGGGGTAGAACAAAGTGACTTCGACAAAATGATAAGGCATGAATGGGCTGTGCACTGCAGATCTCCTTCCATTATCCCTGCCCCCCACCCTCTTTCCAAATATCTTTATTATTGTCAAGCATTTCATCATCACCCTTCCTGCCTTCCTACCCCAGCCACTACCTGGGTTCACAACTCAGGTGCTACCTCTAAGTCCTCATTCTTCCTCACCTTGAATATCTAACGAGTTGCCAAACCTTGTCATTTCTGTCTCCATTGCATTTCTCAATCTGCCCCCTTCATTTTCAACACAGCTGACAAAGCGATTTCCCCAAAATGTAGGTCTGGTCATGTCACTCCCATACTCAATAAACTCCAGTGGCTCCCTACTGACAATAGAGGCAAGTATTATCTTTTCTTCATTTAATCCTTTTTTCATTTTTACAGCCTTGTGTGCTTTACAATGCATGCAATTAGCAATACTACAGTACACGTGTGTGGTAGGTAAGAATAATAAGTAGCATTTATATGACACTTGAAGGCTTTACAAACATTATTTCCTTTTATCCACATAACAGCCTGGGAAGTAGGTGCTGTCATCTCCATTTAACTGATGGGAAAAACCGAGGTTGAGTGATTCACCTATGGTCACAGACCTAGGAAGCATTTGAGGCCACATGTGAGCCTGCCCAGCTCCAGAGCTCTATTCATTAAGTCACACAACTGCCTCTATAATAACAGCCCGCATTTATGCAATGCTTTAAAAATAGTCTCATTTTATATAGGTATATACACTTAAAATTTAAGTAAATTAAATTTCCTTCAAGTAAGTAAATATACACTTTGTTGAGGTTACATGCTAAAAACTTTTGACTGACCCAAATCAGTGATACACCCTCTGTTCTCAGGGTCACTTCTTTCTTCTGCTCAAGTCAAGCAAATTCATCACTAAGGTACAGCTCCTAAAAGGGTATCATGGAAGCTGGGTGTCGCTGGGGAGCAGTACGAGAAACAGATAAGTCAAATGCATTTCCAGATCCTGCTTGGGCCAGGGGGGCTCTTCCCAACTAACCACATTTACATCAACACAAGTGGTTTGCATTTTCCCCAGGAAGATGCCAACTGCCCTTCCCCACAAAGTAGATTTTGTGAAAAGTGAAAACTGATCTAACCACTTAAGTGTATGTGTGGGGGGAATGACTCAGAGGGTTTAAAAATCAATTCAGATCCTGATTTTAGATGTTCAAAGCATCACAACATTATTGAAAAATTTCACCATTTCAAATGGCCTATTGATTTCCCTCTGAAGAGAACTTTGATGCAGGAATCAGTCCTGCAGTAAAAAGCTTTTTATTAGGATTCCTTGATGGCAACTACGGTAAGAGCTAAGTACCCACAAAGGTATAAGGTAGGAAGAGACTGATTGCAAAAGCCAATTTTGTCTATTGGTTCTAAAGTGACTAGTGGAATATGAACTTCCAAGGCATTGTGATCTGGCTGATTGTTCCTGGGGCTAGGTGGTGATTGGATCCTGCAAGCAAGGCAGACCTGGAGAGTTGAGATTAGGATGAAGAAACTCCCAAGAGTCAATCAGTTGCCAAGTCTTATCAATGCTACCTTCCTAATGTCTCTTGGATCCATCACCTTGTCTCCCCTGCAACTACCACCTCCCTAATACAGAAGCTCCCAATTTGTCACCTGAACAATAAATACCATAGTCTCCTAGTTGGTCTTCCTTCTTCTTGTCTCATGCCCTCTCCAGTCCATCCTCTCAGGGCTTCTTAAACTGTGGGTCACTACCCGGTATAAAGTTTAAGAAGCACTGGAGGGGTTGTGAGTGGAAAAAGTTGAAGAAGCCCTGCAGTCTACACAGCTTTCCAAAGCATCTCCTTATGCCCAAATGGGATCATGTCACTTCTTTGCTCAGGAATCTGTAGTAGCTCACTATTGCCTCTAGGATAGAGTACAGCCTGCAGCAGACATTCAAAGCCCTGCACAGCCCAGGCTCCACACTGACCTGACATTACTCACTTTCACATGCTTCACTCTAGACAGACTGCCTTACTTGCTTACTTACTCCCCTTCCCCCGGACTGCTTCCTACTTCCTACCTTTATGTCTTTGCATAGACTGTCACATATCATCTTCTCCCTGCTGCCAAAACTTTGGTCAAGACTCAAATCAGGTGCCACCTCAGGCCTTTCCTGATTTCCACAATGCTAAATATTCTCTTCCCTCCTCCAATAACTTTAGACTCATTTATGCCTAACTATCAGATAGCCTTTTCCCCTCCCTCCCCAAATATCAAGAACAAAAGGGCAGGAAGTAATTCTGTCCTCGAATCCCCAGCACCAAGCACACTACCTGGCACATAGTGAGTATTTACTCATGTCGAATTAATGTGGAAAGGGCAGGTCGTGATCTAGAAGCCACCAGACAGCCACTTACCATAAGATAGATCCTACCTGAATAATGAGTAGAGTTTATGCCCCTAAATCGTGCCTAATGTCAGCTTCTAATTTGATTTCTCTGGAACTTAACATTCTGACGAAAAGAATGCATACTAATTTTAGTCATTTGTCATGATCTTTGCCTGTAAGATAGTAGCAATTTTGCATCTCAAACATGAAGATGTGTCACAAGAATAATAAGCTGCTGTCCAGTTAAATGTCTTTGGGCAAGATATTTCCGCTTCTCTGGGCCTCAGCTGCTCCATCTACACAATGGCCATCTCCAAGGCCACTTTCTAGCTTGAACATTTCATGATTCCTAGACCCATCTCTTCTACCATAACAATTTCCTCCTAAAGAATTAGTCATTTATACTCTCCCTACTTCTTCCCAGGTCTTGTGATTCTTCACCATGGTGTCCACAAGGACTTTTGATGGCTGTGCTAATAGAATACAAGTTTGGGCAATTCCTATCAAGTGCAAACAGCTTAGAGTAGGAGCCCAGGGGCTCCTGGACTATCAATGTACTGAGGACCAGCATAGCAGGCAAGGAGATAATAAAGAAGATGGATCCAGGAAGGGATGTAGGGATAGATTCACAACTGACAGACATGTGGAGGGAGATGAGAAGGAAGAGACAAGTTCAAAAAGTGAAGACAAGTCCAAGAATGAAGGGAGCCAGTCAAAATGACCACTACAGGGAAGAGAATAGACAGGAAACCTGAGAGGGAATAGGTACACTGAGGGAAGGACTGAGAAGCAGCTCCATGGAAATTAGTCAAGAAGGATAGATGGGGAAATAGAGGAACAACCAACTGAGAGAGAACAGTAGATACTAGGCACTAAGCAGGAAGTGGACAGACAATTGGAGAAGGGAGGAGTAATAGCACCCAGAAAGAACAGACAGACAAGCCCAGGGATAGAAGGAAAGAGAAAGAGGCAGATTGATAGAGCCAAGAAGGGTTAAAAAAAAAGAAAAGAAAAAATGAGACCCAGGAAAGGAGAGAGGAATGGATGGAGGGATAGAAAGATCCCGGGGGGGGGCAGTAGTGACAGAATGCTTCTCAGAGAGACAAGGTAGAAGAGTCAAAGGGGGACAGCTGGGGAAAGAAAAAGACCAACAGAGACACGCAGGCAGGACTAGATGGAAAAAAGATCGACACAAATACCAGGAGAAGGTCAGCCAAGGCCAGAAATAGAAGAAAGGTGGAAGAGACCCATGAATGGTGTAAAGACAGAGGAGAGGACTGAAAGATGCAGAGAGGGAAGAAGAAGGGGAGCGCAGTCAGATTTTTCATCAAGGGCTGGAAGATATGATATACAGCTGGGTCCAGGGGAAAAAGGAAAGGAGAAATGTAAAAATCTAAGTATGGACCAAAGTAGGAAATGTGAGAGAAAGAGGGTCATGGTGAAAGGAATAAAGGAGAGCATGGACATAGAGGCACAAGGAAAGGGAGACTGACAGACAATAACTAAGAAGTAAAGAAAGAGGGACGTAAGGAAGAGAGGATAGGATAGAGGGACTTAGGAAGGACAGACAGAGAGAGAGGCCAAGGGATAGAGGAAGAGAAGGAAGAAGCGGAGTTCAAAACATACAATGGAGAGACACAGATGTATAGAATCAGGAAAGAAGGACAGGAGACAATTCCAGGGATAAAGGGAGGGGGAAAGGGACACTTAGAAGCAGGGAAGGAAGAGAGGCATGATGAAGAAGAAGAGACACTTCTCTGTTGGTGAGTTTCACTATGCAAAGTTTTATTAGACCAACTGGCCACTTGGTGAGACAGCTGCACAGAGCTGTATTGCTCTAGTACCATAATACCAGGGGGCAGGTAGTGGTGCTGCAGTGAATAGAGTTCAGACCCTCAAGTCAGGAAGACTCATTTATCTCTCTGAGTTCAAAACTGGCCTCAGACACTTACTAGCCCTGTGGCCCTGGGCAAGTCATTTAACTGTGTTTGCCTTAGTTTCTTCATCTGTATAATGAGCTGGAGAAAGAAATGAGAGATAACTCCAGTATCTCTACCATGGAAATTCTAAATTAGGTCACAAAGAGGTGACTGAACAAACCATAACACCTCAGTGAAAGTAGGGGAGCAGAAACACTATACAAAAAGGTCTAAGAAGTGGCTGATAGGTTCAGGGGCAGTGAGGGACTGACAGGTGCAGGGCTGGAAGGGACAGAGAAAGAACTGGGGATGAAAAATGATGCCTCATGTCTTACATCAGGGTGGGGATAAGAGGAGGCCAGAAGATCCTTGCTCCAGCTACACGGGAATGCATTGGACTCAGAGGACAGCCCTGGGAGGGAACTGAGGAAGGAAGGAATTTACTAGGAAGTTCATTCCCTTCTCTACCTCAGTTGGTAGTCACAAAAACTCTACAACTTTTGTTGTTCTTTACACGTTTCAGCTGTGTCCAACTCTCCCATTCAGGGGTTTGTCTTTTCCTTCTCTAGCTTGTTTTACAGATAAGGAAACTGAGGCAAACAGGGTGAAGTGATTTGTTCAGGGTCACACAGCTGAGAGGTGTCTGAGGTCAGATTTGAACTTAAGTATTCCTAATTCTGCCTTGCATTCTATCCACTGTGCTACCTAGCTGCTCCAGTAGAATGTAACTGTAAGGATGGTGTTTTCCTACCAACCTACAATGATGAGTAAGTTTTCTAATGAATCTGAGGGGATTATAGGACCTGGACCATGTAATGAGGGCAAGTGAAAGCACACAGGAAAACCCTCACGACTAGTTATAATTAGCTAAATTGATAGAAATTTAAAAAGCAAGGCACCCAAACAGCCACAGAGTTCAAGTCGGAATGGTGAAAGCAGTTATGGCAGAAAGATCCCTTTTGCTTGTACCTGAAGTTGTAGGTGTTTCCCATTGGCCCATATCATTCTAACTATGGGACTACAGGGAGATGCTGAATCCAGGGGAAGGCAGAGACACAATCTAGAGAGGCATAGTCTAGAGAAACACAGTTGAATCAGTAGAAACTATGCACTCAAATAGATGTTTGTAAGTACTCTTTGAACGGGGAAGAGAATTCTAAGGCCTTGTAGTATTGTATGTAGTACGTCGTATGTAGGAATTGTGAGTTGTGTTTGCCACACGGATTCTCCATGTGTGTCTCATCACTCTCCTCTAAGTTTAAACCCACTAACCCAAACAATATTGTAAGTACTTGTGAGTATTGTGTAATATTATAAGTGCCATCCTAATAGATATTGTAAGTGCTGTGGGAGAGGATACCCAAGATTTGTTTGGTATTTTTGGAGGGGATTTTTTAAACCTACTGTTCTTACTCTCCATCACAGTAAATGCCTTGGGAAAGAAGGAAATAAGCCTGTTAGCTTACAGTTAATGAGAATTATACCAGTGGGCACTCAGCTATAGTAACACAAGTAAGCATACACAATGTTACTGCTTGATCGGAGGTAATAGCCGTTAGACTCTAAACCTATTTTTGCAAGTTAGGGAAAATTTATAAAAGTAGGTATTATATGTGAACAGAGACAAGGACAAGCAGAGAGACTAAGGGACAGAGGGATGGAGATAGGTACAAAGGGACAGACCCATAGAGAGGCAAGGTTACACACATTTACAGATGGTTAAATCAAGGGAAAGAAGGGTAGAGACAGATCCAGGCAGGGAGAAAGGCAGGTAGGGACAAATCCAAGGGTGAAATGAGACAAGGTGGCATAGACTCACGGAAGGGAAGAACTGGAAAAATAACAGATGGAGGTTCAATCCAGCCAGATAATGCAAGGATGAGAGCCAGAGGAAGAAGTGGGGCAGAGAGCCAGCATAAGTGGCTGCACTAGACCTCAAGGAAAGAGGAATTGACCCCAGCTGGGGTGCATCCCGTCTTTGCAGAGGATAATACTATCATGACCAAGGCCAGTGAAAACTTAATTCTCTAACTGGAGAAAATGCTGAGAAAGTCTTGCAGTCTAGCCCCAAGGGCATGCACACACATCAGCACCAGGATAGGAGCAAAAAAAAAAAATGAATGATGGGGGGATATAAGGGAAAAAGGATAAAACAAAAAAAAATCAAGAAGAGAACAATAAAACCCAAGAGCACAGGTAGATAAATCAAGAGTAAGGCTCCTAAAACTAGGATAAAGAATGACTATTAGACTCTCAAAGAGAATACAAGGCAAAGGAAAGTAAACCAATGCCTGGTGAAACACAGAATGCTGTAGAATTGAACATGGAGCAAAACATAAAGAAACATGAGAATGATTCAGAAAAGAAACAAAATCCATAAGAGAAGAAATGATGAATGAATATACGTGTTAAATAATAGTCCTCAGTGCAGCAATTTAAAAGGCATTTCACGGACTTTAAAAAACTGAATGCCCAGTAGAAAGAAGATGAACAGATTTGGAACATGAAAACAGTAAAGTGGATAAAGATTTGGCACAAGAGAATCAAACGGTAACAAGGTTAAAAGAATACACTTATCTCTATGTGAGCTAAAGCTATTGGCATCAAAGATAGGAAATGCAGGAAAAAATGAAAATTGTAGATCTCACAGAATAGCATAAAATTATGATGAATCAAGAATAATCTCAGCAAAAAGAGGGAACGCAGGAGAATGGGAGAAGTAGCAGAAGGAAGGAGAGAATGAGCTAAATAAACTGAGAGAATAAAAAGAGAAATTTCAACCCAATGAGGGGTTGTCCCCCTGAAGAGGAGAGAGGTATGCGCCTACACTGGGAGATGGGAACCTCATCATGGGTTTAATATGGAGGGAGCTGGTTCATTAGGGAAAAAATCATGAGGCAGGCAGGGTGGGGAGAATGGGATTATATGATTTGATCACAGGGTAATATCTACCCTAGGACACTTTTCCTGTTCAAATTCTTTTATGCATTGATACATGTAAGAGTAATAGGACAGGTTCTATGAAAGCCTTAACAGAAACTGGTTAGGAGGAACACTTCAGAAGCTTTAGCTCTGCATGGAACACAGAGATTAAAGACAGACTGAGGATGTAGACTATGACTCAGAAAATAAAATTTGAGAATAGACAGAAAAGGAAGAAAACTAATGAAGAGAACACAAGAAAGAAATTCTTCTGAGGAAAATAAGACATACAAGAAATGAATATTCCTAAGAATACATATTAAATCAGGAAAACTAAGATAGGCATAAAAGAGGAAATCTTGAATAATTAAAAAGAAAGAGATAAATTATTATTCAAATGGACTATAAAACTGAAAACTAAACTAAAAGCTTATTTGAAATTACTAAGAGAATTGATAAAAAAAAAACCTTTGGCAAACCTGATTAAAATGAAGAGAAAAATAAAATTAATAACATAAAAACTGAAGGTAGTAAAATCACCATATATTCAGTAAACTAAAAACAATTATCAGAACTTATGACCTACAGTCATAAGCCAACAAAACTGAGAATTCAAAAGAAATGACTGTTTATGAAAACCTAAAATGCCAAAAATTAACAGAATATTAGAGAGGAATCTTAAATAATCCAGTCCTAGAGAAGAAAAGTTACCAGCTATAAGGGGAGAACAAAAGGAGAGGAAAAATTGCAGCTACAGATTGAGTTACCAAAAAATTCCATTAAACTTTTAAAGAAACAATCAATACTTACACTACTCACATTATTCTCAAAATGGGAAAGGAAAGAACCTTGCCAAACTCCTTTTCATGAAACAAATATGGTTCTATTACCTATACCAGGCAAGGAGAAAGCAAAGAATAAGAACTATACAACGAAATCATTAACAAATGTCCATTCAGAAATTTTACATAAAATTCTCATAAAAAATGATGGAAAATGATCCCCCAAAATCATTCACTATAATCAATTTGAATGCAAGGATGGTTCAAGAGTCTGAAAAAGACTGAACATAACCATATCAAAACAGAGAACATCCCAAATTACATAGCACTAGAGGACAAGGCAGTGACTGAATCCCACCTTAGGCTCTTACTAGCTGCTATGGGATCCTTAATCCTTCTGTGGCTGAACTTTACTCAGAAAAATAGGAGGTCGAATCTAATAATTTCTAAGATTCCTGCCAGCTCTAAATCTATGATGCTATTATCTATGACCATATCAATAGATAACATCTAGAATTTACATGATGATGTAAGTTTTGCAAAATGCTTTACATATGTTCTCAATGGATCCTTACACCAACCCCCTGAAAGTAGGTTCTATTATTACCCACATTTTACAGATGAGGAAACTGAGGCTGAGCAAGGTTAAGTGACTTGCCCAGATAGACACACACAGTGTCTGAGGTCACATTTGAATTCAGGTCTTCTTGACTCCAGGTCCAGCATTCTATGCATTACATCACTTGGCTGCCAGATAGTTGCAACATCTTGAGGCAGAAAAAAGCCTTTGGAACATATAACACTTATGTATATGGAAAAAAGATATGGACAGAAAGGGATCTCTTTTTAGTATGTTTTTTTTTAAATGGTATCTTTATGTCTCTGATAAAGGTCTCATTTCTCAAATATATGGAAAATGGAGTCAAATTTATAAGAATACAAGTCATTCCCCAGTTTATAAATAGTCAAATGATACAAAGTTTTCAGATAAAAACATCAAAGCTATCTATAATCATATACAAATTATCTAAATCACTATTGATTAGAGAAATACAAATTCAAACAACTCTGAGGAACCACCTCACACCTATCAGATTGGTTAATATGACAGAAAAGGGAAATAATAAATGTTGGAGAGGATGTAGGAAAACTGGCATACAAATGCATTCTTTTTTTTTAAAATTTAGCTTTTATTTGTTTTCTTGTTTACGTTATTCATTTTCATTACATTTTTTTGAATTACACATTTCCTCCCTGTCTTGCTCCTGCCCCAACCCCATAACAGTAATCCCACTGTAAAGCCCCATCCCCTGCTCTGCTCTCCTATTTTCTGGTAGGGCAGGAGGGGTCTTCCTATCCCAGCCCCTGTAGATCTTAATTCCTAGTTGCAGGTATTGCAGAACTTTAAATTCTCGATTCTGTCTATTCCTCCCTTGTCACCCACCCCTA
>CM053602.1:26690841-26737978 GCA_028646575.1 Pseudocheirus occidentalis | reverse complement strand
TTGTGTGAGTCTGAGAGGCCTAGACTTTCCTAGACTTTGTCTGGGCTCGTATTTTCTGGGTGTTCAGGGTGGCGGTGTGGGAGCTGCGGGACCTTGCTGCTTCTACGCCGCCATCTTGGCTCCGCCCCCCTCTTTTTAGTATGTTAAAAGTATTCAAGATCGATGGGGAAACAAGAGTAAAGCAAAGATGCCCTCTTTCCCTGACATAGCTCTAGAAATGCTAGAAGTAGCAACAAGATAAGAGAAAAAATTCAAGGTGTCAAGTTAGGCAAAGAATAGATTGAACTATCCCTGCCTGTTGCTAATGTGATAGCTTACTTAGAAAATCCTAGGGAATTAGCAATGAAACCAAATGAAGTAAATGATCACTTCAGTGAGATCCCAGGCTATTACCCCTCCTCCCCAACCACAGCATTTCGATATAGCAATAACAAAATACGGGAACCAGTACTAGAAATGTTACTCCCATTCAAAATAATGGAAAAATGCATAACATATCTGGGAGTCAAACTATGGAATCATACTCAATACCTGTATAAGATACAATTATAAAACTCTCTTTAAAGAAATAATGAAACAAATAATAAATAAAATATTTCCTGATCATGGCTGGGTCATCAAAATATCATAAAAGGACCAATCCTACCAAAACCCATTTTCCTTATAGAGTCGTTATACAATCACAGTACCAAAGAGCTAGGGAAAATAACAACAAAATTCACTTGGGAAAAAAAAGGATCTATATTATCAAGGGAAATAATGGGAAAACAGGAATGAAGAGGAAATAGCACTTTCAAAACGGAATTGATATTATAAACATTAGTCATCAACACCTTTGGGTAATGGTTAAAAAAAATCAATTGAACCAATTAGACAAGGCTGAATCAGTAATAAATCAACTCAGTAACACAATGTTCTGTACATCAAAATACATAAAATACCCAGGAAAGGATTCCAGATTTGACAAACACTTTAAGGAAAAAATGAGAAATCGTCTAGGATTACTTAGGTTTAGACAAACATTTTAGATCATATACCAGAATAAATTCAAAATGGACATATGATCGGAATATTAAAGATCCGACCATTAAAAAAATCAGAAGGGAATCAGATTTTATGTGTCATGTTAGTCGGGGGTGACTTCTTAACTAAACAGAGAATAGTAGCAACTGCAAGAGATAAGTGAATAAATATTATTTCATAAAATGAAAAATCTTCCATGTAAACAAAATGAATGGAATGAGGACAAGAGGGGAAAGAGTCAACTAGGAACAGGATCTCTGTATTAAACATTTTTGACAACAGCTTGATATCCAAGAGACATTAACCAAGAACACAAGATCAAAAAACCATTCCCGAGAGATAAGATCTAACAGTTTATATGCACCAAAATATTTATAGCAGTACTTTTTGTAGTAACCGAGAACTAGAAACGAGAAAGAACTAGAACTAGAAAGTAGATGCCAAGTGAATGGGGAATGACTAAGCAAATTGTGGCACAGAGATATTATATTGTTAATATGTGTAATACATATATTAATATTGTATAAAATACTAGCGTATGCAGTGATGAAAGAAAGAGAATAACTATTAAGTGCCTCCTATGTGCCAGGCACAGTGGTTAGCAATTTACAAATATTAACTCATTTGATGATAAATATAATGAAAACATAGAAACATGGAAAGACTTATATGAACTGATGTGAAGGGAAGTAAGCAGAATCAGGAAAACAACATATACAATCATAATTATAATAGAAGGGAAAAGAATAGCAAAAAATACGAACAATAGAAAGTAGAAGCTTCAAAAAAGATCATGACTAAACTTGACCCTCAGAGAAGGGATGTGAAAAGACACCTCTCTCTGATTTAGACAATAAATATTTATTAAACTCCTACTGTGTGAGTAAGTGCCTAAATGTCAAGCATCTGTGCTATGTCCTAGGGATCCAGTCCCTCCTCTAAAAGATCTCGGTGTCTAATACGGGAGATAACATGCAAACAATTATGCAAAACAATATAAATATAGGGTAAATTGGAGATAATCAAAAGCAATTAAGGGGGAATCTGTAAAGGCTTCCTATAGAAGGCAACATCTTGGCTAGGACTTGAAGGAAGCCATGAGAGAGAGAGAGATGAGAAAGAAGAATAGGCTGTAAATAACATCTGAATTTTTTGATATGTTGATTAGTTTTGCTGAACTTCTTTCCCTTAATTTTGTATTTTTTATTATAAGGGATGGCTCCCTGGTAGGGATCAGGGTGTTAGGAGGAAAATGTAGAGAATGTAAAAAACAAATGGTATTCATTCAATTTTATTTTAAAAACAAACAAAAAATGCATATAAGACAAATGAGAAGCTGGAACAAAATTTACTTAGCAACAGATTATTTCAAAAAGCAAGAGATGTAATCATGCTATAAGACAAAAAAGTATAGTGTAAGAGAAACAAAACTACACCATGCTTAAAGGCAACATATGCAATCCATTAAGTGGGATGTGGCCTGCTAGGCCACTACCCCAATTGGTCCCTCACTGGAAAGGGTTCGGGCATTTTAGCAGGTTCATGGTGTTAGGGTCTCCTGTGAAGGTCACCTCTGGTAACAGCCTAAGTACAGGTATAGAATTTATTAAATATCTCTCCTTCTTCCAGAGTCCTTAATAGGCTATCTCCCCCAAAGTCTATGTGCTTTCTCATCCTCATTCCAGATACTTTCTGGGGGGGGGGGAAGGGAAGGCACTGCCTTTCTTGGGTATTTTTTACAGATAAAAGAGAAAATTGGGTAATCTTATTATTTCACAGGGCAGATGTAGGTTCTACAAGGAGAGTTCAGGGCAACATATCTAATAACTAGAGCTGTTTAAACAATGCAAAAGTTTTCCTTATGAGCCACGTAAGATACTCAGACATGGAGTAGATGCATATCAGGTCTAAATGCTATAGAAGAGATTCCTCTATTTGGTGTGAAATTAAACTAGGGACCCCTCCATATTTCTCATTCCTAGGGCCTTTGATCTCAGATAATCTGTCAGCTAGTCTATTAGAAAATTGGACAGATTATGTGAAAAGTTCCTTAGAGGCTTTTTCCCCCCTGAATTCCTCCCCTTGTGAATTGGGAATTCTTTCCCTGCAGGGAGTAAGAAATTCCTGCTGATGCCCATGGAAGTAATTGAGGAGGCAATTTGCCCCATTCTGGGGAGTCACATAACTATTATTTGTACCTAGCACACTGAGGATGACTGAAAGATCTGTACATTCCTTATAAACTCCTCTGATGTCCCATAAGGACATGGAGCTTATCCCAAAGGCCATGTTAATGGCTTACAAAAGCTGGCAGGTTCTATTAGGGAAAAGTATAGTCTAGAGCAGGGGTGGGGAATCTGTGGCCTCAAAGCTACACATGACCCTCTGGGTCCTTGGGTATGATCCTTTGAATCCAAATTTCGCAGAACAAAGCCCCTTAAAAAAGGATTTATTCTGTAAAACTTGGACTCTGGTCAAAAGGTGTCACCAGAGGACCTAGACCACATGTGGCCTTGAGGCTGCAGATTCCCCACCCCTGGTCTACAGCCACCGAAGGGGCTGATTGCAGGCTGATTACTCCTGGTCTACAAACAACCCAGCTAAATTCAGAGTTCCATCACCATCTGGGCCACCCGGTGAAGCCTTCTACAGATGTAAGAGCTTTCAGAACCTGGCTAAGATCAGTATAAACAGAGGGAAAACCCATACCAGTGAAGGGGTTGATTAGTTGCCAATAAGAGAATTACAAAAGGCCACCCCAAACCAATACCCTTTACTATTTAAAAAGAAAACACAAGAAAAATGGGCCACCAGAGAACTGAGCAATCTTCTGTCCTCTCATGTCATACCTTTGCTATTTCCTTTCTCCCTCACCTCCCCTCCTTTGAAAAAACAAAAAAAAGCCTTCATGTTCTTAAATGTTTCGAAGCTGTTTGTCTTTACAATATTGTTATTATATAAATTACTCTCCCTGTTATTTTCACTTCACTCTGTATCAAAGAAAGAAGAACAGGACCAACCGGTATGTACACAAATATTTATAGTACATCATTTTCAGTGGTAAGTACTGGAAGCTGAGGAAATGCCCATCAGTTGGAGAATCTCATGTAAGTCTTCCCATTTTTCTCTGAAACTGCCCCTTGCATAATTTCATATAGCACAATAGTATTCTAAAAAATACATATGATAATTTGTTCAGAGATTCTCCAACAGATGGGCGTTTCCTCAGCTTCCATTTACTTACCACTGAAAATGATGTATTATAAATATTTGTGTACATACGGGTCCTGTTATTCTTTATTTGATCTCTGGAGTATAGTCCTAGTGGTGATAATGCTCAATCAAAAGGTACAGGGAATATCATTTTGGGGCATCATTCCAAACTGCTTTCCAGAATGGCTGGACCAATTCCTAGGTTTACCAACAGTGCATTAATTTACCAGTTATCTAAAAATCTCTTGAATTTTAGCCATTTTCCTTTTTTGGTCATTTTTGCCAATCTGATGAATATGAGGTGGAGTTTGAGTTGCTTGAATGTGCATTTCTTTGATTATTACTGATTTAGAATATTTTTTTTCTTCTGAGTTTTGATAGCTTAGATCTCTCCATTAAAAAAACTGTTCATATCCTGTATCCATTTATCTACTAGGAAAAGCTCTTTGCTTTATAAATTTGAATCACTTTCTTATACATAGTAGCTATAAGACCCTTTGCAGAGAATTTGCTATAAATGGTTTTCCCAGTTATCTCTTTCCCCTCTAATTTTAGATCATTTTGAGGTGATTTTTGCCTCTGTGTTATAAGTAGAATGGGTTATCTTGTTTAGACTTCTGAGACATCTAGGGACCCACACGAATAATTTCTGTCTGTACTGTTACTGTGATAACACAATTTTTGGAGCTGGCAAAGACTTCAGGGAATCTTATGTCTAACCCTCTAAGTTTGTTTGTTTTTTTATTATGAACTTGATAATCATTCACAAATAGGAACATTTCCATATACAAAGTAGGACAGAAAAAAGGAATCGCATATGAAATCATTAATCTATTATAGATAACTTGTTGTGAATAAACATCAACTTTAACAAGATAGTACACCAAAGCTAATATCTGTGTCCTCTTATAAGTATCTTTTGGCTTTCTTCTGTATAGATTTTTTTTTTCTGTTTCAGGGGCACTTTTCTTTCATTTCTTTTTTTGCATCATTTTTACTGTTTCCATTCTTAGTTCCCCAATTCCTTCCTCTTCCAATAAAAGCTAACCCTTGTATCAAAGTAGTATAATTAAGCAAAACAAAATTACTTTCCAGGGTTCTGTTGTCTTCTGGTATTATTATCAGAAATGTTCGAAAGTCCTCTGTTCTGTTAATGGTCTATTTTTCTTTCCCTGTTGGATTAAACTCAGCTTTGCAAGCCAAGTTACTCTTGGCTATAAGCCTTTATCTTCTTCATTTACAGTAGCTGTTGCATAGTCTTTCTGATCATGCCTGTGGGACCTGAACTCTTTCTTACTGGCTGCTTATGATACCGAATTTTTGGTTTTGTTTTGCTTTGTTTTAAAGTGGAACCTCTGGCTTTGGGGCTATAATATTCCTGATTCTTTTCAGTTTGTGTTTTTAGGAGGTAAGCAGTGCATGCTATATGTTTTCACTTTGCCCTCTAGTTCTAATAGGTCTGGGCAGTTGAAATATGAAAAAGACGTTTTTTGTCATGTGTTTTAGGTAGCCAATGATTCTTAGATGATGATGTCTCCTGGATTTGTTTTCTAGGTCACTTCTTTTTGACAGAAAATGTCTTACATTTTTCTTTAAAATTTTTGGATCTTTTGACACAATTTTAATATTTTTTGTCTCATGGACTTATTTAATCCTAATTACTCCTAGTTTTTCAGGGTGTTCACTATTTTTATAAGGTTTTCCATCTTCTATTCTATTATTTCCTTTTCATTTTTCCCCCCAGAGCACATTTAATTTTCAAAATATCTTGCTTCATTTTTTTTTCTAGATACTCTTGGAATCCCTTGGGACCAAGCCATTTTTTTTATAATTTGAAGTTTTACTTGAATGTGTTGGGGAGTTACCAACTTCTTCTGCATTTACCTCCCAGGCATAGTATTTCTTTCTTGTATTTAGTGTTTTCTTCTGTCTGTTTATATTTCCAGTCTCACTTTCTGTATTGGGACTCTTTGGGTCAAATTCTGGTCTCTCATATTTTGGTGTGGTGGGCAAAGAAATGATGACTCCTATCCCTTTTGCAGTCTGGATGCTCAACTCCCTTAATATACAGAAGGGGGAACTTCTACAAGATCATTTGTTAAGGGTAGAACTAGGATTTTGAAATCCAGTCCAATGCAGTACCATGTCTTCTCTTACTGGAATTCATGAAACTTTTTCCAGGATGGCCAGGAGTGAAGGCAAGGTGATAAAAGGGGATGTAAGAATGTGAACAAGCATACACAATCTTTGCACAGATCTGTGTGTTTTCAGAGGCAAGAGGAGCTGGCCAAAGAGAGAATGGGTAGCCTAACTCCATTATTTCGTGCTAATAATGCATAAATGATAAACGTGTTGGATTTGAATTCAGGGGACTTGGGTTCTGATCTTGGTTCTAGAGAATCTTAAGGGATAATGGCAAAACTAATAATATGGTCTTTTAAAGTTTCCAAAGCACTTTGCATTTATTTTGTCATGTTGTGCTTGCAATAACTGTGCAAGAAGGGCAGTGTTTTTAATCCTCAGGAAACAGAAGCTGGGAGGTTTTGTGACTTGCCAAGGTCATTTGATATCTGAGAAGGCACACCATGCAGTCTCTGCAACTCACTTACGGGGCCTCAGTTCCTTCATCTGTAAAATGGGGGTGAGAACAGTCCTTATTTTACAGACTTAAGGAAATGTGCTTTGTAAATGTCATAAATTCTGATGAGGGAAAGCACAGTTGTGCACGGGATTGGATTTCAGGACACTGTGGTTTCTAATCCCAACTCTGCCATGAACTGGGTGGTTTTATAGAAGCCCCTTCTTCTCTTTGGACTTGTTTTCCTGCTTTGAAAAATGAGAGGGGAGGGCATCCGGATTACAGAGGAGATAGGATCAAGCATCGGATGATGTTGCCTACCTCCCTGAATTACTTCAAGGATAAAATTAAGATTATATTTCTAAGGCACTTAGCACAGTGCCAGGCCCACAGTAGGTCTTAGTGCTAGATATCATCATTAGTATTAATCCCAATGCACTTCAGATCCCTTTCCTTGCTTTGTGACTAAAGGTCCTCCAGGCCCCTCCAGCACCAGGCCCTTTCCATAGAACTCCAGGTAGAGGACAGACTGCCAAAGGTGGGGGAAAGGATCTCAGGGAGCAGCAGCACCAATCTCCCTAGTGGGGAGAGCTTGATCCAGTCACAGAGGGGACAGAAAGCCAAGCAGCCCCTCCTGGGGAACAGGGAACAGTATGACATGGGGCCCAGGGCCCCCAAAAGGATGGGGAAGTAGAGGTGGTTCAGGTTAGGCACTGGTTCTTCACTTGACCTCATAAAACCTTTCTACTTCGCTTGTTGGCCTTTCCACCTCTTTCCCTGTTGATGACCCCAATTCTCCTCCCCCTGCTCCATCTAGCCCTACTGCCCTTGCCCTTCTCAACAATCATTGGAGCTTTTTTCATCAGCTGTTATAGCCACAAGGAGACCTGGTCTTTGTCCAGGACTGTTATTTCAGCTTGTTGTTTTGGTTCTCTGAAGTGAACCTTTCACAGGCTCACAGATCTAGAACCAGAAGGGATCGGAGGGACTGTGGAGTTCCAGTCCTATCATTTTATTGCTGAAGACACTGTTGAGACTTGCTCAGGTAAGTGGCAGGGCCCAAATTCAGGCCCAATCTTCTTTCCCTTGCCTATTTCTGTTTTTTACTTTCATTGTGAGGCCCAGCAGGGTTTTCTCTCTTGCTTTCCTCTCCTTCATTAGCTCTTGGTTTATACTTTGAACCTGAGGAGAAGACCAACCTCAAAAGTTTTTCATCTGAAGGGACTCTAACCTCTCTCACAAAGCCCACAAACCATGACTCAGCAAATGCTGTTTTTACTTCACCAGAAGGATGGGAACAAAAATTGACCCAAAGATTTCAGCAAGATGGAATTTCCTCAGTGAGAAAGCTCCTTGTACCTATGTAGGCCAACACCTACTCTCCAGCTTATAATCTTAAAGGGTTGCCCATGGAGCTAACACTTGCTCATAGATGCCGTATTTGTATTTGGCATGGGAATTATGTGGAATCTAGCTGATCCAGGCAAAAACAATCTGCCATGGGCTCTTAAGAGGCTTACAGTCTAATTGGGGGATGGGTGGGTGGGATAGAGAAAAACACAAATGACCATGGTGATAGACAGAGAGAGGTAAACATAATAAAGAGATCCAGGCAAAATATCAAGGGAAATACTTGACTTGAAAATGGTCCCTTTAGGGATAGGGATAAGAAATGCTTCATGTGGAAGGCAAAACCTCTTTCACTGGTGATGGGTGTTTTAGTTTTGATTTTTTGAGAGGGAGGCGGGAGGGAGAAAAGGATGGAGGGAAGGAGAGAAAGACAGAGAGAGAGACAGAGAGACAAAGAGACAGAGAGAGAGAGAGAGAGGGAGAGGGAGAGAGAAAGTGAGAGTGAGTGAGGAAGAGAGAAAGAGAAAGAGATTGGTTCCAACAAGTAACCACAGGGAGAGAGGGAATGTAAGAAATATGTTCTAGGAGCAAGGATGAAATCCCTTCCCCTGACACACTCCCCATTCCAGTTAACTGGCCCACTTGCCATACCCACATCAGAATATCCCATCTCCCACTCCTATGCCTCTGTAGAAGCTCTACCACCTATATTTCCCCTTGAGCCTCTTAGAATTAATAGCTTCTTTCAAGCTTTAGCTCAGGTGACACCTCCTACAGGAAGCCTTCCCTGATTTCCCCCTAGCTAGCACTCCCTCTCTTATAAAATTACCTTGGGTTTACTTATCATTTCACATATACGTCCCTCTATTCCCCTCAGCAGAACTCAAACTCCTAGAGAGCAAAGACTATTTTTTTTGTCTCTTTGAAGAGGGGAAGGCAGGGCAATTGCCATTAAGTGACTTGCCGAAGGTCACATGGCTAGTGGTAAGTGTCTGAGGTCAGATTTGAACTCAGGTCCTCCTGAATCCAGAGCCAGTGCTCTATTCACTGTGCCACCTAGCCACCCCAAGAGAAAGGCTATTTAAGCATTTAGCACATTGCCTGGCATAAAGATGTGGCTCAGGGGCTACACCACTGCTGGACTGAGTAAACAGGCAAATGAGTGAATCAAAGTATAGCTGGGAGAGAGCCAGACAAGTGGGAGAACACACAGGACAGCTAAGTATTTTGGAGCTAAATTGTGAAGGGCCTTGAATGCCAACACAAAGAATTTTTACTTTTAAAAGAACATCAGAGAATCATAGAACACTAGCTTGTCTATTAACCTGATTTTAGAGGAAGGGAAATTCTAAGAGGCAAAGCTAATAATGGGACCAGGATCCCCTGATGCCAAGCCTATGCAGTGAATTATTAGGAAGTTTGTTTAGCTTGGGGCTTCTGAACCATTTTTGTGTGTCTCGGACCCCTTTTGCCATCTAGTAAAGCCTATGAATCCCTGCTCAGAGAAATGGTTTTAAAGGCATAAAATATATAGTATTACAAAGGAAACTAATTACGTTGAAAAGGAATCATCAAATTCTTTTTTGCAAAGTTTTTCGAAAGTTCACAGACACTAAATTAAGATGCCTGCAATCTAGATTTAAAACAAAAGTGCTCACTGAAATGGCCGCTGTGCTTGTGTTTTAGCAAGACATAGTAACCAAGACATAGGAGATCCTGTGGAAGGTTTCCCACTCCCTAGGAGACAGAATTGTAACTTACTAACTTCATTGGTGGAAGATCCTGTAATGTCGTCCAATCATAACTTTACAGTTCCCGCCCTGTTTCTGGAAGTATCTGTTGAACCAGTGCAGACTGTGCGAGGACCCCTTGGAGGCAACACCCAGCATGGCCTAGTCTCTTTTTTATTTTTATCCAAAGCTGTGATTTCATCCATCTAGCAAGCTCCAGGCAAAAAAAACCTGCTCTGCTAACACAGGTAGGCAACTGGGGGTCATCTATAGAGATTTTTAACTTGTTGTCTGGGTATACTAAGGGATTAAATTAGTTGCCTTGGGACATAAGGAAGTAACTGGGGGCTGTGTATAGAACATTGGGCCTAAAGTCAGGAAAATTTGAGTTCAAATCTGGACTCAAACTCTTTGTAGCTGTGTGATCTTAAATAAGTCACTTAACTTCTGTTTGTCTCAGTTTCCTCAACTATGAAATGAGAACAATAGCACCTACTTTACAGGTTTGGGGGAGGATCAAATGAGCTAGTATTTGTTACTAACCTATTAGCACAGTGTCTGGTATTAATCTGCTAAATAAATAAATAAATGCATGCTTAATTCCTTCTCCTCCCAAAGCCAGCCTAATGGAGGCAGGTTTGGGGCCTAGATCTCCCTGAGAGCAGTCCTTTGCTCTTTGTGGCCAGACGCGTATAGAAATACCATGAAATTCTGCAGTCTTTGTAGGTCATGAGTGCACCCTAAATGTTGATGGGGGCTCCCTGGCCTGAGGCCCCTCTCAGTTGGACTTTTCCTCTGCCTTCAGATCTAGTGCCAGGAAATTCAGAGGAAGAGTTTTGAATCTGCCTTCCCTCCCCCACACTGTCCTCCATCTTAGGTCTATCCCCTGACTCAAACTGTTTTTTTTTTTTTATTACATTGTGGCCAGAGTGCCTTCTGGTACAGCAGAAGGTGTGCTTGGAGCCACAAGCCCTGGGCCCCATTCCCAGATAGATTATCTGATGCTTCTGTGACTTATTCAAGTTCTTTAACATCTTTGAGTGTTTTTCTTTATTTCTAAAGTGAGAAAGTCAGACTAGGTGACCTCTCAGATGCCTTCTAACCCTCCATCTGTAATAATGTGTTCCCTACAACAGAGCTCGTCTCCTCCTGCAGGAATTAGCATGGAGGGCAGTGCTGTATAGCACTGTGAACAATGGCCTGGGTTGGAGTTCCAGCCCTGCTACTTACTCCTTATGTGACCCAGAGGGCAAGTGGCTACTTGGCATTGGTGAAGGGAGTTTCCTTACCTGGAACAACCTAGCCAAAGGTGGGGGCAGGGTCATTTCAACATTTGTTACTATGTTTTCTTTGAAACTCATATTTTCTGTCCTATGACTTCATCCTTTCAGAGCCCACAGCAGTCCGGAGAGGCAGCTGGGAAGAAAAATCACAGACATGGCTTCCTTTTCAGGTAGGTGCTCAGGGTTCCCATTCCAGAAGAAGGATTTACATTGGAATGTAAATGGGGGTGGGAGAAGACTACCACTGAGGCCAGAGATATGCTGCCTGCTCCCACTATCAGGGTCTATCAGGCTGCACCTGTTGGATGTGGAGACCCACCTGGTGGCACCAATCACAGCTTGGGGACTTTGCTTTTTTTTTCATTTTTCAATATTTCATTTTGAACAGTTGGTATTCTGAATTTGGAGATTACACAAAGATATGGGAGTTGCTGTACTAGGTTCTGCAAATGCAAGTATGAAAGTGAGACAGTCCCCACCCCCAGAGGCTTCTGCTTTAATGGAGGAAGGCTCTGCCTAAAGGGTAACTAAAGTCAAGAGAAGAAGCTTGAAGGGTCAACCTAAGTTCATGCTGATTTCATTGACTATTTCCAGAACAGCACATTATAAGGGGGGAGGTGGGGAAGCAGATTCACTCATGTAACAGCAGGGTGTATGGCAATGCCTGGGGGGGACAGACGGGAAGGAAGCAAGGTCTAGGGACAGCCAGGGGAGCTAGGTCAGGAGAGTTCAGTTCCAGGGGAAGGTTCTAAAGGTGAGTGGATCAATTCCCCTAAGGAGTGACAAAATGATACATAAAGATCCCAGTAGCCCACATATTTACTTAGAAAACCACATTTCCCTGTATTTTTTTGTTAAATATTTCCCAATTACCTTTTTTTTTTTTTTTGCTTTTTGGAGGGCAGTTGGGGTTAAGTGACTTGCCCAAAGTCACACAGCTAGTAAGTGTGTCATGTGTCTGAGGCTGGATTTGAACTCAGGTCCTCCTAATTTCAGGGCCGGACACCCCCCCAATTACCTTTTAATCTGGTTCTGCCATTTGGGAGTATGGTGGACCACGTATCCTCACAGGCAGTATGTTTAACATCTTTGAGCCCTTAGAGATGATTTAGCCTACACTCCCTACCCACTTCAGAGATGAAAAAACTGAGGCTCAGGGTCCTTGATGACTTCCCCAAAGGACAGCACCAGTAAGTAGTGCAGCTAAGTCTAGGACTTGGACATCATTGCCTTGGATCTCTGTCTAATGCTTTCCGCATTAAGACAGGTTGCCATGTTGGTGTCAATCAATCTCTTTATTTGACAGCCATTAATAGGTCTGACCATGTGTATAAAGACATCCACAATGCTGTGATTTTTCTAAAACAACAGACTATGCTTTTACATGGGAAGAGGCTTACAAATTTCCACGTGGACATGGGGTAAAAAACCTGGCAAAAAATCTGTTAGATTGGCTAAAGTGAATATTTTCAAAAATCAGAGATAGTTTCTGGCCTATCTTGGAGCATTTTCTCTTCCCCTCGCACCCCCCCCCCCATCCTTTCAAGGACAGCATTGGAAACCAGAGAAAATTTGAGGCTTCATAAATCTGCCTAAAAAGTGAGTTCAGGGGCGGCTGGTGGTGCAGTCAATAGAGCACCGGCCTTGGAGTCAGAAGGACCTTAGTTCAAATCTGGCCTCAGACACTTAACCGAAAAACTAGCCATGTGACTTTGGGCAAGTCACTTAACCCCAATTGCCCTCCAAAATTTTTTTTAAAAAAGTGAGTTCATCTACTGTGAGCTGCAAACCTCAATTTCACTTATGTATACACTTGACCCCCTCATGCTAACCTGACATTGTGGCAGAAATGCAGATCCTACCTCCAATTCTAGGTTACACAGCCTTTCAGGTCTCTGAAGACTGATATATTTGCTAGAAAAGTTACTTGGCACAAAATCTTTGGGAGCCTGATAGAATTAGAATACTGGCATTCAGTATTATGATGCTGGTCCAACAAATCCAGGAACAATATGAACACAATTAAAAACACTTCACACAAATAAAGTCACAGCTAAATAATTGGAAAAAGATCAATTGCTCATGGGTAGACTGAGCTAATATAATAAAAACGAAAATTCTACCTGAATTAATTTACTTAATGAATTTACTACCAAAAATTATTTTATGGAACTAGAAAAATATTAACAAAATTCATCTGAAAGAATAAAAGGTCACAAATATCAAAGGAATTAATGAAAAATGCAAAGGAAGGTGGCCTAGCTGTACCAGATCTAAAACTATTGTGAAGCAGTAATCATTAAAACTATCTGGTACTGGCTAAGAAATAGAATGGTGGGTGAGTGGAATAGATTAGGTACACAAGACACAGGAGTCAATGACTACAGTGATTTACTGTTTGATAAGCCCAAAGACCCCAGCTTCTGGGATAAGAACCCACTATTTGACAAAAACTGCTGGGAAAACTGGAATATAGTGTGGCAGAAACTGGACATAGACCATTATCTAACACTGTGTACCAACATAAGATCAAAATGGATCCATGATTTAGATTTAAATGGTGATACCATAAGCAAATTAGGAGGGTAAGGAATAGTTTACCTGTCAGATCTATGGAGGAGGGAAGAGTTTATGATCAAATAAGAAACAGAGAACATTATGAAATACAAAATAGATTTTTTTTTGCTTTTTGGAGGAGGGAGGGCAGGGCAATTGGGGTTAAACGACTTGCCCAAGGTCACACAGCTAGTGTTAAGTGTTTGAGGTCAAATTTGAACTCAGGTCCTCCTGACTCCACACCGGTGCTCTATTCACTGCACCACCCAGCCACCCCCAAAATAGATAGTTTTGATTACATTAAAAAGGTTTTGCACAAAGCCAATGCAACCAAGATTAGAAGGAAATCAGAAAGCTGGCAGTTTTTATTGCCAATGTTTCTGATAAAAGTTTCATTTCTCAAATATATAGAGAACTGAGTCAAATTTATAAGAATAGAAGTCATTCTCCAATTGATAAATGGTCAAAGGATTATGAATAGGCAGTTTTCAGATGAAGAAATCAAATCTATCTATAGGCATATGGAAAAAATGCTCCAAATCACTATTGATTAGAGAAATGCAAATTAAAACAAATCTGAGGTACCACTTCACACCTGTCAGATTAGGAAAGGAAAAGGAAAATAAATGTTGGAGAAAATATGAGAAAATTGGAAAAACTGAAACACTAAGGCATTGTTGATGTAGTTGTGAATTAATCCAGCCATTCTGGAGAGCAATTTGGAACTCTGCCCAAAGGGCTATAAAAAATGTGCATACCTGCAACAACTGGGCTAGGAGGACCTGAGTTCTAATCCAGCCTCAGGCACTTAACACCAAAAACTAGGTTGTGAACTTGGGCAAGTGACTTAACCCCAATTGCCCTACCTTCCACCCTCCCCCTGCAAAATGTGCATACCTTTTGATCCAGCAATACCACTGTGAGGTCTGTATCCCAAAGAGATCATAAAAAAGGGAAAAGGACTCACATGTACAAAAATATTTCTAGCAGCTCTTTTTGTGGTAGCAAAGAATTGGAAATTGAGAGGGTACCCATCATTTGGGGAATGACTGAGCAAGTAGTGGTATATGAATGTAATAGAATACTATTGTACTATAAGAAATAAGGAGCAGATGGACTTCATAATAACCTGGAGAGACTTATATAAACTGATGCTGAGTGAAGTGAGGGCTTGGGAGTGGCATGAACTCTGTGAAATCAATAGAACCAGGCTGAGCCTATTGATCCCTTCACTGCTTTCCCATAGCACCTTTTTTGTTCCTTTACCCCAAGAAAGCCTGTGTGTCGAAGGGAGATTATCCTCTGTAACAGGATCTCTTTATAAGACATGCTCTGGACCTCTTAAACCAGTCTTCAATTTTGGATTGATCCCTTTCCCTTGGTTATAGGAAGTGGCTAATGTTTTCTTATTCCCCTTCCATCAAAGACAAAGTATGGTGTGGTGGATTTGAAAAGAGAACTTGGGTTCAAATTCCAGTTGTGTCACTAAATTGCTGTGTAACCCTGGGCAAGACCCTTAACCTCTCTGGACCTCCATAAAGTGAGAGGGTTGGATTATTTCCAGCTCTGGATCTAAGATCCTGGTAGATTGCTTGGAATTAAATACACTTGTGATCACTGCAGCCCACGGCTTGGCTTTTTTTTTAAACAAGGCATTTTTGAACAATTATTGGGAACGAATCAGAGTTAAACAGAAAATTAAGTCAGTCCCTGCTCTTTAATCTGGTGCAGCAAGGCCATTGTCCCTTGAGTGAGGTGAACTGAAGTCCTCCTGTTAATGAGACTCTTTATTTTGTCTCTTTAAATAGGGACCAGTTGCTTTGGACCTCAGGATTTAAACCACTGGGCCTGACTCAGTGAATATTTCAATAATACTCTTCTTAGAGTGTCCAGACCCCCAATTTCTCCCCCCCCCATACTGACTGCATATCCTAAAGTCCTATGAGGGAGGCAGCACAGTGTAATAGGATGGGAGGTAGCCTGGAATCCCAGCTCTGGCACTTAGGACTAGTGGTGTGACCTTGGGCAAGTCATTTCTGCTCTGAGCTTCAATTTCCTTCTCTATAAAATTAAAGGGTTGGGCTAGGTCACTTACAAGGCTCCCTCTGCTTCTAAACATATCACTTTTCCTCCAACATTTCCATGTTACTCAATTTAATGAGATGATAAATGGACACAGGCTAACTGGGATACTGTGCCTGGATTTCCCCACCCCCCCCACTCCTTTAACCAGGGCCATGCTGGGAAATGGCTAACAGAGGGCTCTAGGAGGGAGGAGAGAACAGAGCGCATCTTCAAGTTTAATCTGCTTTATGAAGGTTTTCACCAGTGCTTTCTTGTCTAGACAATCAACAAAACAAGAAATCAAGCTCTTATCTGTAACATTTGACTGTTTTCCAGATGTAAATGCTCACAGTGAAAAGTTAACAGTCTTCTCTCTTATTGTTTAAGCTGGTTCTAGTATCCCCCTCCCTCCAGCCTTCCCTGTAGGCTGAGCCCCACTAAGAAAGCAGGGAGGTACCATACCTGACATTCCATGCAAGTGTGGCCATGGGTATATAGACATGTACATGCAAACATATATACATACACACATGTGAAATATGTGCACACATGAATGTGTACATACATGCATAAACATGTACATAAGCCTAAATATGGACATGTAACATCTGTACACATAAATATGGAGATATACACATAACTATGCAACCAAACAGGTAGACATGTGTGTACACACACATATATGTATACCTACACATATAACATGCAAACATATAAAATGCGTATGTGCACACCTGTAAATATACAGTCTACACATAAATATGTGATATATACATATAAATATGTATCTGTACACATAAATACATATATACCACATAAATATACATATACAATGTATGAATTGTGTCAAATGTTTTAGAGTTATAATCATTAGTGAGTCTGGGCCTCATGGCATCCTTCAGATAGAGGGTTGTTGTTTTTTGACATGTCATTGATATATAATGATGTCCTGCTGAAGAACCTTATTGTCTTCAGGAGGCCCTTGAGGCACAGAGAACATACTAAGGCTAGGACTTGCCCAGGTTTTCCTGTCATTTCCTCTGAATGCTTCATACCAAGCAGCATATAATACTGAAGTTATGATTATACCCATTTTTCAGAGAAACTGAGGTCTAAAGGTAAAGTTACTTGCCCAGAGTCATACAACTATTAATTAGCAAAGGCAAGATTTAAATCAAGGACTGTTTGACGCCATGTTAATAGTTCCCAAGCATAGCAAGGCATTGGTCTTCCTGATGTCCTAATGACTCAAACTCCCCAAGTAACCTCACTCTATCAACCAACAGACCTTACTAGATCCTGGTCCTCCAGTGGCCTGATTCTGATCTCAGTTTTGCTGGATTCCCTGAGGCTAAGAGGCTACATGCAGATCTTCCCCACATTAGCATCAATAACCAGAACCTCAGTCAGTAAAGTTTTGAACTTAAGATAAAGACCCTTTTACAAAATCTGGATCACTGGGGGCAACTAGGTGGTGAAGTAAATAGAGCACTGGCCCTGGAGTCAGGAGGACCTGAGTTCAAATCTGGCCTCAGACACTTAACACAAAAACTAGCCGTGTGACCTTGGGCAAGTCACTTAACCCCCAATTGCCCTCCAAACAACAACAGCAACAACAACAAAATAAAAAACAAAAAAATCTGGATCACTGAGGACGGCACCTGTGTTTTCAGAGTGTTGTTCAGTCATTTCAGTCATGGCCAATTCCTCATGACCCCATTTGAGGTTTTTTTCTTTTTAAAATATACTTATTTTTTAGTTTTCAGCATTCATTTCTGTAAGATTTTGAGTTCCAAATTTTGTCCCCATTTCTCCCCTACTCCCCACCCCAAGACTATTTGGGTTTTCTTTTGGCAAAGATACTGGAGTGATTTGCCATTACCTTCTCCAGCTCATTTTACAGATGAGGAAATGGAGGCAAACAGAATGAAGTGACTTGCCCAGGGTCACACAGCTAGTAAGTGTATGAGATCAGATTTGAACCAGGAAGAAGAGTCATCCTGACTGCAGGCCCAGTGCTCTACTGCATCACCTAGCTGCCCTATTATCTGAGTATACGTACACAATTTCATCTGGCAAGAACAAAGTGTCAGAGCAGGTTTTTCTGTACAGAAAATGATCTTAGGTTAGCAGCTTGGCATAGCAGATGAAGTGTTGGCCTCAGAAGTAGGAAGACATGAGTAGGAACCTAGCCTGAGACACTTATTGGTCATGTGATGATAACTTTGCCTTTTAGCTTCTCTTTGCTAGTCTGTAAAATGGAGATAATTCTTTTAAGTCACTACCTCCCAAGTGAGTTTTGAGGCTCAAATCAGGTGACCTGTGTAAGCCCTTTGCCATCTTGAAAGCACTTTACATAGAAAAGCCAGCTCCTTTGAAACCCTGGAAAACGTGCTTGGATGTTGGGCATGGGTAAAAGCTCTGAGTTCCTATCATCAGCAAAAGTCCATGCCCCCACATGTCTATGCCTGCTGGGGGGTGACCTGAGGAGAGCTCTGCCAGTGATCTATGCACATGATTTTTGGCTTAGGCGTGTCTCTCTCTCTCTCTCTCTCTCTCTCTCTCTCTCTCTCTCTCTCTCTCTCTCTCTCTCTCTCTCTCTCTCCCCTAGACACAGGTGGTGCAGACACACCTGTAAATTCCTTCAGCACAATGGAACTTTATCAAGACAAAGACAATCAGGACATAGGTAAGTTTTTCTTTAGAATGCCACTGTTTGTTTTCTCCTCTCTAAGGGTTTTTGCTTCATGGTCCAGCAGCATTTGGGACTCTACCAGTGACCATCAAGGCTGTTCACCCAGATCTCCCCTTCTTAGAGGGGAGGCAAAATGTCATCATAGCCAGAGTAATGGACCTGGATTTTGGAAAACTTGGGTTCCAATTGCAATTCCAACATTTATAAGCTGTATGACCATCAGTAAAATAATCACATTCAAGAATGATTTTAGTGACTGCTCCATACTATGTCCTGTGTGCATAAACAGAAACACAGAAACATATACAAGCATGTGTAAAATAAATACAAAGAAATTTCAGGATGTAATCAGGGAAGGCATCATTTATTTCAGCCAAGAGGGCCAGCCTCTTGAAGGCTGGAGATGAAAAATGGAAGGTCACATATGGTGAGTGCCAAATAGGCCACTTTGGCTGAAACTGTATGTAGGACTCCTGCTCTGGCTCCCAGAAGCCCCAAGCCGTGGAGGGATTGGGCCATGAGGAAGGAGGCCTCAATGAGACAGGTAGATGTGCCGGAATGACCCATTGATGTTAAGTGAGAATTGGAGTCTGGAAAGAGACTCTAGAGCCAGACTGATAAGAACTTCAGATGCCAAACTGAGGGATTTATATTTTTCACACAAGGTAGTAAAGAGACCCTGAAATTCCTTGAGAAATGGACAGATGGGGCAGCTAGGTGGCTCAGTGAATAGAGCACCAGCCCTGGAGTCGGGAGGACCTGAGTTCAAATCCAGCCTTAGACACTTAACATTTACTAGCCGTGTGACCTTGGGCAAGTCACTTAACCCCAACTGCCCTTCCTTCCCTCCTCCAAAAAAAGGGAAATGGACAGATGCACAAGTTACAACTATCAGTTGGGCAGGTATGTAGGGGAGGGTTTAGAGAAGGGAAGAGGCTAGAGACAGGGAGATCTATTAGGAAGTTATTGCCATAGATAGGGGAAGAGGTGATAAAGGTTTGGATGGAGGAGGAGGGGTTGCCCATTTGTGTAAAGATGTGACAGATAGGAGAAAAGCCATGGTGGTAGAATTGACACCAGATAACTGGATGTGGGGAGTGAAGGATGACTGAGAGTGAGGATGTTTCTAAGGTTAGAAGCCTGGATGACTGAAAGGATGGTGGTATCTTCGAAAAACAGAAAAGGAAGTTAGGAGAAGGGTAGGTGGAGTTTAGGAGACAAGCTGAGTTCTGTTTTGAACCTGCTGTACTTCATGTTTATGGAACAACCAGGTGAAAGTACCCATCAGACACTAGTGATATGGGGCTGGCTGGAGAGACAAGCACCAGATGTGCCAGCTACTGGGAGCCATCTGAAATGCTTGTTGAATGCATGAGATCTGCTAAAATCTCTAAGAAAGCAATCACTGAGCCTGTCCCCTTTGATAAAACAGGGAGCTCAGAGTTATGAGGGAGAGATGGGACCTGTCACCTCACTGGTGGAGGGAACTTCCTTTAAACCCATTAAAAGCTTGCTTAGAATGTGGAGAATTTTAATGTGCCTTGGCTAACAATGCCAGGATGGGTCAGAGGGAGGATGTGACCCCCAAGGCCAACTCTTTTATCCAGGAGAAAGTGTACAAAGTACCTGTTATGAACACCAGTGCCATGGATCCAGGAAGGCAGGCACTATCCAAGTGGAACAGAATGATGCAGGGGACCTGACCAGAGCAAGGTGTTCACTTGCCACATTTCCCTGTGCTGGTCAGGGCTTATTTCAGGAGTCAGATACAATGGTTAGGTACAGGGCTTCGAGTCAGGGAGCCCATGATTTGGAAGATTACCTCAGGTGTGACCCTGGGCAAATCACCTCAACTCTGGACTCTCCATTTCCTCAGCTCTTTGATGGGGATGATAAAACCTCACTCCATTGGAGGAAGGCCCCAAGCACCACATGTAAAGTGACCATGAGCAGTCTTGGCAAACTTTCAAGCACCAGGTAAATGAGAGCTAGCAGGGTTATCTTCCTGGCCCCCAGCACCCAAGTAGGATCAAGGAAATCGGGTTGTGATGCATAGCTTAAGTGTTCACATCGTCTGGATTCTCAGCCTGGAAGCTGGACTTTCTGTTTTTGCCTGGAGAGTCCTGTTTCAGAGTGGACGTCTCTGTCTGCCTCTCTCTCTCTCCTTTGAGACCTCCACCCCATAGACTAACGAGCCAGACAGCACTGAGTGATGTGACTATGGTAGTGGTGCCGAATCCAAAGGCTACAACTTCCATTTCCATCAAGGGATAAAGCTTTTGCTCCTTATAAAACAAAAGGGTCAACCCCCTACAGTGTGACTGTCTTGCCCATGTGTTTTTCCTTCTCTGTCTCTTTTTACAGCCACATACATGCCTTTATTGGCTACTGATCCAGTACAAGCATTTACTATTCAAGACAAGGACAATCTCCAAACAGGTGAGGATTTCATCATTGAGTCACTCGAGTTTTTTCTCTCTGTGGCAACGATTCAATATCTTTGTTGTGCCAGGCTGTACCTGTTGGTAGACTGGTGAAGCTTAGGGACACTTTCTCAGAATGGTATTCTTAACTGCATTAAGTACAGTATATACAATCACAAAGGAAACCAAGTATATTCAAATGTTACTGAAATACTTTTTAAAAGCAAGTTCATAGAACCCAAGTGAAAAACCTCAGCTCTAAGGATTTTGATTCAAATCTTAGCAATGTATAGAAATCATGTGAATTAAGTCTGTGGCCACTACAAGTACATGGTGGCTCAATTGTGATGGAGAGATGCCCCAAAAGGGCAGGCGGCATGGCATTACAGAGAGAATGAGGGACGCTGAGCCAGGAGACCAATCTCTCCTCTGATACTTCCTAGTGATGACCACGGACAAGTCACCAAATTTCTCTTAGCCTCAGTGTCACATGTAAAATGAGCCTAATATGATCCAAAGGAACAACATCAAATGAGGATTCACAAACTCTCAAGTACTATAGAACTGTCAGTTCCTATGATTCTGCTAGCCCATAGACCAATTTTGACAGGCTGTATCCTGAGTCTGCCATCCATTATGCTACAGATATGCCTTCTAGCTTTGTGTCATCTGCAGATGTGTTAAGTGCTCCACCTGTGCCTTTAAATAAGTCACTGATAAAAATATATAATACCATAGGGCTGAGCACAAATTACTGGGCCGTACTACAGAAGTTCTTCCAAGTTGACATTGAAACATTAATGACTACTCCAGGCACTTAGTCTGAATCTAACTGTACTAGACAAGTCCACATCTCACTGTCTTCTCCACCAGAATAATGTGAGATATAGTTTCAAACACTTTGCTCAAATCTAGGCAAACTATATTCTGGAGTTTTCCCCTTAGTTTACCATCTTAGTAAAAATAAGTTTAATCAGCCATGACCTGTCCTTGATGAAGTCATAACTATTTGTTTTTAGTGATTGCTGCTTTCTTTTCTAGAGATTCACTAACCATCCCTTTAAATATATGGTTCAGAGCTTTCTGACAATCAAAGTCAAGCTTCAGGGTTAGACTTTGAAGACTATCCTCTAACCATCGACTTTCCCAACTCCTCCTACCCAAGTTCAGTGAGGGAGACTTGCTCTTGGCCCAAGTAAATGACTATCAAGTCGATGAAAAAATTAAAGGCTGATGCATCCTCAACTTCTTCTGGGTGATAAAACTTCTAGTCCACATAAAAGAAAGGCTGCTGGTCCTCTGTGCAATGTGAACCTCTTTTCCATGTGCTTTTCTTTCTTTACGGCCACATATGTGCCTGTGTATATCACTGACCCAATACAAACATATACTTTGCAGGAAAAAGACATTCTGCATGGAGGTAAAGATTCCCTTATTGAGCCACTAGCCTTCTCTTTAAGGGTTTGGATTAATGGCCTCACATAGAAATCATGTGAAGCACAGTATGACCACTGCATGGGGACCATTCTCAAGCCATCTTTAAAAGGTGTCTGAAGTGGAGATGCAGCCTGGTATTTTGGATAGAATACTGGGCCTGGAGTCAGAAATACCTGGGTGCAAATCTTCCCTTTGACACTTCCTAGCCTCTCTGAGCCCCACTACTCCCATCTGTGGAATGGGAACTACCCTGGTAGTCATGGTCTCTGTTCATTACTGTGACTCTATGTTTGCTAATATCTTCCAACAACTGGCTCTCTCATCTTATTTCTCTAATTATACCCACTATACGTATCCCACAGTACATGAAGCCAGAATGCTTTTGGGTCCATAACTGAACCTAAACCTTATGCAAAAATACCAAGTCTCCCAAGCCCTTAACAAAGTATGGGCACAAATGTCTGCAACTCTTCAGACAAGGCTGAAGTGCTTTGTTCAAGGTAAGACAGAAGGAGTTAGGCCAAGATCTATCTATGTATCTAAAGGGATTTTCCTTTCTCTAACAGGCTCCTACCCACCCTTTTACTCATTTGAGACAATGCAACCACATACTCTTCAAGACAAGGAGAATGAGCTTGTTGGTGAGTACTTTATTCGTCCAATAGGACGGCTCTCGAAGGATTTTGACCCATAGCCTCAGAGTGTATGGAAATTTTCCGAACTGCACCAACAGCCTTTGCATGTGGAGGATGGTCCAATCATTTTGGTAACGTGTTCATCTAGATCCCCCTTCGATATGGGAAGGTACTGGGAGACAGTGGGTAGGACGTTAGTCAACTCTCACCTATAACATTCACTAGCCATGTGACTCTGGGCAAAATCCTTTAACCTCACTAAACCTCAGTGTCTTCATCAGTAAAATGAAGACAATAATACCTGTAACACTTCTCTTCCAGGGTCATTGTAAAACTCAAATGAAGTACTGTTTCTGAGGCTCTTTGGGGACTTTCAGCATTCTTATTAATCTCTTCCCCTTCTATGTTACTGAGTATTGCTTTAGGACTCTGACCCACAGTGAGCACCAATGGGTTGATACCCTCATCCTCCACCCCAGGAGGAAATATTGTATTTGTTAATAAGTTTAACAGTGATTCCTTCTCTGGTCTCATCTCCCTTCGTTAAATTCACTTCTTTGTTGCATAGTTATGTGCTGCTATGCATACAACTTGCTTTTATTTTCTTTCTGACTTTGGGGTTAATTTCCAATATTTAAATTTGTGATATGTTTTTGGTTTATTTCTCTATTCTCTCTTTGTGTTCTGGCATTCGAGTCTAAAATAAAATTCAAACCAACCAACCAACCAATGAATACCCAAGCAATACTGGTCTTAGCTTGTCCTTACCATGGACAGAGCTGTTAACCAAACCATGGCATATCAGGCAGAATTAGGCACTGGAGCTCCCATCCATCTGGCACTTAGCACTTAATAAATGCTTATTGATTTGATTTATGCATAACAGTGCCATGAGGAAGACACAGTATTATATCCATTTCAGATATGAGGAAACTAAGTAAAGCTCAGTAAGGGTAGGTTTCTGGTCTGTGCTCATAAGAAAGAATGCTGAGGAATGCAACTTACGGTAAAAAACAAAACAAAACTATTTTCAGGGCAGCTAGGTGGCGCAGTGAATAGAGCACTGGCTCTGGAATCAGGAGGACTTGAGTTCAAATCCGGCATCAGACACTTAACACTTACTAGCCATGTGACCTTGGGCAAGTCACAACCCCAATTCCCCTAAAAAAAATACAAAAAAATATACTGTTGTCAATCAACACAACTCTGTGATTAGGTAAGATCTGGGATCTAATTAGTTTGGTGGGAGCTGCCAAAGGAGAGCAGAGGGGAATGAATTGACCTTACCAGTATTTCCTGACTTTGAGGTTTTTCACATATCTATATTTCCAAATAAATGGAATTCCATTGGGGAAAAAATGATTTCTTCCCCCGTCTAAGAATACACTAAGGCCAAATGATCCTGGTCTCCCAGCAAGGGGGCATATATACATAAAACTATGCAAAAGGAATGGACCTTGCTTTAATCCAATGAAAAGCATCACTAAAATCCAGAGACAGTCTTAATTTGTATTGCAGAAAAACAAGAAAATAGCATCATCTTCATTCCTCTGTCATAATTCTAGAAATGCAAACAAAGGCATAACTGTTGGTCAAGAGACAGTATTTGTGTCAGTATTTGAAGATGAGTGTACTTAGAAAAAACGAATTCAATCAGTTAATAGCTTTATAAAATATAGTTGCAAATTTAAGGTAAATTTGTCAAAATCATGAGCATGTTGATGTCCTGCTAACAAAACCAAAGAGCAAGCAATAAAAGAAATCCTGTATATAAAGAAAGAATGTATAGATTATCTGAGAGTTAACCTCCTACAAACATAAATCAGCAAGCATTTGTGAAGTGCCTACTGTGTGCCAGACACCAGAAATACCAACACAATTAGGAAAGTCATTACCCTCAAGTATCTTAAAGCTCTATTTAATGACACACATTCTCCGTTAGTAACTACAAAACACCACAGAAATAATGGCAGATAAATAACTAAAGAAAGACTAAGTGGCCATGGTTAGGCTATGCAAATATAATCAAAATATCATCCAAATTAATTTATACATTTAATAATATAGTCATCAAATGACCAAGGAACTACTTTTTAGAACTGGACAAAATAACAACAGAGAAGCAAAAGATCTAGAATCTAGAAATCAGAAAAAAGTGGGGCTATTGCATTAATATCTTTGACATCAGAATATGAAGTCATAATCATCAAAACCATTTAGTAATTATTTAAACAAAACACCTAAGTAGATTAGCAGATTTTCAAAAACCAGAACCAAGTGAAAATGGCAGGTCAGGATCTGATAAAGCCAAGAAGAGAAACTTCCTAGGAGGGGCCTCTCATTTTTGAAAAGAGCTGCTGGGAAAATGAGAAAGCAGCTTATAGCAATTAGGTATAGATCAGCATGAGAACATTTCTGTGCACTGATGGAGAGACAGGGAAAGAAGCAGAAGAATATAGATTCTTTGAAACTACAGTAATCTACATGAGAATATCCCTGAAGAATGTGCACTGCATTCTAAGTATTTCAGACACCAGTAATGGTCCTGAAGAACAGATAATGAAAAATCCCCCCTCTCCCCTCTTGGCAGAGAGTGGGGGGAACTGCAGGGGCAGAATGTTGCATACAGTGCTACATGTGGTTACTTTACCTGGTGAGGTTTTGTTGATGGTTTTTGCTTAATTGATATGCATGTATTAAGCATCCACATTAGGCTCTGGGAACATTAAGAAAAAAAACCCCAATAGTACCTGAACTCCAGGACTCTTCACTTTGCTGGCTCTCTGTTACAATGGAGGGTCCAATTCCCAGGCCAAAGTAAGAGGTGAAGTAAGTATGTAGAACCAAGTAATCCAAGTAATACAGGATGTTCCCAAAATCTTAGGGCAGTTTTAAGCCATTAAAGCCTAAAAACTGCACTGAGATTTTTGGAACATGATGCAGAAAATAAAAAAGATAGCAATAAAATGGACATTTTTTCTTGTTCTTTCTTTTTTTTAAGAGGGGAGAAGGCAGCATAATTGGGGTTAAGCAACTTGCCCAAGGTCACATAGCTAAGTAAGTGTGCCAAGTGTCTGAGGCCACATTCGAACTCGGGTCCTCCTGACTGTAGGACCTATTCCAGGACTCTATTCACTGCGCCACCTAGCCGCCCCATTTTTTTTAAGGTCATGAGCTCAAACTCCTGTATGACAAAGTTCCTCATTTAGGGCCTCATTAATCCATTCAATATGAGATGCTCTTTTTTTTACACACAGTACCTGGCACAAAGTAAGGGCTTTAATAAATACTCCTTGATTCTCTGCTCATGCTTCTTGTCCCTTGTCTTCTAACAGCCTCAAATATACCCATATATTCTCTTGGCACAGTGCAAGCACATTCTTTCCAAGAACTTCCTCAAGGTGAGCATCTTATTCCTGAGTCCCTCAGGTGTTTCTCTCCTGGCTGTTTGATGCAAGAAGTGAATTGTTGGAAATGCATGAGGAGTATCATAAAAAGTAGGCTTATGAGCTGATACTAGAGGGGGACCTAAAGAGATCTGCAAAAGAACGTGAAAGGCAGCATGACGCAATAGAAAGAACACCTGCAATTCCAAAACCTGGGTTCAAATTCTACCTCTGATATTTATGAGCTACAAGTTTGAGCAAGTAACTTCAGCTTCTACCTTATTTAACTGGGGAGGGGGAAAGAGTCAGAAGAGATGAGAGAGGATGGGAAAGATGATTGCTAAAAAAATCAACAAAAATATTGACTCTATCATTAGAGGATAATATCAAAGGTAATCAAATGTTTTGTTTTGTTTTGTTTTTTCAAAAAGGGGAAGTTAAGGGTGTTGGATTAGTTGGACCTCAAGTCCCTTCCAAAGTTAATAGGTCTAGGATGCTATGTGTGACCTTGGGCAAGTCACTTCACTTCCTTGGGCCTCAGTTTCTTCCTTTGTAGAATAAAGGAGTTGAACTAGATGGTTTCTGGAGTCAATTTCCACCTCAATATCTCTGATATTATTGAATGTACCCAAGCTATTCTTGGAAGGAAACTAGGGCTTTGAGCAGGTGGTGTGAGGATGCATGGCAAAAATGGTACCAAGATACAAAGGGACCAAGGCAGGACTAGATATGTCAGGGAACAGCTGGCAGGCCACTTGGACTGTGGGGAGAAGTATGAGACATGAAAAAGAAAAGAAAACGAGACAAGAAATGTAGAGGGAAACCAGAATGTTGTTGTTGTTGCTGCTGCTGCTGCCATTGCTGTTGTGGCTGTTGTTGATGATGCTGTTGTTCAGTTGAGTCCCCATTTAGGGTTTCATGACACCATTTAGGGTTTTCTTGGCAAATATCCTGGAGTGCTTTGCTATTTCCTTCTCTGGCCCATTTTACTGATGAGGAAACTGAGGCAAATAGGGTGAAGTGACTTACCCAAGGTCACACAGCTGGGAAGTGTCTAAGACCAGATTTGAACCCAGGTCTTCCTGACTCCAGGCCCAGTGCTCTATCCACTACAGTGCCACCTCGCTGCCCCAAGCAAATTTTGGAGGGTTTCAAGTACCAGACTGAAGAGTTTGTGTTTTATTCTGGAGGCAATAGGTAACCACTAAAAGTTCTTGAGTTGGGAACAACTTCAAAGGTCAGATTTGGGTTTTACAAATAGCAGTTTGGCAGCTTCGTGGAGGATGGATTGGAGAGGGGAGTGACTAGATGGAGAGAGCGCTTGGGAGGTCACAGCAATCATTCAAGCAAGAAGTTATGAAACCCTTTCCAGTGCTGACTCCGCTGGACTAATCTGTCATGCAATGATTCTCTTCTACCACGAGCTGCTGTAGCTCAGAAGCTACCTCCAGGCCAGCTCTTTTATTTTCCACTGTTATCATGCTACCCCATGAGAAGCACTGAATGCCTTTAAATAGCTTCTAGTTGGGTAGGCAGAGTCTGTGTATTTGTTTATTAAGGTTCTTTGTCCTTCTCTTCTGATGTCCCAGTCCTGCTTGATCCAGTAAGCCAGACTGCTTTTGACACAATGCATGAGTGTCCAGATTATGCCATTCCGAACTGCGCAGAAGGTATGACCCCCACATGCCTACCACCCCTGCATGGAGACGAAGCTATTGCCTGAGACTGTGTCAGTGGTCCATGTATGGTAATCCCTTTTTTTTGCCTCTTCTAACAGAAACATGTGCACCATTATACGCTCTTGAACCAGTACACTCTTTAGAAGCCAGTAACAACTACCCTGATGGTATGTGGACATTTCTTCATTGAGTCTTTTGAATTTTTCTCTCTGGGGGTTTTGCTTCATAGCCTTAGTTGTACATGGGAGTCATCTGAATGGTGTCAATGATCACTGCACGTGGAACGACCCAAACATGTACAAAGATAGTCTAAATCACAAGTGGGGAACCTGCGGCCTTAAATGTGGCCTTTTGACTGAATCCAAATTCAAAAGGCCACACTTAAGGATCTAGAAGGCCACAGATGACCCCAAGGCTGCAGGTTCCCCACTGCTGGTTTAAAATGGACAGAATGCTGGGCACGGAGTTAGAAAAACCTGGGTACAAAGTGGACCTCTGACACTCTCTAGCTTTGAGCCCATGAGCGTGTCACAACCTGAGCCACAGTTTCCTCATCTATGAAATGGGGATAGTATTTGAAGCACCTAGTTTAGAGGCATGTTGTCAAGCTCAAATGACACACAGTGTTATTATTTTTAAAGCAGACAGCCTATGAAGCCCAGATGCCTCACTTTTGTGTCATGGGTCAAGGTTGGTACTTGCCATCCTCAGTTACCATGAGATATACCATGTAGATGGGAAACATGACTGCATCTGCCCAGAAAAATGTGTCCACTTGGCAAGTTTTACCCTAGAGGGGGAAAATGTTTTGGAGAGAGATAGGGTGATTATCACCCCAGACCCTTTCTCTGGGGTGAAATAAGACTTTTGCCACTTACTAGCCATGTGGTAACAACAAAGTCACCTTCCCTCTCTCTACTTTAGTTTCCTCATCTGTGAAATGAGGGGAAGGTCTGCAAGTGGCTCAAATGAGGTGCCATACTTAATGCTCATTGCTAACTTAAAAGCCCTTCTAGCCGCTTGGAGTATACACAGAAACACTTGTTCTAAAGCCCAAGGCCCTGAGCTCATATCCTCTGAATGCCCACCCTCAGCAGTCAGAGTCTATATTCTTATCTGCTATAATTTTCCAGCAGCTCTTTCATCTTCCCCTTCTCTCCCAACTATACTGATTCTACAAACCCACACTGCTCCTGCTTTTACAAGGAAGGAACATGTTTGATGCCAAATACAAAGGGCAAGTAGCTCAATACAGGCATTTATGCAATCCATCAATCAATCAAGAAGAATATAATAAGGCACCTACTCTGTGCCAGGCACTATGCCAGGTGTAGGGGACACAAAGAAAAAAAGTAAGGCAGTCATTAAGGCCTTCAAGGACCTTAAATTGTAACTGGGGAGACAGCATGTCCCAAATGGCAATATACAAATACATACAAAATAGATGACAAGTGTTAGGGTGGCAGGGAGGGGGGGGGCTAGCATTGAGGGGGATCAAGAAAAGGCTTCTTGGTGCTCAGTCTGAATCTACCAGGTGGAGGTGAGAGGAAGGGTATGTTTTCGGGCATGGGGGCCAGCTAGTACAAAGGCACAGAGAGAGGAAATTGAAGACCATGTGTGAGGCATAGTAAGAAGGCTACATTTACTGGACCACAGAATAGGCAGTAATGTGTAGTAAAAGCTAGAAAGGTAGGGCAGGAGAGTGTAAAAGGGTTGGAATTTCAAATAATAGAGTTTATATTTCTTCCTAGAAGCAGTAGGGAAGCCCAGGAGTTTTCTGAGGAGGAACGTGGTCAGACACACTCTATAGGACCATCACTTGGGCAGCTGCATGGAGGAGGATGAAATGGGGTGACATTTGAGACGGGGACACCATTTCATCCCATGGCGTTTTCTTATGTTTTTTTTTCTTTCTCCAATTACAGATGACTTCATGCTCTTCCCTACTCAAGAAATACAAATTACTAACAAAGATGCTGAGGCCCAGTGTTTAAGTAAGCATTTCTTTATTAAGCACCTGGAATTTTTGAGTGTTTTGATTCAGTCTAGTGCCTTATGGAAACCATCCAAATAACTCGGGAAGCCACTGCCTGGGAAGAGTGGCCAAATGATGTTCCAAGTGTGCTCATCCAGATCGTCCCTTTAAGGGACAGAGCAAAACTATGTGGTGGCAGTCAGGAAGATCTGGGTTCAGATGTCACCCTGACACGTCCTAACTATGTGACTATAAGCAAAGTCACAAACTTTCTCAGCCTTAATTTCCACATCTTTCAAACTACTACATAGGGGTCTCTCTCCTATAGGGTTGTGAAGCCGAAATGAGATAATACTTGTAAAGCACTAGAAATCTTAAAGTTCTATAGAAATGACTGGTGGTGGTGGTGGTGGTGATGGTGGTGATGGTGGTGATTTTGGGGATGGTGGTAGTAGTGTTGATTATGGTGATGGATGACAATTTTATCTCCCTCCTACACTTCTTCCTCTGGCATTCTCCTCTACCACTGAGATAGGAAGAAGGAGCTTTTTTTTTTTTTGGAGGGCAGTTGGGGTTAAGTGACTTGCCCAAGGTCACACGGCTAGTTTTTTGTGTGTGTGTTAAGTGTCTGAGGCCGGATTTGAACTCAGGTACTCCTGACTCCAGGGCCGGTGCTCTATTCACTGCGCCACCTAGCCGCCCCTAGGAAGAAGGAGCTAATGGCTCAAAGAACTGTGTATTGGCATAGATGGACATGGGTCTCATGTTAAAGACTAGGTAACAGAACATTCTCCAGCCTTTTCACATACAGTACGGCTGTAATATACTTTTTAACCCATAGCTCAAATATCCATTGACTGTCCTCCTATGCAATGATCATGTCCTCAGCCTAGGTCTAGGAGTGGCAGTGTAGAGGGGGGAAGAAAGAGGGGAATGAAAAGTGACCTCATTATCTTTCCTAACAGAAGCTCCAAAGAGCAAAAGTTTAGGTGTTGAATAATTAATTTATAAACTCCAAGCATATATTACAAAGAATGAGATTCACTACAAAATACATTCTTTGCTGTGACTTCTTATACACTGTCCTCAGTTCATGTAAGCCACTAGAAGAGAGCATTTTGGGTCATGGGTACTCCGTATTTCAATCCAACATAATAGAATCTCAGTGTTGGAAAGGGACATCAGAGGGCAGCTAATCTGACCCATATCTGAGGTTCAGTCCTCTCTACGAAAATCCTAACCAGTGGGCATCTATCTCATCTTTGCTTGGAGTTCTCCAGTGATGGGGAATCCAAAGCCTCCTGAGGCAGCTGGTACACTTGGCTAAAATTATCAGGATGTTTTACTTTACAGTGAGTCTGTTTGCCTCTCTGCAACTTCTACCACTGTACCTAATTCAGCCCTCCAAGGCCAAGCAGACAAATTTCTTCCCTCTTAAAATACTTAAAGGCAATGACCTTTATTTGCCTTCCTAAGCTTTCTCTTTCTTTGTCAAAATATCTTCAGCTCCTTATTCCCTCCAGTACTCTAATAACACACATCTTACCTCCTCCATAAGATTTTGGTGACCTCTCCCAACCCCCACCCCCAGTTAACACAGTTCATCCCTGAATTACCTTTTATATACTTATTTCTCTAAATCTTGGATTGTCCCCAATAGAATAAGTGCCTTGAAGAAAGAAGTTTATTTTTGTCTTTGGATGCCTAGTGCCTAGCAAGCTGTCTTACATGGTGTACTTTATGCTCTCAATGATACCGTGTCTGCTGCATTCTGAACAGCAGACACACCTAATGACAGCTACCAACTTAAGTCTCATCAGTGGACATGCTAAACTTGGCAACTTATCCAAAATGTCAAAATAACAGCCAGGAATTAAGACTCCCGGGAACAGTAATGAGGTTGTTTTGTCCTCTTCAAAATCATTTGTTGGGAACATTTGTCATTTTCAGTGCTGCCTGGTGTTATGGTCAGAAGTCACAAAAATCGCAGAGCTGGAAAGAACTTTGCAAGTCACTTGGTCTAAGGGTCTCTAAAGCAGGTGTATTACATATCAGGGAGTGTGGGAAGAAAATAGTAGAACTTTTCTTTCTATTTTTCTTAAAAAACAAGTAAAATTACACTTTACTGGTATTTACCAATTGAACACTGACATTTTAATTGTCCAAAAGTGGCAGTGTCTGTCACATGTCATAGGAGATATCCTGGGGGAAGAGTGGTCATTCCACAATTCAGAGGGGTTGACAGTGGATTTGTGGATGAGAGTAGCTCAGTTGTCACCAAGAGATAAATGGTCCCTGATTGTGAACAACCATTTTTCAAAAGAATTATGTCATTACCAACCATAAGAAAGAATGCCCCAATCACTAATAATGACAGAAGTGCAAATCCAAACAACTATGAGGTTTCACCTCCCACCCAGCAAGTCAACAAAGGTAACAAAGAGTAGAAATAATCAATGTTGATGAAGTTGTGGAAAGACAAATGCATTCAGCATTATTACCACATTACCATTGTTATAAAAAAAATATTCCTCTGCTAGGCATATACCCCAAGAAAGTTTCTGACAAGATGAGCACAGAGAAGTATGAGTAGATCTATATGAACTTATGGAAAGTGAAATAAACAGAACCAGGGACACCATATAAGCAATGACTATAACAATGGAAATGGAAACGCACATTTTAACTGAATGCTGCTATATTATAATCACCAATCTTGGCCCCAAAAAAGAAATATAAAAGACATCCTTCACAGAGGTAGAGGAGTATGGACTTGAAACACTACTGACAATGTTCAAAGTGTTGGCTAAATCTTGTTTTCTCTGTTTTTTAGCCTTTCCTATTAGGGATGGCTCTCCGAGAGAGATACAATGGGGGATGTAGGTGATATGACAACAAAAGTTATCAATAAAAGTAGTTTAAAAATAATCCCAAACTAATCTTCACAAAAGGGACAAGTGGCCTTAAAAGATTTCTGTAAAGAAACCATAAGATTGAAGGTAATAAGGTGAAGAAAAAGAACCATCAGAGTTGCTCCTTCTATACCTAGTATAAACCAGGACTTCTTTTTTTTGTTTGTTTTTGGAGGGCAGTTGGGGTTAAGTGACTTGCCCAAGGTCACACGGCTAGTTTTTTGTGTTAAGCGTCTGAGGCCGGATTTGAACTCAGGTACTCCTGACTCCAGGGCAGGTGCTCTATTCACTGTGCCACCTGGCCGCCCCTAAATCAGGACTTTTTAAACTTTTTCCGTTTGTGACTTCTTCAACTGTGGGTCACGACCCCATATGGGATTATGTCTCATAGTTTAAGAAACACTGGATAAGCCATTCATTGGCTATATTGTGAGATTAAAACAACGATGATAAAAAGATTTGACAGGAAGTTGGCCAAAAATATTCAAAATTAGCAAAATTTGAAAGTAGGGATTTATACCCACTCTTGGTCACAGTGAACCTCACCTTTATGTGCATATTGTAATTGACCATTTTAACTAATTGATAGGATCCATTTTTTCTCACTCTTCTATAAACCTCTACAGTCTGACTTTCTGTGTCATTGTTCAATTGAAACTGCTCTCCAATGTTACCAGTGATCTCTTGATTACAAAATCTAATGGCCTTTTCTCAGCCTTTGTCTGTCTTGTCCCATATTCAGCATCTGAAGCTGCCAATCACCTTTTCCTCCTGGATACTTTGAATCCTGAGTTTTCATGATTCTGGTCTTTCCTCATTCTCCTACCTGTCTGTTCCATCTCAATCTCGTTTGCTGAATCTTTATCAATGTTATCTAACCACTAACTGTGCTTGCACCCCTAATGCTCCACCCTTGGTCAGTACTGTATAGTCTCTCACTTGGTGAGCTGGTCATGGAGATATATTTCAGATCTCTATGTAGACTGTACACCTCTATTCTCTTATCTTGAACTCCAGTTCTATAATACCTATAGGTATATATTTTATATATTACATATTATAAAATATAATATAATTTAACCTGGATATCCCATAGGCATGACAAATGCCAAAGGTCCCAAACAGAACATACTAACTTTCTCCTCAAGCCCACCCCTCTTCCATACCTTTCAGTTACTGTCAAAGGTACCAATGTCCCTCCAGTCCCACAGCTTTCCAATGTCAGCTTCATCCTCAACTCTTCCATCTCTCGTTCTGTATATTCCTGCAAAGAAAACACAGATTGGAGATGATATTAATAATGTGACCAAAGGTGTGCAAAAATAAAAAAAAATCAGAGTTGACCCTTCTGTGCCTGGCCACATTGTGAGATTAAAACAATGATGATAAATAGGTGCCAGCCCTTGTCATTTCTTCACAGATGTTGTCTTCTACAACATATCTTCTATTTCTCTCTACTCACAGATCTACCATCCTACTCCATAACCTCATCAATTCCTGCCTAGACTACTGCCCTAGCTTCCTATTTTCCTCCCTCCAAGTCTCTCCTCTCTCTAATCTCATACTCTCACTCAACCAAAGTGAGTTTACTAAAATATAAGTCTAACCATGTTACTCTATTGCTTAAACTCCAGAGGGTCCCTAGCACCTTCAGGATTAGATAGAAACTTCTCTGTCCTTTAGAGATCTTTACAACCTGGCCCCCTTGTTATCTTCCCAATCCTCTTATATACTACTTCCCTTGATATTCTCTGTGATCTAGCCATACTGGTCTGCTTGCCATTCTTCACCCATATTTCATCTCCCATCTCCCCGTTTTTGCATTGGCTGTCCTTCAATTCCTGAAATAGTCTCTCCTTCCTCACCTTTGCCTCTTACTATCTTTCAAGGATTTTCTCATACACATTCTGAATGAGGTCCATCACAGATTCTCCATCTGCCTTCCCCTCTACAGTTAACTATCTGTTCCATATTTATTCTGTATATACTTATTTATATAAATGCTGTCTCTTCCCTTAGAATATAAGCCACTTAAGGGCAGGGACTATTTTTACTTTTTCTTCATATCCCCAACACTTAAATAGTAAGCACTTAATAAATGCTTGTTGATTGACTAATAAAGCCATTAGCAAGCCTTTAAAAAACTGAATTATTGCTGATCAAGCAATGTGAGTCTCCTACCAAAACTCTCATGCTTATAGACAAACTTTGAAGGAGATTTTTCCACCCCAGAGGTTTAGTGTATTTCAAACCAATATGTCAAACATATAAAAACACAAGACTTTCTGATCACTTTGCAAGAACAATTGCAAGATGAAAATTTGCTAGCCAAATTTCTTTTTTTCTTTTTCTTTTTTGGCAAGCCGAATTTCAACACAACCTTTTCATACTTGTAAATGGAATTGAAAAACAAACATCATGATTTAGTAAGCATGTATCGGGATGTACTTTTTCCTTTGGAATCTCCACATTTCAGCCGATCATCTTAATAAACTCCAACATTAAAAACAAATAATGACAATTATCTGAAGTTAGAACCAGACCTAGAATCCTTCTAGCACAAGGCATTAAACCAAGATTTTCAAAAATAATGAAGCTAATTCACGGGCACCAATTGCATGAAAGGCTATTAATTATGCTTTTGTGAGAACAAGGGTTTCATATTGTTAATAAAATAAAAAATATTATTTTTTCATGCCATCCCTTTTAATTCTCTATTTTTGTGCATTCTAATGACATGCATAATTATATATAAACATAATTTATATATATATATATATGTATTATGTATATATACGTGTATATGGGATGCATGCTTAAAATACTTTACTCCCAGGGGTGCATGTTAAAAACATTTCAGAGATGGGCACCACCAATCTAGTACTGCCCATAAATGAACAGAAATCCCCTTACCACAGACTGAACAAATGCTTTAACTGCCCTCTTGACACATAAATGACAGTCTAGTAAGGTCTCAGGCCTGAAATCGGGGTGGTGAGGGTGATAGGGACTGGCTTAGGTTGGCCATGATCTTCACTGAGTTTCTGTATCAAAATGATCTTAGGACTTCTTACAAAATCCTTAATGGGAAAGTATTTTCTTTCCTAAAAACTGCACATCACTCACTTCATTAGTTACTTTGCAGGTTTACTGTATCAAGTGCTTGCCTGCTAATGAAACAAAAACAGCTGAAAATTTCCTAACAAGAAAAAGCATGAGACCCATTCTCCAAGATTTCCCTTACAACCTGAGAGACAGAAAATATTCAAGACAGGCCTTTTTGGGGATTTCTCCTGGGACCCAGGCTGCCTGCCAAAGCCAGCTGCTCTACTTAGCCCAGCCAAAATTTTAAAAAAAAGGGAAAAAAGCTCACAAAAAAGAAAAACAAGAGAGGGGGTAGAGGAGACAAGAGAAAAGAAAAAGACCATTTCTTTTGCAATAAATGGCAATCCCCAAACACAATGAGGCTAAAATGAGCCAGACAGCAACTTTGCTCTCAATTGGTAGACAATTTCTATATAGTATTTTCCCTCCAAAGGTTCATAAGTTGGAAGACAGAGAAGAGTCCAGCAAGTATGGTACTAATAAGTTTCCGGTACCAAGTATCTCCAAGATAAGCCACATTTGAGAAAAGTCCCTGGGGAAAAGGCGAAAATTGAATTTTGGCTCATGCTCTGAAAAAAAAGTAAGCCGAAGAGTTTAAGGACAAGTTTGTCAACAAGAACAAGAGAATTAGACTTGCTATTTTTGCTCTGGATCACAAAATTTGATTTGTCCAGGGCTAAGCACTTACAGTCAAAATAATGGGGTCAATAGAAGGGCTACTGGGGATATTTCCTCTGCCAGCTCACCTCTTCAATTCTTAGCCAGAGAGAAAGAGAGAGGGGGTGGGCAAGACACAAAGAGAACCCCCCTCAAATTATTAATTTGAGTTTAGCTCTTGCCCCTATCCCCTTCTTCACTCTCCCTCCCTCTTTATCCTTTACCTCCTCTTCCTTCACCCCTTTCTCTTCCTCCCTTCCTCCATTTTTGTTGTTGTTGAGTCATTCAGTTTTGTCCAATTCTCTGTGACCCCATCTGGGGCTTTCTTGGCAAAGATCCTGGAGTGGTTTGCCATTTCCTTCTCCAGTTCATTTTACAGATGAGGAAACTGAGGTAAACAAGGTGAAGTGACTTGCTCAGAGTCACACAGCTTGTCAGCATCTGAGGCTGGATTTGAACTCATGACAATGAGTCTTGTTGGCTCCAAGCCCAGTGTTCTAACCACTGTACCACCTAGCTGCCCTAACTCTCCCTCCCTACTCTTCTCAATCCCTCTCACTCCTTTCTATCTTTCTTCTTCTCTCCTCCCTGACTCCTTTTTTTCTTCTTGCCTCTTCCCTCTCCCCTCCTTCCATCTTTCTTCTTCCTTTGTCCTTCACTGTCCCCTCCCCCTTCCTCTATTCGTATCTCTCCCCTTCTGCTTTCTTCCATCCTTCTTTGTTCTCTACCTTCCCCCATCCTTCTTCCCTCTTCTCCCTTCCTTGCCATTATTTCTCAGTACTAAAAACCTGGCAGAGACTAAGCCAAAGGCAACGTGTGTGTTGAGAACTTTCTGGATATTCTCTCCTTTTATTTTCACATCAATCCTGGGAGGGAGGTACTATTATTATCCCCATCTTGCAGAATGAAACCAACGCAGACAAGTTAAGAGACTTACCCAAAGTCACACAGCTAGGAAGCGTTTGCAGTCAAATTTTCCTGAATCTTAGTCTGGAGTTCTATGCACTGAGCTGCCTAGCATCCATGTAAACTGAACTGAACCTGCCTGAACAGACAGTGTAAGACTCTTGCTCTTCGAAATGACCAGCTTTAGAGCTGGGTATCCGGTATATAAACGTCTTTTCTCATTGACATTCTTTATGAAAAAAAAACCCACTTGTAGAAAGGAGACTTGATTTGTATATGACTTCTCAGGGTCTTTCCACCTTGAAGATTCTGGCTTCCCTCACCCCCTGTCCTTCTCTAGACCAGAGCGTCTACAAGTCTATCAGTTGTCCACTTTGAGTTACAGCCTTTACTCGGAGTAAAACCTCAGGGGCCGTAAAGCAAATGTGATCTGAATAAGATCTCCTAAGTAATGTACTAATTAGTCCATAATGCCTGTAAAGGATCTTGGACAGATAGTGTCCCCTTTCCACCCCCAACGGTTTGAGCTCTTGGCTCCAATGGGCCCTTCGGTTCCAAACCATCTGCCAGCCAGGTGGTTTTGTACTTTGGTTGACAGTTTCCTAATACCTACGAAGCTTTTCAAAGGACAAACTCTAGCCCCTGGCTTTTACCACACTTCAGGCTATATAACTACAAGCCACTGTCTGTTCACTTCTTGTAATAGTTAGAGACACGGAAGCAAAGCCATACATTGCAACTTGGCTGATTTGGGTAGCACAAAGCATGCCTGAGGTCAGTAGCATAAAGCAGACCTGAAATCAACTTTGAGACAAAGGCGGTTGAGGGGAATGGGCAAAGAACTTGGGACAATGACTTGTGTTGGGGGAAGAGTGGGTAGAAATTGACCCCAAGATACTTCAAGGTAGAAGACGGATCAGGGAAGCTCAACTGGAATCTGGTTAGGGAAAGAAGCCATTTGGGAGCATCTTTATAGCTAATTAATCTTGTTAACTGGGTATTAAGGTCAGTTCATACAATAAGAGTAAAATACCAGTACACTATCATAGCCTTACAGCTGGAAAGGACCTCAGAGAATGTCTAGTCTAACCCTCCCATTTTACAGATGAGGAAACTGAGGCCCAGAGAGGTTAAGTGATGTGCCCAAGGTCACACAGGTAGTGAGCATCAGAGATGGGCTCTGAATATAGGGCTAAAGCTAGTATTCTTTCCTCTGTACTACAGGGCTTCTCAAGGACTTCCAGTACTCTCTAAATTTGGGCTCCTTGTGCCCTGTCCTATTTACAGTCCTGCCTATAGGAAATGAAAGTGCCCTGCCTGAGACCTGGGCACAAGAAATGGGTCCTGTCTTCTTCCTAATTATGTGACATCCTCAGTTCTCAGTCGGAGCCTGAATAGTAAAAGATCAATTATAAATGATAGTTAGGGTGATGCCAAATGGACAACCTCTTCCCCACCCCCATCTTTGTTTCTTACCCTACTCTCATGAAAATAAGGAAACTAGTTACTTTGCATTTTCAGTTCATGTTTCTAGTTCAGGAGGTCCCCTTACAGTATTTGGGTCAAAAGGGGAAAATTGCATATAAAGAAAGTGTAATAAATGCCATTTAATTAGTTCATGCAAAGTCTTTACCAGTTACCGTGATCCATATCCATTACCCAGAGTTACAGTTATTGGGGTCCTGGCAGATGGCATTAGTGTCATTAATGAAAATGAGATTACCAGTCTAGCTCTACAGACACCAATTAACACCAAGAAATTGCAGTAGATGAGCAAGGCTGGGATTGCTCTGTGACATGACATTCTGGGAAACATATTCATTGTCCCTTACAAAGAAATACTTAATCTATGTCTTTTTTCTTTCAAATGCCATCTCACTCATTAAAAAGTGTTTCTTTTTGTGAGGAGAAAAGACAGGCATGGACTAATAATAGGGATTTGTAAGGCTTCGGGAGACCCATCTAGGCCAGCTGCTCCCGCCATTTTTTGACTTAACCTAAAAATAAAGGTCTGTGGGCTCTAGAGTAATTTTCAGTAAAGCCCTCCAGGGACTAGGGCCCTGTGGTTCCCAATTACTAATAGAGATGACATTAGTTTTATTTAATAAGTTTTCATAATTACATTCTATGCTATTTGGCCTTAGGGTATGTGAACATCCATGTACAATGAAAGATTTTAAGTTCAATTTCGAGATGTCTGATTTTTAAAAAATCTTCTTAGAGAATAGCATTGTCTCTATGAGAGAATGAAGAAGACAGAATAGCAGCTGTGAAAGTAGGAGTGGGCAGTGGGATGGATTACAGGGAAGAGGAAAGGAACTGGGGGGGAAGAGAAAGGGGTTGCTGTGTAGACTTGTATCCATCACATCCCTAGTTTTTGAAAATTAGAATGTCACTATAGCTGACTTTTCATTAGCCAGAATAACAAGCCTTAATCATGCCAGAAAACAGCAAGTTTGCTATAATAATGAAAAAAAACAATCATTTTGAAAGCCTTCTTGCATAAGTTTCTTTTGATCCAGACCCATGATTTCATTTATGTAGAGAACATCCAGAGAGCAAACTCCCTCCCTCAATGCAGACTGGCAACTCTTGTTTGAGATTATTAGTAACAATAAATACAGGCAGCTCTAAATGTGGCATTATAAGAATATTCAGTGGGGCAGGGGCAGCACAGGGCCTGGAGTGAGTAGGAGCTGAATTCAAATCCAACCATAGACATTTACTACTTGTGTGACCCTGAGCAAGTCACTTCACCCTGTTTGCTACCTTCCCTGCCCCCCCCAAAAAGAAAAGAACATTCAGTGAAGGGATGTATGTCTCCCAGGCTCCATCCTGGACCCTCTTCTCTCTTTATAATATTTCACTTGGTGCTCATATCATCTCCCATGGATCCAGTTAGCATCTCTATGGAAATGATTCTCTGATATAAATATGGAGCCTCAACATCTCTCCGATCCTCTAGTGTCACATCTCCAGGTGCTTACTGAGCATCTCAAAATGAATGTGTTCCTGGCCTGGAGTCAGGAAGACCTTAGTTGAAATTGCACCTCATGTGCCAGCTGTGTGACTCTGAGCAGGTCACTTAACCCTGTTTGCCTCTGTTTCCGCATCTGTAAAATGGGGACCATAGTAGCACCTACTTCCCAGGCTGTTGTAAGAATCACGTGAGATAAAGCACATCACACAATGGCAGGCACACAGTAAACGTTATATAAACATTAGCTGTTATTATGATTATGATCTTTAACTGAACTCATTTCTCCTCCACCCCCACCTTCCCCTCTTCCTAACTCTTCCCTATTACTAGCATCCTCACAGACCCAGGGGCTCATAACCTCGGTGTCATTGTCCAATCCTTACTCTCTCTCACCTCCATATCCAATAGGTTGCCAAGTCCTGTTGATTCCTACATTCCCAAACTCTGTCATAAATTCCTCCTCATTTCCTCTGATGCTGCCACCATCTGAGTACCATTCCTCATCACTTCGTGCCTGGACTATCGCAGTAGCCTGCTGGTTGGTCTTGCCGTCTAATGTCTTTCTTCATTCCAGTCCATCATCCACTCACCCATCAAAGTGCTCTTCCTAACATTCAGGTCTGTCTGACCATGTCACACACCTCTCTGCCATTCTTCAAACTCAAGGGGCTCCCTATTATTTCCAGAATCAAATCTGTTTGGTTTCAAAATCCCCTCAAAACCTGGACCCTTCCTTCCTTTCCAGTTTCCTTCTACTTCCTTTACTCCCCTTCATGTCTTCTATGATCTAGTGACACTGTATTTCTCAACCAAGACACTCCATCTCCCAACTCTGAGAATTTTTAATGGCCTTCCCTCATGCCTAGAATGTTCTTCTTCTTCACTCTCACCTCCTGGCTTCAGGTCCTAACTAAATCCCTATGTCCTGCAAGAAGTCTTTCCTAATCCCTTTTAATAAGGGGTCACTGAAGGTTCTGTAAGAATGAAGGATGAAATAAATGGAAGAGTTATATCTTTTGGGAGGCACGGCAGGAAGGGAGGTGATTGGACATCAAAAGTGGCAGGAAAGAGGGGACCCTCCAAAGTCAGTATGAAAGATTCACAGGGAGATGTAGAGCTCAGGACAAAACTAAGTGAACACCACCAAGTGGATTTGATATTTACTGTATAAATAAGAGGCTAGGTCTTCGGAAAATGGGAGTGGATGAGCAGGAGCGGGGGCCTGAAGGAGAATGCAGTCATTAGGGTGAGGGAAGAAATGAGGATCCTGGAAAGCAAATATGGGAAGAAAATTCAGCACTCACTTTAGTGCCTTGCTTAGTAATCTGATACTGTCCAATTATATTTCCAGGGGTGTGCTACTAAAAGTTTACCAACTAGCCACAACACCTTTTTTTTCCTTTTTGAGGCAGTCAGGGTTAAGTGACTTGCCCCAGGTCACACAGCTGGTAAGTGCCAAGTATTAGAGGCCAAATTTGAACTCAAGTCCTCCTGACTCCAGAGCCAGTGCCTTATGCACTGCATCACCAACTAGGAGCCCCCACACAACACATCTCTAAGTTTAATTTACATTCACATTTTCTCCATCATTTTCTTAAGTCTTAGAGTAACAACCCACCAAATAATAAATGAAGCCCTGATCTGTGGCATTTGCCAGTTCCTGACATGCAAGCGCTCACACTGAAACTTGGCATTCAGGAGCCCATTCTCTGCTTGTCACTGTTGCACCATTTTGGCTTGCATTTGTTCTTAGAAGGCTTAGAGAGGTTGGACACATCTTTCTGGTCATTTTGAGTAATCTGATAGTCTTTATGTATTGCTGTGTCAGGAAAAAAAACCCAACCCACTACTTGGGAGCTAACCTTAAAATATAAGTTGGAAATAAAGAGGAAAGCTTTTGATCAAATTATCACTGAGCCTGTCTGAAAGCCAAACTTGCAGCCTTGCCAACAAAAGTGAATTAAGATGCACCTCCCTGCCTTCTGTGGCCTCCCAAAGCCAAGTCTTCTGATCTCCTAAGTCATCGATCAGCTCTTTGCATCAAATATAACTTTTCAAAGGCCCTGTGCCACTGGGGCCACTATGTTTATTCTCACTTCCAATAGACTGCCAGTGAGTTGGTATTTATTCTACTGGGGCAGGGAAGGATTCATCTGGTTTCCTTTGGTGTTTTTAATAACAGCGAAGATTTTTCTTCTACCTTTCCCCAGTGTCACTAGATTGCAGGTGAAGAAATTAAACAGCTTGTGGGAGTGCTAATTAGGGCCAATTATTTCTTGATTGACCCCCTTTGCTACTGCCTGGTAGAATCCATTCTCTCCTCTAGGCAAGTTCTGGTTGCAAAGCACAGCTCTGCCTCCTGGGAGTTCTCCTGCTTCAGACCTGACTGCAACACTTCTCTCCAGGGCAGTCAGTTCCTTTTAAGTAAATGCCCTGATAAAAAATGTATTGGAGTGAACAGAAATTAGCCAGATGCCTATAATACCTATCTGCCAACCCATGCAGAAAATCAGCCTCCAACGAGACATGATCTAGGCATACGCTGAGATCAGATACATAATAATCACTTTTTAATTTTTTAAATCACCTTTCAAAGCAATCTGCAGCCATGGGCCTCCTTGTATAAATGACGATGGGCTGATTGGATACAGTCTTCTCCCACTTCATAGGTGGCCATAGAAAAGCTTTGCTTGGGACATTCCAGGTCTTTTAATAATAAATGACCAAATCTAAAAGGCCTTTACTCCCAGCCCATTTCCCTTATTTTCCAGTGGACAACAATCATGAGGAGCACAGGAGGATTTGGAATCAGCCCACCCCCCCCCACTAAGTTCAAATCCCTATTCCACCACACCACCTGTGTGACCTTGGGAATAGCATTACACCTCTCTATGTGTCAGTGATCCCTGTTACTTCATTTGTAAAATGAAGGGGTCAGACTCAGTGATCTCAAAGGTCCCTTTCCAGCTGTAAACATACGCTCTCTTGCCTTTATTAAGCAACCACTGTGTACAAAGCTACTATGCTAGACTTTGGAGGAAATAAAAAGTTTAACTTAGGCTATCTCTGATTTCATAGCATAAGGGACAAGACAAATTTGTAAGTAGCTATAATATATATTTATTTATATTTACCTAATATAATTATTACCTAAGCTGATTACAGAGATGCCAGATTAGGACAGCAGAAAGGCACCAGATGGCCTTCGATACAAGCCAAAGTCGTTTGAATTTTACTTGCTAGGCAACAGGAGGTCACTGAAGATTTTTGAGCACAGGAGAGAGACCCCACATGATCATACATAAAGGAAATGTGGAAAGTATGTCGGTTAAGGCTGGATTGGTGAAAGCAGAGGCAAGGACAACTTTTCAAGTACTATTAACATCCTGGGTTGGTGAAAATGAAGCCCAGATTAATGAGGGTAGTGGCAAGAGGAGTGAGGGTTGATGTGAAAGGGGCTGTGAAGTGGGACCAGAAGGATCTGGTACCTGAAGAGGCAGGAGAGGTGAGGAAGAAGAGTCCAAGGTTACAAGCTAGGACCCAGGCAGGGCAAGCCACCACAAATGGCAGAAGTCCAAGGACACCTTGGACCCTTCATTTCCAGTGAGCTCACTACTTACCTGCCCCATCACTTGGGCTTTCGCGCCTCTTGTTCCCCTCCGGGCTTAGTTTTCATCACCATCTTGTCTAACTATTTTCACAGGGAAGGACATGACTTGCCTACAGTCACGAGGGTAGTAAGTAACAGTTTGGCTTCAGTTCTCTGCTTCCCTACCTCAGGCTCTTCCAGCTCTCTGTGAGGGCAAGGAAAAACAAGTTCACTCCTTCACCACAGGTGATAGCTTCTCCTAACCCAATGGAGGTCATCTAAATCTCAGATTACCCTGAAAACAATGCAGGTGAAAGGGTTTGTTGGAGGTCTCCACTTGCTCTCCCTTGGTAGAACAGGCCCTGAGGCTGAAATGAGACGATGTATGGAAAGCAGTTGTTGACCCTTCAATGTGTATGTGTGTGTCTGTGTCCGTGTCTGTATGTGTTTGTCTTTATCTGTGTGTGTCTATATCCGTGTGTGTCTGTATCTGTGTGTGTGTCTGTCTCTGTGTGTGTCTCTGTATCTGTGTCTGTGCCCATGTCTGTGTGATTATCATTTACCACAACTACCACTGTCATACCTTGAGCAGGCCTCGGGACTGAGCTGCTAGAAGCATGTTGCAGGTATGCTGACTCGCAGAATTTCTGAGTTCCAGCTAGTCTGAGGTGTACCTCAAATGAATTTTCCCTACAGTCTATCTGAGTAGTCACCTAAACTTCAGTGGAGGGAAGCTCCTGGAAAGGACAGAGGGAGAGAGGGATGCTGGATTCTCTGCCTACATTCGCTTGTAGGTGCTATTATCCCTACTTTGCTGCTGGTGTTATTCAGTTTCTAACTCTCTGTGACCCCTTTTGACATTTTCTTGGCAGACATACTGGAGTGGTTCACTATTTCCTTATACAGCCCATTTTTCATACGAGGAGTTGAGGCAAACAGGGCAAAGTGACTTGCCCAGGGTCACCCAGATTGTCTCACAGACACTTATCTGAGGCTGAATTTGAATTCAGTCAGATAAGTCTTCTTGATGCCAAGCCCAGCACTTTATCCACTGTGTCACCTAGTTAGGAAAACTGAGGCAAACAGATTAAAGAATGTGCTCATCTTCGCACAACCTGTAATTGCCAGATGTGAACTTGGCTCTTCCTGACTTCAGGATACAGTGGATAAAATCCTGAATCTGGGATCAGAAAACCTGGATTCAAATTCTAATAATATCACTTACTGACAAGGTGACCCTGGGGGAGTCACTCTCTTGCTGGGCTTCAGTCCCAACTATCGTACATGGAAGGGCTGGACTAATGATTTTCAAGGTCCCTTCCAGCTCTAAAGCTCTGGTGTTAACTGACATCTTAGAAGTGATTTCCAACTATTCACTCAGAGCCCCATCACTACCCAGAGAGGTAGATATTATTATTCCTCTTGGTATCTCCATTATGTAGATGAAAAGACAGGCTGGGAGAGGTTCAGGACCCCACCCTTCACATTCACGTAGCTAACATGGGGGCCGTTTGTGGATGTCTACAACCCATTCTATTACGGTGGAGGCAGCATGGTACAGCGGTGAGCACCCTGGATTTGGCATCAAGTTCCTTGGGTTGGACTCTCACCACTGCCCTCAGTATCCATGTGACCTGGAGCAAGTCATTCTCCCTGGGTGTGTTTCTCCTCATCCATAGGAAGCATGCTTTGTTGATACTGGTTTGCATGTTGCTCCTCCATTAGGTTACAAGCTCCTTTGAAGGCAGGGCCTGCCTTTTGCCTCTTTTTGTATCCCCAGGATTTAGCACGTGGTAGGTGCTTAGTAAACGTTTACTGAATCTAATCAAGATATCTGTGTCTGCAGTTCTATGACAGAAGATGGGGACCTGGTTTTCCCCTCATTTAGGCTTTTGGGGGGAATGGCCCTATTTCAAAACTGCAGTTATGAAACCAGCAGCAGTTTGATGGTTCAGAGAGGACAAATATCAGGCACCTCTGCCTTTACTTCCTACAGTGAATTCTGAGCACCTTCTGGAATGAACATGACACCCCTTTTAATTTTTAGGGTGTTTTAAGTAACAAGGAAGCAGGGATCCACAGGAATTGACTTCCCTTCTGTTCTCTGACCTAATGGGTTTTTTAAAATTCATTTTCACATTGGAATGATGGTTTTGATTTATTTAATTAGAGGGGGGAAACACCATTTGCTTAAAACCAAAAGATATGAATTACCTACTCTCACCCTTCTATCAGTTCAGCTTTCCTCATTCACCTAGCCACAAGCCCAGGATGCTATTCCAGCCCAGCACACTGGGAAGGCGCTACTTTTCACCTTAACTTTGCCCAAAGTCTCCAAAGCACCTATTAAGGATTTGTCAAAAGGGCCTGGGGGCAGCTGTCCTTATGCGCAGGCTGGCTATTTACCAGTCTTCTGAAGGTGAAATAACAGATTTATAGAAAGCCTCACTGCAGTGCTCCAAGGTTTGTTTTGTTGGTCAACGACAGTTACAAAACAGTTATTAAGGACTCATTAGGTGCCAGAAACTACACTAACTGCTGGGGTTACAAAGAAAGTCAATTACTCAAAACAGTCATTCTTCCTGGTCAACAAAGCAGGAATTAGAATTATGCCAGTCCCTCTGAGGCATGAGAAATCTCAAAAGCCCAGTTGCGGTCTTTTTGGCCTTTTCCTTTTTATGATTCCCCATATCCTTAATTATAGCTCATTTACACAATGTGTTAAAGTTTACAAGACATTTTACAGACAGGATCTCATTTGAATCTCACAATAATCCTATGGAGTAGGTGCTTTAGCTGTTTTCTCCATTTTAAAGGTGAGAAGGCTGAGGCTAAGAGTTGTGAAGGTGCTTGCCCATATTCCCATGCCTAGGAAGTGAGGAAACTGAGACAAGCAGAGGTTAAATGACTTGCCCAGGGTCACATAACTAATGAGTTTATTGAAAGTTCAAGTTCGCCACG
>CM053602.1:26661978-26690341 GCA_028646575.1 Pseudocheirus occidentalis | reverse complement strand
AGTGGTTCAGGGTGGGAAGTTGCTGGAGGCTACCTGGAGACCATAGACAATGGTGGGCCAGGCCAATTCAAGGGTGGGAAACTATTGGAACTACGGGAGCTAAAGACTTGGGCAGAGCCACATTTCAAGGCCCATGACCTCAGGCAAATGTCTTCCCTGGGAAGGTTTACTTTCCCAGAGCCTGTACCTCAAAGAATCAAGGAGAGCTCAAAAAGGGGGGAGAGGTCCCAGAGCCTACACCTCATCATTTTCATGACTATTTCAATATAAATAGTTTCCTTTGTAATCCTATATTTTATTCTCAGAAAGCTAAAGCATTAAGTACTCACTAATCAGTCAGTCAATAAGGATGTACTAGGTGTCTCCTATGAGCCAGGCACTATGGTAAGTGCTTGGGGTACAAAAAGAGGGAAAAGTCAGTCCCTACCCTTAGGGGGCTTACAACAAGCAAACAAAGATTTATAAAGAAGCTATAGACAGGATGAATAGGAAATAAGTAACAAAGGGAAGACACTAGACTAAGAAGGGTTGGGGAGGGCTTCCTGAAGAAGGTGGAATTTTTGTTGGGATTTACAGGCACCCAGGGAAGTTAGTATTATATGCTAGGCATTGTGTGAAATGCTCAGAATACAAATACAAACCCAAAAGCTTCTTCTCTGTCTCCTTTGCTGGCTCTTCATCCTTCTCTTCTCCATCTGTATTATACTTCCCTTGGTGATCTAATCAGCTCCGTCTCCTCTATAACCATGATGCTCAAATCAACCAACCTTTCCTGCCTCCAACTCTCTGCTGACATCCAGTCTCACATCTCAAACTAGATGTCTAGAGACATCTCCTACTCAACATGTCCAAACCAAATACCTGGGACTTTGCAATGGGCTATTAGAATGAGTGACTTCTCAGTCAGTAGGGCAAAGTTGAAACCCAGGCCTGACTCCAAGGCTTTCTGTCAGCTATATTTGGCTTACTCTACAGCTGCCTAGAAAGGAGACTTAAAAACTTCCCAAACTACTGGGGATTGTTTTTGTTTGTTTTCTTTTGATTTCCATTGTAGCAGAGCTTGAGGGTAAGAACTGTTTTCCTATTTTTGATTTGTTTATCCCATACCCCAGCACAGTGCCTAGTGCTAGAGCTGTAACTAGCAGACTTGGTAGTAATGGTACGGGCTAAATCAGAAGAAAGCAGGGCTGGGGTACTGTCACTGCCCAGGGTGGGGGTGGTGCAAATATGTCCTCTCAGTTTGCTGTCTGTGTGCCAAACTCCAGTCCCCTTGCCCTAGATAACAGCTCTTCTAAGCACAAGGTCTAATAAATGCTTATTGAATTGGGTTAACTTAGGGTAGTAACACGTACATCCCTGTCTGCAGGGTTTAGGATAGTTTTCTTCTTCAGAAACCATTATTTTAGGTAAGAACAAATTCTCCTCAGCCTTTAAGTCATGAGTCTGGTCTAAGTTAGGCCTGGAAACGTGATTATTTGGATTGCTAATCTATGTCCTTGCTTTCTTTTCCTTATGTGAACCCCCACAGCAGATGAAGGGAATGGCAGCAGTGGAGACAGATTTCAAGGCTCTGATGATGGGTCACAGGGAAACTTTCAGAATTGGGAAGAGAAGCAAGAACCACTCAAGACCCTAGAGGGAGAATTTGCCATCACAATGTGGTCCACAGATGAGGAAAAGAAAATGATCTCCGAGACAGTGATGGAAAGCCAGGAGCTCCCAGAAGAAGTTCTAACTCTAGAAGTGCCTAAGAAACTGACCAGAAAGAAGCTCCCTCCTGAAGAACAGACTCTCATCAATCTCTCCGATCCCAAACAACTGGCCGAATTTATCCATCAAGATAAATCACCTCATGAAGTTGAGAAAAAGCTGCCTTGCCCTCATGAACAATGTCCCAAGCTGTTCAGAGATAATTCTGCCCTGCGTAAACATATGCATACTCACGGTCCCAAGGGTCACGTCTGTTCAGAATGTGGAAAGGCCTTCGTTGAGAGTTCCAAACTAAAGCGACATAGATTAGTTCATACCGGAGAGAAACCCTTTCAGTGCAAGTTCAAAGGTTGTGGGAAGCGCTTCTCACTGGACTTCAACCTGCGCACCCACATGCGTATCCATACTGGTGATCGCCCCTACGTGTGCCCCTTTACTGGCTGTACCAAGAAGTTCGCCCAGTCAACCAACCTGAAATCTCATATCCTTACTCATGGGAAGCCAAGGTACAAGTAAAAAGAAAAAGGAAGAGGGTGCTTTTGTTCAGAAGAATATGATTGGGAATAAACATAGGTTCCCTTTGTTGTAACATTTATAGAAAAGAATATTTTCTAAATCAAATCCCATCCTCATGGTTCTGTAGGTTCACCTTATCCAAAAGAAATTACTGTGTTTTCCTCTGATTTCTACTTTGTCCTTCCCCAAATTCTCTAACTCTAACTCTAACTCCTCTAACTCTAACTCTAACTCCAACTCCAGCTCTAACTCTAACGCTAACTCTAACTCTAACTCTACTGATTGTCCCTCTACTTTTGCAGTAATTCGGGCTCACTCTTCCTTCTACCTTACCACCTCCCCACCTTCTACCCTGTATGTAATCAGTTGTCAAGTTTGGTGATCCTAGCCCTCCAATCCTTTATATGGGTCCCCTTCTCTCCACTCATAAGGATACCACCCTAGCTTATGGCTTGATCTTCTCTCTACTGGATGTTGCAACAGTGTTTAAATTGAGTTCTTTGTTTCAGGTCTTCCTTTCAACCCAGATCATCCCCTATGCCTGAGATATTCCTTAACATCAACCTATCAGATACCTTACCTGATCTCCCTAGTGTGAGCTCTCCCAAACGCAAAAGATATTAGTGTTTGCTGTTTGTTCAAGTTATAACTTCTGTGTTTACATGTGATTTCCTCAATGGATTGTGAGCCCCTTGGTGGAAGGGGTTGTTTATGAAATTTGCCTCTATATGTAAACACTTATAGATGACAAATACTTAATAAATGTTGGCTTACTGAAATGGACTTAAATTCAAAGAGGCATGAAATCTCCTTTCTTTATTTTGTCACCGTCTGGAGAATACAGTTTCCTGTGTCTTTGAGTCTTTTGTATATTTAGAAGCTCCTGTTTCTCCCAAATGGCTCCCCTAAATTCCATGAGTAGTCGGTCTCCTTGTCCCTTCTCTTCCCTGTCCCACCCCAGAAGATAAGTACATGAAAATGGGGAAATCTTTCCCTTTGAATCCCACCATAGCTCTTGATGAATGAACTTGCTCTTCAAAAATTCAAACCTATTTGAATTTTTAAAAATTTTAAATAAATCACATAACAGAAGAAGCATAGTGTCATGAAATGGGCACTGGCTCTGGGGTCTGAAGTCCTGGGTTTGAATTCAGCTTCTGAGGCTCCTGCCTGTATGAATTATCAGCAAGTCATTGAATATCTTTAGATCTCAATTTCTTCATTGTAATATGAGGGGATTAGATACGATGGCTTCAGAGGGCTCTCCTAGCTCTAGATTTATGATCCAACAAAGGACATTTGAAACAGGCAAATAGCAATTTCCTCTACAGTGGATATATAGCATTTAATGTGTCAGATGAGTGAGTATTTGCTTAGATTGAAGAGGGAATGAAATTCCGCAAGAAATCTAAGATTTCTCTTTGAATCTGTATATGTAGCAGAACATACACGCCTGCCACAGACAGAGGGCTAGATGCTAGATTGAAGAGGGAATGAAATCCCCCAAGAAATCTAAGATTTCTCTTCGAATCTGTATATGTAGCAGAACATCGACGCCTGCCAAAGACAGAGGGCTAGATCCTATTAGACTAGTGGCATAAGAAAGAAAGCGAACAAGCATTTGTTAAGTGCCTCCTATGTGTTAGGCGCTGTGCTACGCTCTTTAGGAAAATCTCACATGAGGAGCGATAAAAGGAAAGGATAGATAGTAAGAATGATAAGGTTGATACAGATTTCATACGGCAGAAGCAGAGTGCAGGTCTAGTGAGCCAACTTTTCCAGAGGTACTGGGTTATTTCTTTTGGCATGTCTATATGATACCAAAACATCTGGAGGAAAAGTGACAGTTTTAGTCACTGCCACAGCTACAATGTCACAAGTTCCTGGGAAATGGTTTTATGGAAACATGCCCTCCCAGAAAAATTGGGTGCTCATGTCAAAGAAGCAATAGGATATTAAAACATATGGAATGCCACAGTAGATATTGCATTTGGAGATAAAGGCTTGGCATTAAGAGAAGTGAAAGATACTATCCATATACTGGTGAACTGAATGAAACCCTTGACATCATTTCCACCCATTGAGAGAGCCATAAATGGTACTCAGCATTTCAGAAGGGACCAAAAGCACAGGTAGAAGATTTGTCCTGGAAAGGGAAGATACATATCATTTGGATATAGAAAAAGGGGAGAGGATGGATAAAGGTTATAGAATCAAATTTTTGTAGAACTTTAGAACAGGAAGAGATTGAAAATATGATCCAGTATGGTCTCTCCCCCCCATGCCCACTCCCCGCCATTGTACATATGAGGAAGCTGAGGCTTAGAGATGTTATGTGACTTGGCTAAGCTTACACAGTGAATTCTAAGTAGAGCTGTGCCAGAACAGGGACAGTGACAGAAAAGACAATAAAATATTTCTGAATAGGAACAAATGGAACTTAAAAGGTCATTTGTGCTTCAAATGACCTCAGTTAACTTGTTAAATAGGAGACTGAGTCAATAAGGTTAGGAGATGGAGCAAAGTACTAAGTAAGGGGTTGGGCAAGTATGACAAAGATTCAGAAAAGCCACTGTAGTTATCATGATAAGAAAGCAATGAGATAAACAGAAGGTTTATCAGGCTGGAGTGAAAACTGGAGTTGGCCTATAGAGACTCTGGAATTAGAGCAGACAGATTTTTCTTCGGCCCTAAGTCTGACTGTACTAAAAGCTGCCCCAAGTGTTTGGTGTCTGAGCAACAGCCTGCTACCTCCAAGATGTAGGAAAAAATATACACAGAGAAAATCCAAATTAAAGATCAAAGACTTTCCATTTATAAACAAATACTGAACCAATTAACTGAGAATCTTGGAATTTGGAAGAGATCTGTGATACCATCTTAGTTCAAACTCTTGTTTAGTGCATGCATGAACCCCAGTCACTGAGATAAATAAAGATTTGGGTTATTCCTGCCGGTCTGGATCAATTTTCATAGGGGTTGGTCCATCCATGATAAATCAGTGCAGCTGGGCATAACCACAATCTACCCTAGCTCATCTGGCAATGTGCATCCACCTGTAGTCACAAAGTTGTGGCAGACCATACAACATTCTCCTGTCCTGCCTGGTGGACATGATGTGGGAGTTTGGGGATATATGCTAGGAGCCAGAGTATGAAAACAGGACCTAAGATTCTGGAGATAAGGCAAACTACAAATAGCAAAATAAGCCCTAACTCTCCCATGGGAAAATTTGCCTGTGACCCTGGGCCATCCCTGGCACTATGCCTTTTTTGTTGTTTCTGTATAATATCTACTCTTGCCTAAGGGTGGTGGTACAGAGATCTACCACTGTCCTGCTGCCAAGGATGGGTCTTGTGAGTAAATTCTCCCAATTAACCCAATCAGCCCCAATAAATCTACACATATTTAACCATGCTGACATAATCTGCTTTTTTCTTTGGTAGCTCAGTACCTTCCCATTACCTTTGGACTGTTCCTTTGGGTGGTTTGTGTCCTTACAATTGGCATAGGATAACAAGGAAATGGGCCTGGAGAGAGAGACCTTCCTTGGGGGCTGGTCCACGCACATCCTTGGAGGAAGGGGTAGCCTGCCTGCTAGATGCCTGCCCTGGGTCCAGGAGACAGGCTTCCATGGGGGGAAATCCTCGAGGTGGTCACTCATCCTAGGAGGAAGGGTGGCCCATCAGCCAGGGGGTAATCCTGGGTGTGGCCAGCTACATGAGTTCATGGATTAACACCAGTTCATTTATACCACTTGATGGAAAATTTATAGTCTCCTAGGCAAACGTTGAGACTTTCAATGTTGTTAAGAGAGATTTTGAAATGGCAATTGCTCTTATTGTCACAGGACAAAGAACAACCTTAAGGTAAAAGACAGAGGATGGTATAGGGGAAAAGAAAATGGGAAAGTTTCTCTTTCTTTCTCTCTCTGTCTCTCTCTTCCATCTCTCTCCCCTGCCTCCATCTGGACATGTCAGAGGGCAGAGAGTAAAGAGATACAGAAAGAAAACATTCAGAAAAGAACGCAATATGATTGGTAAAGGTAGTACTGGAATCAGGGCATGCAGGAAACAAGACAGGTGCAGTTTGGAACAGTAAGAATTCCTTAGGCTCTACGTATTGGTGTGTATATAAGATAATATGACCTCTGGAAGCATCTAGTAAGGACCAAACAGCATAGCAATGTGCTTGTGAGTTGTGTATATTTATCAGACAAGGAGTCAATATTCAAAAAGCTAGTAACTGAAAGTGTCACTAGTAAAGGAATATTTGGGCCACAGTCTGAATGTTTTCTGTGCCTGTGTCTCTCACAGTGTGTGAGTGCACAGAGCTTAGAAGACTTTGCCAGCAAGTCTATCACCATGTAGCTTGTTAATTAACCTTTTCCTGGAAAAAAGAATGTAAACCACTGTGGGAGGCTTTCATAAAAGGTCCTTCATTTATCTCTACGAAGGTTCTACATTTACCTCTACAACTATGGTCAGGTTCAGGGAGTACAGAGGGAAGAACAGATAAGAAAGGAATCTTTTCCCTCAGACCATATGATATTTTTATATCATAAACTAATTAGAAACTGAGTTTGGAACTAAAAGATAAATTCTCTACTGTTCCTAAATTGTAATTTGAATGTTTTTATAAATATGGAAATCTTCTAGCAAGTTTCGAGTTAGCGTTCTTTAGAATTTATTTTATGAGAATTAAGAGCATTTCCTACTTTCCCTCCCCCTCAATGATAGGTTTATTGTTTTGCAACTGGAGAAAGTCATCTCACTGATTATAAAGAGGCAGGTTTGGGGGCGGTGTCAGTGAAGTTTCAGAGTGGAAAGAGATTGATACTTAGAAATTTGACTTTTCTGGTTCACAAAAAAGAGAAAAAGTTTGTGCACATCAGGAAACAGCCAAAAAGTAATTGATTTTTATTGGAAAATTTTAGATACTTAGGGAATCTTCCAAACTAAAGTTAAAATTTAAAAAAATTCTTTCAGAATGCTATGGGAATAACTGGACCAAAATGTTAAAAAAAAATTTGTGAAACAAAGATATAAAGCTACTAATTTGTGAAGTTAAAATCACAAACTTCCTCTATTTTTGTTTTAAGGAATAGAATTTCATTGCAACCAGTCATCTTAGTGGAGAATAATGTTCATGTAATATCTATTCTATTTGAATATGATTAACAGCTAAATATATTTTATTACAGACGACTGAGTTGATATATACCGTTTTCTCTATACAATTGGAAATTAATTACTTAGTGTGCTTACACTTCCCATCTCAAATCTTTTGTTACAATTGGAATAAAGTTAGCATTTTTAAGTAAATGCATTTGCTTAACTGTCAAACCTAGGGATGGAAAGCCACTACTTGGAAAGAGTGTTGTTACCTATATTTTCATATATAGAATTGGATCCTAACCATGGTCCTTCACATTTGAAATATGGAGACAATTTACTAGGCTGTGAAAAATTAATATATGAACCAAGAAGTGTTTTGAAATTTAGTATCTTGGAGAGTATACTGGGTCTAGAGTCTGAGTAGCAGGGTCTAAGTACTAGTTCTATCACTTGATTTCTTTAGTAATACTGGACAAGTCACCTTAGCTAAGTCTGAGACTCAGTTTCCTCATCTGGGGCTGGATATCTACAGTCCCTTCCCAGGTCAATTATAATAAAAGCTGCTACCTACTCAATAGAGTGGGATGGCACTATTTTATTGCAAAGGCAACAGAATGTATTCTGGGTCTCAATAGAAAGAATGCACTGTGTGGAAAGAATTTTCTCTCTAGACAAAGCTCTTTGAAACTGAGTATAAGTCATTCTGCTTTTATGAAATTCCAAGTTACATCAACTTGACAACCTCATGATCAGACCAGAATAATCCCCTAAAATGGATAACCACTTCCTACAATTAAACAGCACTGAAGTTAGGGACTAGATGACATCATTATCATCATCATCACATCCAGTTTATGTACAAATGAAAGATCTCTATATTTATTTTTTAAAATTAATTATTTTATTTATTTTCTTGTTTACATCATTCATTTCCACCAGATTTTGAGTTACAGAATTTTCTCCCTGTCTTTTCCCCACCCCCATCCCCAAAACAGCAATCCCACTGTAAAGCCCCTCCCCCAATCTACTCTCTTCTATGTCCTCCCCCAATGCCCTTCTTACTTTCTGGTAGGGCAGGGAGGGTCTCCCTACCCCAATACCTGTATATCTTAATTCCCAGTTGCATGTAATTAATGATAATAATTACTATATATGTACATATATAGTAATTATTATATATTATATTATTATATATTAATGTTATATAATTAATATATAATATAGATATATGTGTATACACACACACACACACACACACATATATACATACAGGTTTTTTTCTTAACATTTGATCATAGAGCTTTAAATTCTAGATTCCCTTGGTTCCTCCCTTGTCACCCACCCCCACTGGAAGGACAAGCAATTCAATACAGGCTATACATTGCAGATGTCTATATTTTAAAAAGAAATACTACTTCTATTTAGTGTTTAAAACATAAAATTATCCTTTAACAAGTTTTGAGTTGTTATAATATTACATGTGAAGTTGTTGGGTTTTTTTCCCCAAAACTTATGATTTCATTAAAGGGTGGGCAGCTCCAGATGAGGCACAATCTCTCAACCCAAATCACCTGCTCTGCAATTCAATCTTACATAATTGCCTGGGGCACTGAGAGGCTAACTGGCCTAGGGCCACACAGCCCATCTGTGTTAGAAGCAGGGCTTGACTTTAGGTCTTCCTTTGTTGGGCTGTGTCTCAAGATTTAACATGGCAGGTAGCTTCTTCTGACTATAAAAATATTAGCCAGATTGTAATAGCATCCAAACTACTTGGAAGTTCCCCTTCCAGTTCTCCAAATTTTGAGAATAATGATTATTCTATTTACTGTCAAAGAAGAAAATTAAGTAAAAAAAGAAAAACGCACATCTTAGCAAAAGAAATCAAGCTATCTAGGAGGTTGGTTCAGCATAAAGAAGATCATTAACATAATGAACCATGTTAATAATGTAAATAATAAAAACTATATGATTATGTCAATATATATGAAAAAGAATTTTGACACAATCCACCACCTGTTTTTTATTCTAAAACTCTAGAAAGCATAGGAATAAATCAATCTTTCCTTAATATTGTAAATGATATCTATCTAAATCTAGGATAAAATGTGTGTAACAGAGAAAACTTAGAGGCCTCTGCAGCACAACCATTTAGAAATGCTGACTATGTTCAGAAGACACGAAAAAGGAATTGAGATAACAAACATAAAGACGAAACAAAACGATTACTTTTTAGAGATGATGTAATTGTGTCATTACAGAATCTTCGAGAGGCAACTGAAAAGTCATTTAAATATTTAATAGCCATTGAAGTTGTAGGATACAAAATAAATCCACATACTCCATTAGTAGTCCTATATGCACAAGTGTATGTGTATGTGTGTACAGATATAGATATTATAGATACATACAGGGGGTAACTAGGTGGCACAGCAGATAGCAGTGCTGGGCCTGGGGTCAAGAAGACCTTAGTTCAGTGGTTCTCAACCCATGGGTCATGACCCCTTTGGGGGTTTTTGTGTTATGTGTCTGAGGCTGGATTTGAACTCAGGTCCTCCAGACTCCAGAGCCGGTGCTCTATTCACTGTGCCACCTAGCCACCCCTAAAAGTATTTTTAGAGCTGGAAAAAAATAATGAAATTCATATGGAGAAACAAAATATCAAAAATCTCAAGTGTAATAAGGAAAAAAAGTAGAAAGAAAAGTGGTCTCAATAGCAGATCTCAAACTATACCATGAATCAATAATAATCAACTAAACAATTTGTTACTGATTTTTAAAAATATTAACCAATGTTATAGATTAGGTGTGGGCAGCTAGGTGATGCAATGGATAGAATGCTAGACCTAGAGTCAGGAACACCTGAGTTCAAATCTGACTTCAGACACTTACTAGCTGTGTGACCCTGGGCAAGTCACTTTACCCTGTTTGCCTCAGTTTCCTCCAATGAGCTGAAGAAGGAAATGGTAAACCACTATGGTATCTCTGCCAAGAAAACCCCAAACGGGGTCACAAAGGGACAGACACAACTGAAACAAGTGAACAACTATAGATTAGGCATATAACATACAGAGCAAGTAAACAAGTAGCATAGTGTTTGATAAACTCAAAGACCAAAGTAACTTATGACAAAAACTACTAGGAAAACTGGACAGCCATCTGGTAGAACCTAATAGACCTAATTAGACCTCACACAGTACATCTAAATAAGCTTCAAGTAGATACGTGACTTCCATATGAAAGACGCTATCATAAACAAGTACAAGGAACAAGGAAGAAATTACCTTGGAGAGCTCCAGAAAAAGGAACGTTTCATGACCAAATGAGGGACAGAGGCTCACATGTGCACAGAAAAATAGATATTTTTGATTATATAAAATTTCAGAAGTTTTACACAAATAAATATGATGTAGCTAAAATTTAAAGAGAAACAAGCAACTAGGGGTAAATCTCTGATAAAGGCCTCATATTCAAGACATACAAGGAACTGATTCAGATTTGTAAGACTGAGAGTCATTTCCCAAGATAAATGGTCAAAGGATACTAAAAGGGAGTTTTCAGGTGAAGAAATCCAAGCTATCAATAACTATGTGAAAAATGTTTTGAATCACTGAAGAGAAATGCAAATTCAAACAACCCTGAGGTTCTACCTCACACCCATTACACTGGCAAAGATGATAAAAGAAGAAAATGATGAATGCTAGAGGGACTGTGGGGAAAGAGATAAGTAGATACATTTTTGGTGGAGCTGTCAATTGGTCCAACCATTCTGTAAAGCAGGTTGAACTACAGTATACCCCCAAAGTTACTAAGCTATGTACTCCTTTTGACCCAGCTATACCACTACTAGGCTTATGACCCAAAGAGATCAAAGAAAGAGGAAAAGAAGTCATATGTAAAAAAAGTTATAGCAGCCCTTCATGTAGTGGCTAACTGTTGTTACTAATTAATCGTCATTAGTTAAACACTAAGGATGTGTCTTCCATTTGGGGAATGGCTAAATAAACTTCAGAATATGGATGTGATAGAAGTATGGAATGATGAAACGTAGAGGTATGAAGACACTCAGAGGAGCTCTATGGAATTGTGGCAGAACCAAGTGAGAACTAGGAGACCAATACAAACAAAGGTAACAATACCACAGAGAACAACTTTGAAAGACTTTAGAACTCTGATTAATGATATGCCAAACCATGAGCCCAAATAAAGGATGATGACGCGTGTCATTCACCACCTGAGATGGAAGTGATGAACGTAAGAGGCAGAAAAAGACAATATTTTTGGCCATCAATGACATAAGAATTTCTTTTTCCTGACTATGCAGCTATATAGTGCATATTTGCTCAGTGGGGATCAGGGAGCAGTGGGAGGGACAGATTAACAAACAAAAAGAGAAAGAAAAAATACAACAAAATATATTTATGTTACAATATACCCCATTATTTTCAATATAAATTATTGTTGCTCCAAACTAAAATTCAGACACTGAGCCACGCTGCCAAAGAGAAATGGTAGAAATATATTGCATATTTTTACCACTAAAAGAACAAAGAGATAGGACATTTATTGGGAATAAATGAGAAATACTAACTGAAAAAACAGTGTATTAAGTGTGCAGAATTTAAAGAAGATAGCATTTGTATTACAAATCACTATTTCTAAGATACATAGGCTACATAATAAAAAAATGAAAAAGAAATGACTGTAAAAACAAAAGATTAAAAAATGTTTTAAAAAGAAAACAATGTGGGAACAGGATGAAATATATATGATCCTCATCATGCCATTTATGGATTTGCCCAGAAGATGCCTATGATGGAGTCTTCCTCCCATCAGCCTAACTCTACTGCTAGCCACTAGACAGGAAATAGTAGGCAGAAGATCAACTTGTCTCAGGGTGATGAGCATAGAGATAAAGCAGCGGTTTTCAACCTCTGGGTTGTGACCCCTTTGGGGGTCAAATGACCCTTTCACAGCGGTTACCTAAGACCATCGAAAAACACATATTTCTAGCTTCCCATCACAGCCTCCTGATTTCAGCATTCCTCAGAAACCCAGGTTTGTGACAGAGCACACTTTGAATCATGCCCCATTTTCCCTAGGAAGGGACTTTCCTTCACACTAATTGTCTTTATAACTAGCAGGAGTTGCCACTATTCCCCCAAGCACAGCTTGTACAAACAACCTAAGATGATACCCAGAATACAAATATTCACCCAAAAATCCAATTAACATGGCAGGTCTGTCACAATAGGTATGTGTGTTATTTATCTCAATAAATTATTTCAGCATTGGGATGGATCCAGCACGTGTCAATAGGAGGAAGCCACGAAGATCCCAACCTGGCTGTATCTTGTTAGCCAGGAGGTTCTTGCCCATGCCCATTTATCAATCCTCCATCGTGGTCTCCAACCCACTGTGTTGGAGGCCTTCTTCTAGGTCTTGAAGCATTCTTTGGAAATCAGTGCTGGACTAACATTGGCCATTGTCATCCCTTGTGCCCAGCTCACTACACTGTAAATCCACTGTCTTCTTCTAACATACGTTGTCAATGATAACCTTGTATGTGACATTTTTTTAAAATCTGAGGAAGCTTTCTTTTTGGTTACAATGAATCAGAAATACAAAGATCTCTTGAAATGAACAGTTACTAAGAATCTGACAAAATTTTAACATTTCAAGGAAAACATGTATGAAAATCGTAGTAACATATAGGGTGAGACCCAAAATTGGTCTGCACTAAAAACTGGTTTTCAATGCTTAATGATTAAAGTATTACTGGAACCCATCTGGCAGTCATCTAGCCTCTCCATCTCCAGTCAGTTAGACTTAATGGTCTCTCCCTTTACTGCAGGTATTTGGCCTGCTCAATATTACACAATGTATGGGTGAAACAAATCCCAAAGTACAATTTATGCAATCAAAACTCAAGCCGACTTTGAATACGTATAATATTTTAAACTATAAACTCACAAGACGCAAATTTTTATTGTTACTGCTTGAAATTTGGTTAAGTTTGTTTTCTGGAACCTTCTAATTCCTACCACCCCCATGTAAATAAACCCTAAGTGTAAGTTCCCATCTGAGATAGGCTAACCTACTTTTAAGAGGAAGCTGAAATATTGTATTAATGAAATTTTAAGTTTTGCTACAATCTTGGATGTCAAGGAAAATGTCAAATTCAAGGACTAAGTATGCAGTTTTCTATGGAACCCACGCTATGGGATCAAAAGGCTAAATAAGGAAAAGGTGAGGGTCCTAACACATTAGTCACATGAGGGACAGGGCATATTTTAGTCACCAAGTAGTCATATTTATGTTCAGGCAGGAATATGGCAGACATACACATGATGTAAAACCAAGTACAAATTTGTTTTTAAAAAATGATTCAATGCAGTATTTAAAACTCAAATGAATCCAATAAATGCATACACTGATGGCTGAATAAATCCCATAAATTCTTTTGAATAGCTGACTGGTGTTCATATTTGTCAGGTCCAGGTCCAGGTGTTGTTGACTTTAGCTGCAGAGGAAATAGGGTAGATGATGGTAAACCTCAGTAGTGGTGTTTATTAACTAGGTCACGCAGTGATCCTTTTCTTGCAAACATGTATGCATCCAGCTGGTTATCCAGGTGTTCCTTGGTCAGAGGGGGTAAAGAGGAACCTCTACCACGTCTCCTGCGGCCTTGGTCAAAGCCCCCTCGGCTCCGGGCCCTGGTCTGACTTCTACTACCTCTATCACCTACTCCAATGCTGCTGCTGCTGCTATTCTCACTTACAACTCCGTGTGCACCTCCTCGGGCCAGTATACTTCGGGCCAATGGTCCATGGGTCATCAATAGTCTATGAGCTAATGCTCCTATTCCACCACTCCCTACTCTTCCAGGGCTTTCCTGACCTCTGCTACCACCTCTTCTCGAGGCCAGTGCGGGAGATACAGCCCGTCTGCCTTGGGGCAGTTCTTTCCATCGGAAAGAGGCCAGCTCTCGAGATGCCCGAGCTCCCCGAAACGGAACTCTTGTGGCACGCCCTCCCTTCCCTCCCCGCATATCTCCACATGTCATCATGGTTCTATGGCTGGTGGGCAAATCCCTACCTCCAGCCACTGATACCCTGGTCACAGGTATGGCATGCCAGCCGAAGTGGGCCTGGATGTTGCTCTTACCCAGACGTTTCTCTGGTTTCACTGTCACTGGGGTGGGGGCCGAAAAGAAATTGTCCAGCTGGTGGGCTAGCTTTCGATGTCTGGATCCAGAAGTGGTGGTGGTGCTGGCACGGGGGCTGGCAGAACAGGAGCCCCCAGACTGCTGCTGGTGCTGGTACCGTTGACAATATTGTTGCTGGTGATGATACTTGTAATGCAGCTGCTGGTGCTGGCACTGCTGGTAGTATTGCTGCTGCTGCTGCTGCTGCTGCTGCTGTTGCTGCTGCTGCTGCTGCTGCTGCTGCTGCTTTAGGTACTGCTGATACCGCTGTGGCTGCCGATGACATTGCTGCAGATGACGACCCCGTTGCTGCAGTGTGGACCTGAGAGTCACTGGAACCAAGTGCTTGTTCTTCATCATATCAGAAAAGCGCTGGTTCAGAGTCACTCTGGTAGTATCCCTTAGTATAACCCTCAGCTCGGAGGCGGCCTCTGTCTCTGGACTGGATGAATCCAAGTCCAGAGACTGTGCTGGGACTGAGGAGGTGTCCTCTGAGAGCCTTCTGGCACGAGATCCCCACTGGCTGAGACTCTGGCCACACATAACATCTTGGGGGTCAAATGTAGGGCCTCTCAGAGGGAAGGAGTCTTGGGGTTCGCGCTCACAACTGCTCCACGGCTCCGTTTTTTTTCTGGAAAGTGTTTACCCTAAGAGACGTCCTCAGTTTCACTAACCTGTCTCTTGGGCCCTCTGCCCCCAGAGTCCTCTGCGTCCGCTTATTACCCCAGCCCCTCTTCAGCTCTGAAATTAGAGAAGCGTACAAGATGGCCACCAAGTACCACTCCCTGAGGTGGGGCATTGTGGGTTCATACCACCTCATTGGGCCACTGAAGAGAATCTTGGCTGTGATTGGCTGCCTGTGTCACCGTCACGAGAAGGCTATTGGCTGGAGTCAAAAGATGAACGTCTAGGCTGGGCTTCTAGGTCCAATCCCATCAATGGTTACTTCCCATCTTTATTATGCAACAGGGGAGGCAGGAAGATCTGGATTCAAATACCTCCTCTCTATTCAAGTCGGTTCTCAATCTTTTATGTGATGGGTGCCAGTCTGAATAAGGTGTTTCCGCACGTCCATCCTCTTTAATAAAAATAACTGGATTTTACTCCACTACATATATTTGTCATGCCTTCTGCTTCCTTACTTTTTTATCCAGTGGGGGAGGGGGAGAATTTGGAACTGGAAATTAAATTAAATTAAAAACAAATTATAAGTACTCCATGAACTCCAGGAAAACTGTGTAATATTGTCAGAGTAACTGCTAATGTCAGAAAGACATATATACCATGATCACATGTGTTGTATATGTGTTCTGAAGAATCAGCAATGGGATAATCAATAATGGCCTTTGAAATAATACAAAAATGTGTACAAATATGCAAACACTATCCTATTCCCTGGGTGGATGACTATGAGTATAAAGATCAATCTTTATTGTGCTTCCTCTTTCCGCTTATACCAGACATGTTATTATTTCCAGAACCATTTAGGGTCCAGATTTTTGTGGGATTCTTTCCTTTTTACATTCCTTTTGAACAAGTGAGAGAGAATCTTTGGCACAGACAAAAGCTCAAGAGAAAGCAGTTGTTGTTACTGTTATTATGGTTGTTGTTGTTATTAAGTCATATCTAACTCTCCATCCCCACATTTGGGGTTTTCTTGGCAAAGATACTGGAGTGGTTTGTCATTTCCTTCTCCAGCTCATTTGACAGATGAGGTAACTGAGGCAAACGGGGGAAGTGACTTGCCCAGGGTCACACAGCCTGGAAGTGTCTGAGGTCAGATCTGAACCCAGATGTTGCTGATTCCAACCCCAGCACTCTATCTGTTATACCAAGTACCTGCCTTAAAATAAAGCAGTACTGATGGAAAATCCTCACAGGAAATCCCACTCTACATTGTATGAACTTTAAAAAGACTGCAATTATGTTTCTCTTTGCATAATGTTAACAAAGGAAAGCAACCACAGCTTCCCTTTCCCTCACTAAGACAAAAACAAGGTAAACTTTTTTTTTTTCTACTGCTATTAGGTCACCATTATGATTGCAGTGATTTGTTATTGCAATGATTTTTCCTTCAACGGCAAAAATATTGACTATTTGGACTCTTCTTATCTGTGAGATTCTCAGGCCCTTATCAATTCTTATCAAATGACCATGATGCTGTAAAGACAGGCCTGGATTTAGAGTCAGAACACCTGGGTTCAAATACCAGCATTACCACTTAACTGTGGGTCATTTAACCTCTCTGGATCTGTTTCCTCCCTCTAGTACTGAGTCTGTGATCCTGTGAATGCTCTTTAAACTCAGGACCACTTTTTAAAAGAATCAAATACAACATATTTTTAGCCCTTGGTAACACTACTTAGGTACTGACCAACATCTGCACCAGAATTTTCTCTTTTTTGGGGGGGGGCAATTAGGGTTAAGTGACTTGCCCAAAGTCACATGGCTGGTAAGTATGTCAAGTGTCTGAGGCCAGATTTCAACTCAGGTCCTCCTGACTCCTGGGCCAGTGCTCTATTCACTGCCCCACCTAGCCACCCCTGCACCAGAATTTTCATTTTTGAGTTAACCAAACCTAAGAGGAAGTTATACATGAATGTCAAGGTTGAGAATACACAATAAACTTGGTCCACTGGGCTTCTCATGAGGGTATCTATGGAAACTCATACTACATTTTAATGAATTTTGAACTTCCTTTCTCTAGAGTTTAGAAACACAGTAAGAAAACTCTTGAATAAATGTTTGTGAATAGAAGTGGGACCCCCTTGATTCCACATCCCAATTTCTGGGGGAAAACCAACCCCAATTGTTATTATGTTAATCCTTTGGTATGGTTAAGATGACCAGATATACCCTGTTTTGCCTTGACCAGTTCTGATATCTGACAACCAGATGTTCCAGAAAATGGCAGGACAGATCCTCTCTCAGTTGCCCCCTGTAGCCGCTACTGTATAATATTGTAAGAGGCTTTATAAATTATATCTGAATAAGCATGCACAGCTTCAATCTCCCAATTTCTCTTTGGAAAAAAAGACAGCTAGGAAAAGACCTTCTCTCCTAACCTTTGAGCTCTTTACTGCTTGCTTTGTGATTTCAGTGAACATTAGGGGCTGACACAGTTCTTTATGCTGAGATGTCTCTATCCTCCTTCTCCCACCATAAGCACAACTATGGAACTCAGCCAGGAGGTTGTGGAAAAGTGGAGTGGAGCTTGACCCATACCCACATGTTCTCTGGCACCACTCACTGGAGAGGGCTATTCTAGCTACTTTCGAAACGTAGGGATGGAAGAAGCAGCATCCAGTGATGCTCAAGCAGTAGACCATTATTATTGGAACATTGTATCTAACAAGTAAAATCATAAGGCCAAATCTGACATACTCAGTCATAGCGAAGGGATGGGCAAAGGCTAAAAGAGATAGGGGAAAAGCAGGATTTTAAAACACAGTCAGCAGGGAGAAGGTTTTCAGTGGGCGAGTGGGACAAGACTCATAGAGAAACAAATATTTAGCCACATCTTAGTTGGCAGACTGGCTTTTCTGGACTTTTGCTGCAAGGATCTGAAGGCCATAGTAAATGGAAGAAAGCAGTGGTGCCCCTTAAAGAGGCTACCTTCTATAGCCGGTATAGTCTAGCTATAATATTTTAGCTATATCAATATTCCTCCCACTTCAGTGTGGGGACATTGGAGTGCTCAGCGATGCAAAAGAGGGCTCCTGGTTTTATAGGGAGCTCCTAGTTTATGGAGAAAGTTAGAGGGTTGCACTCAGGCCTTTCTTATTAGCTTCTCAGGAAGCCCCCAGGCAGAGAGCAGGAGATAACCCTGTACTGTCAATTATGAAGCATGGGATGCTTCACCCAGAAGAAAAATATGAGAAGTCTCTGACAGAGGATGGTGTGGGCTGTGACTAAGCAGGGGAACAGGAGGAGGATGAAGATCTAGAGTCCATTATAGCAAGAATTATGGGTCTCAAAGAGTCATCTCAAAGCTGAGATTTTTCCCACAACAATACCCTTCCATCCATATTGGCTGGTCAAAGACAATGCTTCATTTATTTGACATTTCTCTAGTAGCAGAAATTGTACCAGAGCCCCGCTAAAATTCTATTGCAGCTCCCTTAAATGAATTGCTTTTGGACGTATTCCTAACTAATGGCAAGAAGGTTGGAAAAGAATTTTAACCACAAATTCTTTTGAAGAAAGAGGATATTGCCTTTCTATCCTCCCTGCGAAGTACTGAATGGCGAGTGTTCCTCCAGCCCCCTGAGGATTGATATCGAACCTGGGAACCAGGCTCAACAAGATGCTTAATTCCATCAAATGTGTGTTAGTGGGAGATGCAGCTGTGGGGAAAACAGCTCTCTTGGTATGCTTCACATTAGAGACATTCCCTGAAATGTACAAGCCCACAGTGTATGAGAGTGTGGGGGTAGATGTCTTCATGGACTGCGTCCAGATCAGTCTGGGCCTTTGGGGCACAGCAGGTAACGATGCCTTCAAAAGCATATGCCCCCTGTCCTACCAGCAGGCAGATGTGGTGCTCATGTGCTATTCTGTGGCCAACCATAACTCTTTCTTGAGCCTGAGAAACAAATGGATTGCTGAGATACGGAGCAATTTGCCTTCTACCCCAGTGTTGGTGGTGGCCACACAGACGGACCAGAGGGAAATGGGACCCCACAGGGCTTCCTGTATAAACTCAGTGGATGGCAAATGGCTGGCTCAGGAAGTGAAGGCCAAGGGCTACCTGGAGTGCTCAGCTCTTAGCAACCAAGGGGTCCAACAGGTATTTGAGTGTGCTGTCTGGACTGCAGTTAATCATGCTCGGAGGAGCAGGAGGAAGCTCTTCTCCATTAATGAGTGCAAGATTTTTTAAACCTTCAGCATGGATCACCAGGATTTGTCCCAACAGACCATTGACTAGTTTGGGGGTGATGAGGCTGGCCTTAAGATGTCCTGTTCTGCAATGAATAGAGCACCAGCCCTGGAGTCAGGAGGACCTGAGTTCAAATCTGACCTCAGACACTTAACACAAAAACTAGCCATGTGACCTTGGGCAAGTCACTTAACCCCAACTGCCCTCCAAAAAGCAAAAAAAAAAAAGATGTCCTGTTCTATGCTGGTACCTTGTACAGACTCATTTTCTTCTCCTGGACACTGTTTTTTCACTAGAAACTTTGGCTATTAGGTGTTTGACTAAAGCACAACCTGCACAGGAACCATTTTGGATGACTTCACCTTAAGCGGATTTTGTTTGTTTATTTGTTTTTTACACATCCCTTTCTTTTATTTAATGACCCAAGGACTCAGGGTTTTGCTAGAAACTGTACCATAATTTCAGATACTGAACTGAGTTTTTCACAGAACTCCATATTTAAAGACTATTTTATTTAAAAACAAAGACAAAGGAAAAACATTTAGCTTTTGCATGTAGCTCATTTTCACGCTTGGTAATTCCCCTCCTTCCACTTAATCACCAACACAAACTGTTTAAAAAATACTAAATAGCTTCTTAAGGTTTGGCCATGTGTTTGATTTATTTTTTCTTCATTTATCACAAGAATTTTATTGAAACCACTTACCATTGCGGGTTTTTTTAAACCAGGTAATTAAACTCAAAAGAGCAATGAAGTAATTATAACATCTAATTTCCCAAGTACCTATCATGCTTTGAACTTCCACAACAAAATATAGTTTAATGATCTTGAAAGCTTTCAAAATTATTTTTAATTTTAGGAACCAGTAATTTGTTGTCACTTCTATTCCTTAACAATTTTTAAAAATTGTGCACAACACAATGCCCTTTCTCACCAAAGTGCCTTGCATATAATATGTGCTTAAAAAATGTTGACTGAAAAAAAGAGGATATTTAACTATTTTAAATTTTTGACTATATATTTTAATGAGCAAAAATTTATTTTCTCTCTCTCCCTGCTGCTCCATTGAAGGAAAAAAAGAAAAGACAACCCCTGCAAGAAATGAAGCATAATCAAGCAAAACAAACTCCAACAAAAATCAACAATTGATTAAAAAATTTTATTTATATCTGCACTTGGAAGACTATATGCCATCCCTGTCAGGAGATGGATTGTATGCTTCATCATCAGTCTTCTGTACCCAAGACTGACCACCTCACTGATCAGAGTTCTGAAGTTTTTCAAAGTTTTTTTTTCCTTTTAACCATGCTGTTTTTGGTGTATAAATTGCTCTCCTTGTTCTGCTCACTTCATTTTGCATCAGTTCATACAAACCTCCAGTTTTTCTGAAACTTTTCCTTTTGTCATTTCTGATCACATACCAGTATACTATCACATTCATATACCATAATTTGTTCAGCCACATTACTGAAAGATCAGTGGGAAGAAATCAAAGACCACTCCCTCCATAATGGCCAGTCTTTTGGAGGTGTATTTTCATTCAGAGGAGATGATGGTGAGATGATGAGAAGAATTAGATGATGAAAAGAATTAGAGACTATGACAAATGAGAGAGTTAAAGAAACTGAAATATTTAAATAGGAAAGGGAAGGGGCAGGTGATGAGAGCTATCTTCAAGAAGTTAAATGTCTGCCAGGTGAAAAGGGAATGATTGTGGTTTCCCTTGGTGCCAGAGGGCAGAACCGGGACCACTGAATGGAAATAACAGAGCAGCAGAGTTAAGCTCAATGTAAAGGAAAAAATCATCATAATTAGAGTGGTTCAGGAATGGCATTTCTGACTTCATTTGATAGCTTCAAAGCGTGAATGACCACTTGATACTGCTCTGTGCATAACAGCTTAACAGATGCTTATTCTTGTATTTAAAAGATGCCATAGAGAGGATCAGACCAGATGGAATTTGATTTCAGCTCAGATTTTGTGATTCTGGGACTAAAGGCATTGAAGACCAAATAGAAATTAAGAAAAACCAAGAAAACTAGAATATTATTTAGAAATATTTAATTTGTAACTAATTGTTTGTTAATGTATAAGGTTAGAGATACTTATTTGTAAATGTATCAGGTATTCAATCCAGTTTTGGAAGCAGACCTAGGTTTTTGAAGGTGTGATACTGACAATATTTTATAAGATTTCATTTTCATGTGGGTCATGAAAGCAAGATGAAAATGGAAAGATGGCCAACTCATCATTGTGCATGACTCACAAGAGAGTAAACAATCTTGACTCTGAAGAAGAAATGAAGAAATGCACCACCTTTCCACCAGAAAGGTACAGGACCATAGGTGCAAAATGTTGCATATTCTCTTTGTTAAAAGTTGAATGTTCACCACTAGTACAGTGAGTGAGTGGGTTAGGGAGGGGTATATAAAAAATGACTGTGATGTTGTTGTTTGTCTTTTATTTGAAGAGAAACAATGACATCACAAGCTGATGTCTTGACTTGCCACGAATTGGATTTCAGTGTGGCACAGCTGCACAAAGTCAGTAGCCTCAATCTCTCTTCCAGAGTTTTCAAAGTCCAGTGGTAAGACACTCTCCTCCAGTCTGGCATGCAGTGGATGACCTTGGTGTCTTCAATGTCTGACCAAGCTCTAAGCAGTTCACAGCTTTTGCTTCACCCTCCTTCATAGCTGTTGTAACAATTTGTTCTCATTCTTCTATTCCACTGGGGGATGTCTTCACATGCTTGGGGCAGACATCCCTATAACTCACCAATGGATGTGAGGCCTGGTGGTTACCCACAACCTGATTTAGCCCATCTACCAAGACGTTGTATTACATTATTGCCACTCTACGTGCTCCAGTTTCTTGGAGCCACAGGTGAGAGTTGGGTGAAAAGATGTACACCAAAAGTGGGTGAGTAACCTTGAAAAGGGCCTGGCAAGCCCTCACTCCAGGGGTGCTAGTCTCCCTGAACACCTTATATACCTCTGGCTATGATATAAAAACAAAAATCAATATAACTCAAAAAGAAAAAAGAAAGTGTTTAAATGAGGCATAAAAGAAAGCTCCCCAATTCCAAAGTCTTGAGTCTTAATCACCTTAATAAGTACCTCAGTTTTCTCTACTAGAGTTTCCAAGTTGTCTTCTGTTTGCATCCAATGTTTTGTACCCAATTTTCATTAGACTGCTGTAGGGTCCTTGCTTTCAGTCCTTGGATTTAGGCATAAAAGTATTTATGAGGAGACTATCTGGGATTTCAATGCGCAATTTACCCCCATCTCTTGGACAAGCATATCTGACAGTGTTCACATACCACTGATCAGCCGTGGGGGATACACAGTATGGCTTGGTCTTGTTAACTATGGCCCCTTTTTTGTGTATATCTCAACAACTAAAACAAGCTGAGTAAATACTTTTTCTGTTACTGAAAATAAAGATATGTTTTCATCTGTACCCATTTGAAGCCTTTCATGACCAGTTAATATATAGGCACAGGTTTAATTAAGGAAGAAAATTAAAAGAGAACTTCCTATACTTAAAGTAAATTTAGCTATTAAACTCTTAAGGTGGTTTTCTAACACATCGGTCAACTCAAAATAGCTTCCTAAAGCTTCTACAAATTGACAAGTTGTCTCAAGATATTTGAAAGACTTCAAAGGTTTACGCTGGGAAACCAATCTTTTCACTCTTGCCTTAACCTGCCCTCCCCACAGCATTCTTAAAAGGTAGTACAGTATAGTAGAACAAGTATCAGCCTGGGTGGTAGGAGACCTGGTGCTCTGCTCAGCAAGTACATGAATAGTAGAAAATGTGGCAGATGTTGAGGATAATCTAAGTCTGGAGGTCACAAATCTCATATAAGGCAATATAGCTAACATGAAAATATTAATTAGCATTAATTAATATTAATAGCAAATGGACAAGTGGACTAGGAAAAATAGTCACCATGAGTGATGGCATCCATTGGTATCAAGCAACAGTTCCTCCATACAATTTCCGCTAATCTCTCCCTTTCTCTCACATGTCCCTTCTTCACCATGTACATTGGCGCCATGGTAATGAGTTAAGAAGACAGCAGAAGATGACAGTCTCAAAGTGGTAGAACTAAAGGAACTCCTTCTCCAAGCCTGGCCTTCTTGCCTATATGAACACCAATTTTATTTAAAGGTGTCATGCCATGAGATAAAGAAATTACACTGACTCTGGTGAACACAGATGCCTCATGAATTTTCATTTTAGTTACAAATTAACACCTGCTAGCAAAAGTACTAATTCTTTAGTAAATTGCAAATTAGCATTTACAATTGCAACAGGGGTGCTAATTTGTGCTTGCTAAATACTGTTACAAACAACCTCTTGATAAATCAAGCCTTTTAACATCAACACCGCCATATTTTTGCCGTTATTGAGGAGCTGTGTGCTTCAAAGTTAAAGATTTACAAGGACAAGCAGTGATATAAATAGCAATTACCCAAATACCCTATTGAAAAAGTGCATGTAACACGTTATATCCAATGTCATGTGCTTATGCATACATATATATGTACATATATATGTATGCATATATGTATTTGGGACTGAGAATTATTTGAATAATTTTTCAGAGTACAGAATTTAAATGAGTGATGGAGAGATTTTATCTTCACATTAAATCACTTGTACTCCTCAGAATTAATAGCTGCCAACCCAATCAAAGAAAATCGCAGATTATATAAAATAAAATCAAAGAAAATAAGAAAATGTCAGCTCCCACTTGTATGCAGACATGGAGGACACACTAATCAAATTTTGAAATAATATGAAGTTGGGAAAGATGGCAAACACTTAGGATGACAGAGTCAGGCTGAATGAAATAAGATGCAAAGTCATAGCAATAAATGTAAAGTCCTGCACTTTGGTTCAAAAAATCAATTGCATAAGTACAAAATGAGAGAAGTGTGGCTAGATAACAGTTCATGTGAAAGAGATCTGGAAGTTTTCATAACTGCAAGTCCAATATGACTGACAGTATAACAAGAAATCAAAAAAGCAAATGAGATTTTATGCTATGTTAATAGAGATGATGTATTCAGAATGAGGAGCTGATCATAGGGTCATACTCTGGCTTGGTCAGAGCATATGTGTAGTATTGTGTGTTTAATTCTGGGTACCCTATTTTAGGAAAGATGTTGACAAATTAGAACATGTTCTAATTATTGGTGACCAGCAAAGTGTGGGGATCTGAGTCATGTAAGTATTGGTTAGAGGAAATGAAAATGTATATTCTTGAGAAAAAGGAGAAATGGGGATAGGGTGCAACATGATAAATGTCTTCTAGTTTCTGAAAACCTGTCATGTGGAAGAAGGATAAAAGATGTTGTACTTGCCCCCAGATAAAAGACTTTGGTCCTATATAAAGACAAACTTTCTAATGACTGGAACTGTCTCTAACTGAAATGAGATGCCTCAAGGATATGGTGGAAGATCTCATTGTGGGTCATTTCATAAAGGATGGCTGACCACATGTCAGGGATTTTATTGAGGCTATTTATGATCAGGTACACACTGAGTACCTTCAGAAGTTTCTCCCAACTCTGAGGTCCTGTGATTCTACTGGGTCTTGATTTAAAAATTATTATTGATACCACTTAGGTAGAACTACTTAAGCTCACCTAAGTCTTTTTGACAATATGTTTTCAAACTATGCTCCATGCCATGACTGAAGGCAGACAGTAATATTTATATACTCCTAGCCTAGAAAACCTCTATCTGAATTCTCTTCAAAATTGTTCCCCAAATTTTCACAGTCCCTGAGCTAAAGAAGACCTCCCTCACTTATTATCTCCTTGGCCCATGTATTTGGAAGCAGTCCAAAAGATGCCTAGGGATAATTTAACTTGTATTAATACCAATAGAACATCAAAAATAGTCAATTATTTCAGTTAAAAGGATAATGTTTAGGCATTCTTTTGTGAAATGAATTTTGAAATGTGACCTAGGTCTACCCTCAGAAACCCATATCAGTTTGGTTTTCCTTACAACTTTCTAAGTTCTTTCAAAGATCACCTAGGCTTACTTGTTGCTCTATACGTCTAGGCAAGGCCTTTGGCCCAAAGCCCAAGAATTTTTACTTTCATTTAGGATAGACTAAATTCAAGGAATAGAAAAACCAGAGCTAACTTATACCTCATTGTATTGATTCAACAAATATATATTGAGCATTTCAAAGGCAGGATGTGAACCTAAATCTCCTGTCTCAGAGGTAAACTACTATGCAATAATGCCTCCCTTCAAAAGAAACTAGAAAGTTGTATTAAAGTTTTGTGAAAATGGAACAACATCATCTTTGTAATCGCTTTTCCTATGGATCTTACCAACTTGAACTCAATACTTCCAGAAAAGGTGTAATATTTTTATAAAAATAGACTCAAGTTAATGGATCTCTCAAATTTCACTGAAACTCTATGAAAAATACCCATTTATAAGTGTGAGATTCATATTATTTTTATGCATTAATAATACTATAAAACAACAATCTTAGTATTAGTATGCCTTGAGAGAAGTAGCTCAATGCTCTCTTCTCAAAACAAAATACTACAGGCTGCAAAGAGACTTGGCAAAAGGCATAATAACTGGCCATCTCAGAAGAATGCATATGGCTTCTTTTTAAGAGTCCTTGAAATGAAAACCAATAGTAAGGTTTCAGAGATATCTTTTCATCCATTTACTAGAATATTATTTTGAGATGTCATTGAATATAACTCTAACCTCACCACCACAAAGGGAGAAAGATTTTTCCCACTGTGCTGTATACTGTAATGACCTTTCCATTCACTTAGTGATGGGCCCACAGCACCATATTAGACATACCTGCAAAGGACTGAATAAGCCAAGGAGCTTTTAAACATTGTCAGCTTTTCCCACCATCACCTTTGATGTCACATCTAGGATGAAGATAAGTCATTAAGTGATACTTTTATTGTGATGTTAAGAAAAGAAAACTAGAAAGTATTTTTGGTTCTCCTTTATCATTAATAAAGTCCACCCTTGGAAGTAGACCAAGAAAGTGGGGGAAAATGTTGTCATGTTTACATCCAACTTGCTAGTCCAAAAGTTCTTAAGTTACGCTTGACTGTTCTTTTAAAGTACAACAGCACTAGGCAGGCACTTAATGCAACAAGGCTGTATAAATAAGACAAGTTTTGCAGGAAGGGAGAGAGCTATCTTAAATCTGTTTCTAGATTAAGAACCGGTACTTGGATTTAGGATACACAGAAGACAATGAACATTCAGGTAGGATGCCTGGCTTTTCTGGGCAGGTTTATCTCTCTGTGACATATCCTCAGAGTAAAAAATATGTGGTCCTGCTGTTATACAAAATCTAAAGTTCTTAAGAAATGTGCATCAGTCTGGTCTTTTAAATCCACACAACTGCTATTTTATTTGTCTTCCTGCAAATACCTTTAAACATTCCAGCTGAGATGGTGCTTGCAAAGGAGAGCTGAAAACTCATGCAAGCCTAATAATGGCAGATCAGGGAGAAAAAGATGGATAGATTCACCTATTATAATCTTATATATACTTTTATGGTCAACTTCCATCACACTTATTTTAAAAAGAACCTTTCTCCTATTGTTAGAATCAATGGTGCCCATGAGTAAAGGGCAATTTGTTTGAATTTCCACAGGTATATTTTAATTTTCCATGTCTTTAATCTTGTAGAGTTGAACAAGGCTCAGTTTTTTTCTTTTTACGAACCAAAGTTTGTAATCAAGATGTATTCACTGTACTAACAGATGATGATCTTTGACAAGAAGTGTGGCCTGCAAAGGTAGGATGGAGCCAGATTATTCAGGGCATTAAATGCCAAACTAAGGAGTTTGTAGTTTATCCTAGAGGCAATAAGGGGCTACTAAAGACTCTTGAGCAAGTGAGTGATAGCCTTAGATCTTTGCTTTAGAAAGATTACAATGCTAACTCTTAGATTCAGGTAAATGTTTTGCATTTTGTTAAGAAATAAGCTTTTGATGGGCAGAGCCAAGATGGCGGCATAGAAGTAACAAGGTCCTGCAGTTCCCACACCACCACCCTAAACATCCATAAAATATGAGCCCAGACAAAGTCTAGGACTCTCAGACTCACAAAAATACAGAAAACACATCTCTCACTGAAGGCAGCTAGGCAGCAGGGGCTCATCGCAGCAGCCGGGAATGGAGGCTGGCCCAGCCTGAAGCCAAGACCGCGGCCAGGCCCAGGGTGGTAGGAAGGAGCTGAACTGAACCAAGCCGAGTCCTGCCGTGCTGCAGCCAGTCTGCAGGAGAGAAGATCTACAGCCTCCAGCACCTCCACATCTACCAAGGCAAGAGGGGCAGCTCGGTGGGAGGGGCTTGTCCAGCAGGCCAGCAGGCGGGGAGCAGAGAGCAGCCTGGCCCAAAACCACAGTGGCGGCCAGGCCAGGCCCCATGGCAGCCAGGAGGAGCCGAGCCCCACAAGCCGCTGCTTGAGTCTACTTCAAAGAAGATCTATTGCACCTGAGGGAATCTTCACATCCACCAAACCAGGATTAGACGGTCAGTGAAAGTGAAAGTGAAACTTTTGAAACTTAATTTGAGGGAAGAAAAGCAGTTTGGTCAACCTGCCCCCAGGGCAAGGAAGCAGTGGGGGAGGAGAACTGCTGCCCCGGCCCCTACTGGACTGCTTCAGAGCCCCTGGCCTGCGGACTCTGCGGGGGGGGCTGAATCAATTGATCAGGGCCAAGTGCTCTTGTGTTGAGCGGCCTGGATCTGGATCATGGTCTTGGGTGGTGATCCTGGGGTGCGCTTTCAGCAAGCCAAAGCTGGGGGGACTTGCAACACCCCCCTAATAGCTCCAGCAGCTGGGAAAACCCCAGTGATTTGGAACAGAGCTTTCCCTCCTGGAAGCAGAGTTTCACAGAGCTACAAAAACCAGCC
>CM053602.1:26650420-26661478 GCA_028646575.1 Pseudocheirus occidentalis | reverse complement strand
TGCTCACGTATACTGGTAGAAGTCACGTAAAGGAGTCAAATGCATCTGCTATCAGATTCAGATTATCTAAGCTTGACCTGGCCCACAAAGCTGCAGGATAAGCCTTTCATTTTCCTCAATGTGAAACTCTAGTGTTCTCACTGCAACAATTCCAAACATTTTCTTCAAGTCCACATCATGTACTCCCAAAGAGAAATCTTTTGGCAGATGAACCCGCTTCCTATTCAACTTGAGAAAATTAAGGTCCTCCATCCTGGGTCTTCTCTACATCAAAGCTAATCCCTCTTCTTGTGCCCTTGATTCAATTATCTCCAGGAATTTGCTCTGTTCCTTTGTCTCTTTTTCTTTCATGAACCACCAGTGACCGCGCTAAGTCTGCTCAACTGCTATAAGTGGCTGGGTAAATCTGGATCAGCTCTTTAAAGGCTATGGACACTACCCTACTAGTTCACAATGTGGGCCTCCTAAAATCCAGCTACAGGCAAATCAGGGGTCAGAGGAGAAAAGAAACTGCAGTTTTGGAAGGGCCAAACAGTGAGTACCAATTCAGTAGACCCACCTGGCAAATTACTGTCATATACAAATTGAGATGGTGATACCTTACTTTAAATGATCATCATAAAAATGTGACAAAAAAAGAATTCGTTGTCATTTAGGCTATAATCCGTTAAATAGGAAGCCTTCTTCATTTCCTCCCTCTACTCCAGAGCTGACCATGATATAATCTGGTGGATATTCCTGACACACTGAAATGCAGAACACTATAACTTAGGAATTTCTGTGTCTGGGGCAAGGGAGATAGGGCAAGAATGGGGCAAAGTGGGGACTTCACCTGGAATGGGGCTGTGAGGGAGAGGAAGAAAGTCCCAGGTCACTTCAAAGTTTCTAAGCTGTAGAAAGAATGGTCACTCCTGGAAAGAGGGGGGTGGAGCAGATGGATGTGAGTACCCAAGAGCAGGAAGCGTACCACAGCCCAGTGTTGTTGGTATTCTCTGAGTCCTGGAAGCAAAGTCATGATTCCTTTGCCATATTTAGAACTATACTGAAACAGATGAACCATTCGTTACCTTGCTCTTTATGACAATCACAGATTCTTCCATTGGAAGAGGTTCCAAAAATATCAAATAAAACATTCCACTCAAACCAGGAATCCTATCTCTAACTTCTCCAAAAAGCTTGATCTCAATATCTGATGAAGCAAATCATTTCATATTTCATCCCCCCATTCAAATATACATAACACACCCACCCATACCCACACCCACACCCCCCCTCCAACCCCCCCCCCCACATATACCCCTAGATATTTGAAGGTCAGAAGACTAGGTTTTGTTTGCTTGTTTTTTAAAATTAATTAATTAATTTAGCAGGATTATTTATCTGGTTATCTGATTATTTATCATTAGTATTTATCAGATTATTTAGTAATCTGATTATTATTTAATTAACAGATTATTTATCAGGAAGTGGTCGTCTGTATAGATGACAATTAATTTAATCAGGGAATAAACAACACTTCACCCAATGGTTAAATGTAAAACCAAATGGTCCATTCAGCTCCTCATTTCTAGAAACTTCTGCCTCCCTGATTGAAGGCTTCAGAGCATCTCTGTAGCTCATTAAGCACACCTGACATGCTCATATGGGGAGCTCAGTCATGCATGGCGACTTGGAAACAAGCAACAATCACCAGAGCAGCAGGTTTCTACATTCCTGCTGCCAGAAATTCCCTTTGTTCGCTGGGTCGCTGGGTTTTCAGTTATCCTGGTGCATGAAGGGCACCAAAATGGAAACAAAAACTCACATTGATTTCTCTGATTTGAGAAGGATTCAGCGGGAAGGACCAGCTGCTACTCTGCAGTCTCTCCCAAGTCTTCCTTTCCCAATGTCGCTGATCTCAGTCTGGTTCTTATTGCTTTTCTATTACTTTTATGGTCTTGATCAAAAAATGATTGGACGGCAGATTCATCTTTGCTCCTTAGGAGAACGAAACCTGCTGTAGTCTTCTTTCCTTTGATTTCTTTCAACACAGCAGGGACAGGCAAAGTTGAAAGAGACAAGTTAAGTCCTTTGGCAGACACTGACTCCAACAGAAAGGAGAACAGCTTCCAATCCAGTGACTATTCAACAAATCGCAGGAGGAAGAGAAGGCCACTAAACAGCTATTTAAGAGTAAAAAGACAGTGACTTGTCCAAGGACCACTTCAAGCTTAATTCTATTAAAAAAGATAACTAGAGTGGAATGAAAAACAATCCTAGTCGCTGACACCTGCACAATACTTTCAATGAACTGGTTTTGGCTATTCTTAACCTGACAAACACCAGCAAACATGAATATTTCCATACACAACAGACCTTCTGCAGTCAACAGGAAAGAGAATGATTGTCATTTTCCTTTTCTTGGGGCCAATCTGATGGGTGTGAGGGGGAAACTAATTGTTGTATTTTGCATTCCTCTTATTATTTTTACAATAAAGATGTTTGTATGTGAAACTGCAAATTTCATTGTACTGTTTTCTAAGTATGCATTTAATTCAACATACAAGACTCCAAGCTGCTCTCAAAACCTCTTTATGATCTTTTATTTAAATACTTCACTGACATTGTGCTACAGGAAATGATGAGTGGGATACTTTTGGAAAAGCCTGAGAGTCTTGCATGAGCTTATGTAAAGTGACATGTACTGTGTACCCAGGAACAGCAATATTCTAAGGTCATCAGCTACAAATGACTCAGCATGCATTCTCAGCAATACAATGATCCAAGGAAACTCTGAAGGATTTATGATGAAAAATGCTATTCATACCCAAAGAAAAAACTGATGCTGTCTGAATACAGTCGAAGCATATTTTTTAACTTTATTTTTCTTGAGTGTTTTTTTGGGGGGGAGCATATGCTTTCTTTTGCAAGGCTATATATGATTAACCTATATCTAATTGCTTGCCTTCTCAATGAGGAGGAGTAGGAAGGGAAAGAATTTGGAACTCAAAGTTTTGAAAATGAATATTAAAAATTGTTTTTGCAAGTAACTCAGGAAAATAAAAAGAATAAATACTTCACTGATACTATTGTATTTCTTCCTTTTTATTTTTGCTTTGCTATCAGTAACTCCCTCTTGTCTTCAATTCTCACTTTCTCCCTATTCATAACAAATTATAACAGTCAACAAATCCACACCCTGACTGTGTCTGAAAATGTAGGCCTCTGTTGTGCATCTCTAGTCTATCCCCTTTCTGCCATTAGGTGAGAGGCATATTTTATCTTTACTCCTTTGGAGCTGCAGTTGGTCACTGAATTGATCAAAGTCCTTAAGTTATTAAAGGTTGCTTTTCTTTATAATGCTAGAGTCTTTGGAAAAATTGTTCCTCTGGTTCTAAAAACCATTTCACATTGATTCAAAGAAGTCTTGAGCTTTCTCTGAATCCGCTCCTTTCATCATTTAGTATGGCATAATAATATTCCATTACATCCATATGCCATAATTTGTTCAACCATTCCCCACCTGATTGGTACTTCCTTAGTTTCTAGTGCTTTGATGCAGGGGGAAAAGCTACTATGATTATTTTTCTACAGATAGACCCAATCATTCTTTCTTTTATTTCTTTAGGGGGGTACCTGGAAGTAGGCAAAAAGGTATGCACAATTTAGTTACTTTCTAAGTATACTTTGGGAGTTGGTCTCCAGAATGTTTTTCCTACAGTGCTTTAGTGTGCCTGTTCTTCTATAGTCCCTCAAACAACTGTTGTTTTCCTTTTCTCAGTCATTATTGCCAATCTTATGGGTATGATGGGGAAATACAAAGCCATTTTATTTTGCATTTTTCTTATTATTAGTGATTTGGTACATTTTTCACCTGTGGGCTGACATTTTGTTTTTCTTCTGCTGAGAATTGCCTTTTCATATCCTTTGACATTGTATCTCTGGAGGAGTGGTTCTTATATATTTAAATCAAATTCCTGTATGTCTTCAGTATTAGACCTTTACCCGAGAAATTTGTTTAAAAGATTTTTCTCAGCTAACGACTTTCTTCTAATTTTAGCTGCATTGGTTTTATTTGTTCAAAAGCCTTTCCATTTTCTATAATCAAAATTGTCCATTCTATTTTCTATGATCCTCTCTATCTGTTGCTTGGTCAACAATTCTTCCTTTGTCTATAAGTGTGAAAACTACCTTCTTGCCTGCTTGGCTGACTTATGACATAACCATTTATATCTAAACTATGTACCATTTGGAATTTAACGTGGTATGTGGGGTATGGTATGTCTCATTATTTTTCATTATTTGCCTACAGATTCTTGATCATTTGTTGTGGCAGATGAATTTTGTTATCATATTTTCTAACTTCATAAAATGCCTCTTTGATAGTTTGATATGGCACTGTACAGATAAATTAATTTGGTTCTATTTTATTATATTGGTGCCATGCAATGATAGGCAATTCATATCTCTTTAGTTATTTAGGTCTGTCTTTATTTCTGTAATTACTATTTGTAGTTGTAGTTGTATAATTCCTGTGCTTCTTGGAAGGTGAACTCCTAAATATTTTATACATTCTATAGTTATTTTTGCATGGAATTACTCTTGATCTCTTTCTGCTGGTTTTGTTGGTAATATATGAAAGGCTGATTATTTGTATTCATCTATATCAATCAATCAATAAACATTTATCATGTGCCTACTATGTACCAGGCACTGTGTTAAGCACTGGGGATAATAAAAGAGGCAAAAGACAGTCCTGACTCCCAAATATATATGAGCAAGTTATATAAGGATAAAGAGAAAATAACTGATAGAAAGAAAGTATTGAGATTAAGGGAGGTTAGAGAAGGCTTCCTGTAAAAGACAGGATTTTAGTTGGGACATAAAGAAAGCCAGGGAGGCAGGAGGCAGGAGGCAGGAGGCAGAGCAGAGGGGCAATAGAGTTCCAGGCATGGGGGACAGGCAGAGAGAATGCCTAGAGCTGGGAGATGGAGAGGCTTGTTTGTGGAACAGCCAGGAGGCCAGTGTCACTGAATTAAAGAGTACGTATTGAGGAGTAAGGCGCAGGAAAACTGGAAATGTAAGAGGGGGTTAGGTTATAAAAGGCTTTGCATGCCAAACAGGGCATTTTGTAGTTGTTCCTGGAAGGCAATAGGAAGTCAATGGAGTTTACTGAGTAGGTGGATGACATGATTGGACCTGTGCCTTAGGAAAATCACTCTAGTGGCTAAATGCATACACAAGACGAAGGATAGACTTGAAGAAGAGGTAGCCTCACCAGTGGGCTACTGCAATAATCTAGGCATGAGATGGTGAGGGCCTGCACTAGAGTGGTGGAAGTGTCAGAAGAGAGAAGATTTTGCAAAGGTGACATTAGCAGACCTTGGCAACAGCTCAGATATGAGGTGTGAGAGAGAGTGCTGAGGCTGGGATGACTTCTAGATTGTGAGCTTCAGGGAGTGGGAAGAAGGTGTTACCCTCAACGGTAACAGAGACAGTGGGAGGTAAAGAAGGTTTAGAAGGGGAAGATAATGCCCTTCATTTTGAACACAATGAATTTAAGATTAAGCTTAAATCTAACTGGATTTCCAGTTGGAGATGTCTAAAAGGCAGTTGGAGATGTGAGGTTAGAGGGCAGCAGAGAGGCTGGGGAAGAAAAGGTAGATTTGGGAATCATCAGCATAAAGATGGTGATTAGATCCCTCGGAGCCAATGAGATCACCAAGTGAAGTAGCATAGAGGAAGAAGAGAAGAGAACCCAGGAGAGAACTCTGAGGTTCTCTATGTAGATCATCATATCATCTGCAAAAAATGGATCGTTTTGTTTCCTTGCTGCCTATGATTGTTTCCTCAATTTCTCCCCCCCCCCAGTTTTATTGTTATATTTAACATCTCAAGAACTCTATCCAATAACAGTGGTTACAATCTATACGCTTATCATATCTGCTAATATTGAAAAGATCTCTAGGGTTTCTTTACTATAGATGATGCTATTTCTTACTTTTAGATATGATATGATTTTAATAATAATAAAAGGTCCATTTATTCCTAAGCAGTTTACTATTTCTAATAGAAATGGGTATTATATTTGGTCTAAAGTTTTCAAAATAACTATTGATATAATTTATGATTCCTTTTATTTTCAGTACTAATATGGTCTATTATGTTTACAATTTTCCTAATATTGAAATAACCCTGGATTCCTGGTACAAAGTCAACCTGGTCATAGTGTGTAATCTTTTCAACACATTGCTGTGCCCTCTATGCAAATATTTTATTCAATGTTTTGTTTTAGGTATATATTGATCTACATGATTTTCTCTCTCTGCTTTGTGTCTCCCTGGTTTAGGCACCAAGATCATATTTACACCATCAAATGGGTTTAATAGAATTCTCCCTTTTTTCTATGTTTTGCAAAGTTCATGTAATATTTGAAGATAACGATTTTTAAAAATTTTAATAGAATTGACTTGTAAATGGATCTGATCTTATTCCCTCCCCTGTTTGGAAATTCTTCTATGGCTTCTTGATGGCTTTTTCTCAGATTGGATTATTTAAATTCTCTATTTCTTGCTCTGTTGATTTAAGAATGTAATTTTAAAAAAATAACCATTTCATTTTTCAATTTTGTTAGCACATAACTGGGTAAACCAGTGTCTAAAAATTTTCTTTATTTTCCTTCCATTTGCTGAGAACTCTTAATTTCTAACAGTGGATATTGGTTTTCCTTTATTTAAAATAAGGTTTGGTAATGGTTTATCTGTTTGTTTTTTGAAAGCAGCTCCTACTTTTACCTAACCAATTAAGTGTGTTTATTTTTTGTTTCTAGGTTATTAGCTTTTTCTTTGATTTTCAAAAGTTCTGTTTTGGAGTTTTGCTGAGCTCTTTTGCTTACTTGGTTTTCTAGAGTTTTTGATTGTATGCCCTCTTCATTTCTATGTTCTTTCTCTTTTCTATTGATGAAAGTGCTTAGCAATATAATTTTTCTCCTAAGAACTGCTTTGGCTGCATCCCAAAAGTTTTGGCACATTGTCAATTTTTTGTTTATTTTCCTTGATGAAATTATCTATCATTTTATGAGATGTCCTTTAACAACTAAATCTTCAGGATTAAGTTATGTAGTCTACATTTAAGTTCTAGTCCCTTCAAAGTACATTTATGCAATACAATTTTTATTGCATTGTGATCAATCAAGGATGTGCTTACTTCTTTTTTTCTGCATTTGTTTATGGAGTTTTTATTCCCTAACACAGGACCAATTTTTGTTAAGGTGACACATACAACTGAGTATATGTATATTCCTTTTTTTCCCTTTAATAATCACTGGATCACATCATATTAGACTTTTCTAGAATTCTAGTCATATCATTCCTAGCTTGTTTATCTTTTTGCTAGATTTATCTGAGTTTGAGAGATATGCATTAGGACTTATATTATAATTTGGCTATTTCTTAATGCAATTCAAGTAACTTTTCCTTTAAGTACTTAGATGCTACATAATTCAGAGATTATATATTAAATACTTAATTTATGTTTATGATACATTTAAGCATGATGCAGTTTCCCTTTGTCTCCTTTAATTATATCTATTTTTATTGTGGCTTTGAGGTTATGATTATTACTCCTATATTTGACTTTATCTGAAGAATGAATTCTCATTTGAACTCTTCATAAACATTTTTGTTTTAAGTGTGCTTCTTGTAAAACAAAGCAAAAAATAGCAACCTATTTTTGGATTCTACTTTCTAATTCATTCTACTATTCTAAGTTTATCCCATTCTCATGCACAGTGATGACTATTAATTGCACTTTTCTCTCAATCATTTCCTCATACTTTTTCTTCTTTACCTGCCACCCCAACTCTTTACAAAAATAAGGGTAGTATAACATTAGCAATGTGACCTAGAGCAGTGATCTATAATTGAAATAATAATCTGCTTCTACTCCATTGTCCTTCCTCTGTTCCTGAGTCCTAGAACCTAATCACTGGCCCTTTACTTACTTTCAACATTCCCTTTAAAGTCCATTTTCTCAAGTTGAAGTTTGCTTCCTTGGTGATTATTCCCTCCATAATTCATTTCTTCCTTGTAAGCCTCTTTCTTCTTTTTCCCCATCCCCACTGTTCCAGGTTGGTTTTTTAAAACATTTTTCCACACCAAACTGTGTGTGTGTGTGTGTGTGTGTGTGTGTGTATGTTCACCCTTGTTGTGGTGACTGCTAAAAGGCAGTCCCAGATGGGCATATCATTTCCTCCTTTTCAGTGGGTTTCAATAAAAACGTGTTGAGTGGGTTGATGTGACAGAGGAATGCAGTTACCATGGAGTATGGATCCACTGGAATTCTACTAAGATTCTCTTAAATAGTCAATCTAATGTATCATCAAGTGGTCAAAAAAAAAAAAGATTTACCACCTATCCTACATAGTTGGTACCTGAAAAGTCTAGGGTAAAGTTGAATGCTAATGAAACTTTTCTGATGATTTCCAAGTTGTTTAGATACTGTCTTGGAATATACATCTTGCAGGACATAATAAATAGAAGACATTTAATTATCATTTTCCATTTTAATTTCGGGTGTCTAATGACTTTTATAAACCTTTCAAGCATGGGTCTCATAATTTAGGACATCATTAAAATTTCCGGTTTATAATTAATTACCCATCAAAGTATTGATGTTAGCTCATATACCTTCTCTAAGATTTTTATCTCATTAGTTATTCATCATGTTGGGGAAGGAGGTGGAATTGAGGGCAATGGATTGCTAACATCATTTATTCCCCATCAGAGTGTAAAGTGGTATTTCTTAGCGGGGAAATGAAATGAAAAGAAACTAACAACAAGAAGAGAGTATAACCAAATCCTCTGAATGGTAAATTAGAAAAACACAATTTTTCCCAAAGAGATCATAGAAGTGGGGGGAAGACTCTATGTACAAAAATATTCATTTCAGCTCTCTTTGTGGTGGCAAAAACCGGAAATTAAGGGTTGCCCATCAATTGGGGATTGGCTAAACAAGCTGTGGTATATGAATGTAATGGAATACTATTGTGCTCTAAGAAATGGGGAGGAGACGGTCTTCATATTCACCTAGAGAGGCTTATACAAAGTGATGCTAAGTGAGAAGAATAGAACCAGGAGAAATTTGTACACAATCAGACACATCGGAGGTGTGACAACCAACTTTGATAAACTGGACTCTTCTCAGCAACACCCAGTAATAAGACAACTCTACAAGTCTCAGGATGGAAGGAGATGTCTACATTCAGAAAAATATCTAGAAAGAACAGAGTCTAAATGGAGACTGAAGCTGTCCACATGCTATTGTTCATTTTTGTGTTTGTTTCTCTTTCTTTTTTCCACATTGATCCCTCCATTGGTTACAGCCCTTCTATACAACCAGGCTAATGTCCAATGTGAAAGTATATGCAGATCCTATACTTGATTGCATGATACCATGTGGGGGGGGGGTAAGAGGGAGGAGAGAAAATTTGAAACTCAAGGGATTGTGGAACTGAAACTAAAAGTAAACTAAAAGTAAATAAATCAATTTTTCAAAATTAACACATTAAAATATGTTTTAAAAATATCAACCTAAAACAGGTGAGGATGGGGAAAAAGAAGAAAGAGGCTTAAGAGGAAGAAACAAATTATGGAGAGAATAATCACCAAGGAAGCAAACTTCAGCTTCAGAAAATGGGAATATTTAAAGGGAATATTGAAAGTAAATATGGGACCAGTGATTAGGTTCTAGGACTCAGGAATAGAGGAAATTAAAAGTTAAAAAAACCACAATTTTAAAAAAATGCCGTGTCTTTCAAGGCACTGGTATATTGTACATTTTCTAAAAGATTGTTCTTATATTGCTGAAGCAAGAATAAAAGAAACCAAATCTGTGAATTTGCTTCTTCCTTCTAAATTGAAAACTAGTGTTTGTTAGGGGAAAAAAAGACTGAGAAATTGGCTTTGGTAAACCCCATGGATAAGTTGCCCAAACTCCCACTGTGTTTTATTTCTAAGACTTTACTGAAAAACTCAACTCAAATCAAAGAGACAGCATGGAATAGTGGAAAAGGACACTAGACTAAAAGTTGGGAACACCTGAATTTGAATCCAGCCTCAGATATTTACTAGTTGTGTGTCCCAGGGCAAGTCACATAACCTCTGTTTGCTTCAGTTTCTTCATCTGTAACATGGGGATAATAATAACACTTCCTTCCTAGGGTTATGGTGAGGACCAAATTATATTTTATATGTGTCTGTGTGTGTCTGTGTGTGTCTGTGTACACACACACACAGAGGCACTTGGAAAACCTCAAAGCACCACATACATCAGGTATGTGTTTTAATTTCACATGTTCCTGGAAAGGTAAATGGAATAACACATTTCTATTTTGTTTTAAGCAGATTTTTTAGGGAATACTAGTGGTTAAGTCAAAAAGGACTATATACTATCTATACAGCATAAAATCATAGCATGGCACAGCATGGGGCAATTTAGAGTAGTCTTGGACAGTGAAAAGAGCATGAGATTTGGAAGGAGAGGACCTGGGTTCAAATCTCAGCTCTGATGCTTAATACCCAGCATGAATGTAAGAAACATACTTGTGGTCCTGGGTTTCTTTGTCTATAAAATGGAGGAACTGGATGAAATGTCCTCTGAGGTCCCTTCTAGCCCTAAATCTATGATCTTCTGAATTCTTCTTAGCCTGGCATTCAAGTCCCTCTACAATCTGGCTCTCACTGACCTTTCTTAGCTTTATTACACTGTCTTCCCTTTCATTTGCTGCATCTCCCAGCTAAGCTAGCCTACCTTTGTTTGCTGAACTCACACCTGCTGTCTCTCACATCTGTGTATTTGCACAGGTGATCTCTACTGGAAAGCCATGCCTCTGACAGGTGAAATCCTTCACTTCCTTCAAGACTGACATACCACCGGGGCGGCTAAGTGGCGCAGTGAATAGAGCACTAGCCCTGGAGTCAGGAGTACCTGAGTTCAAATCCGGCCTCAGACACTTAACACAAAAAACTAGCCGTGTGACCTTGGGCAAGTCACTTAACCCCAACTGCCCTGCAAAAAGCA
>CM053602.1:26628742-26650320 GCA_028646575.1 Pseudocheirus occidentalis | reverse complement strand
GAGAAATAATCTCTCCCTAATGAAATCTCCCCTTACACTCTGATGATTCTCTCTTATACAGTTATCACATTCTAACTTGTCGTTGTTTCCTGCTATTCCACTCTAAGGAAGAGGAGAAGACAGAGGAGAAGGTGGAAAAAGAGAACAAGAAGAAATAAAAGAAGAACTAATGTTTATATCGGGTTTACAATGCGCCTGGCAATGTGCTAAGAGTTTCATAATTACTCTCATTTGATCCTCAAGACAACCCTGGGAAGAGGAAACAGAAGGCCAACGGGGTTAAGTGACTTGCCCAGAGTCACACAGCTAGTAAACGTCTCAGGTCAGACATTACCACCTCACTGCCTCAGTACAGGGAATACAGGGTCCTGCATATACTAGGTGCTTCCAAATGTTAATTGAATGAAATGTGCGAGTTCGCAGGGGGTCTTTTTCTTTGTTGTGGTTCAGTCATTTCAGTCCTGCCTGACTCTCTGTGACCCCATTTGGGATTTTCTTGGCAAAGATACTGGAGTGGTTTGCCATTTCCTTCTCCAGCCCATTTTACCGATGAGAAAACTGGGAGGCCATCAAGTTTGTGTGTATGTCCACATGTCTTTATGTGGTATGTATGTGTCTCTTCCAGCTTTAGATGCTATGATTTCATTATTTATCTAAATAAGCTGAAATCCTCTGCAATGAAGCCCTCTCTAACAAAACTATTTCCATGTTGCCCTAGATTGGCCCACGGTACACTGTTGATATGCTTAGATCAAATTCTCTGCAATGTATTGTCCAGTTTTACAAGCACTTTTCCCAATCCAAATCCCTTCCCATATGGTTTTTCACAAGTATTTTCCCCCTTATCAAGGATAAATTATTATTCAACCCTTATCCTTCTCCACCTTAAATACCCCAACAAATGCACAGCTCACTTAAATTCTCAAATGCCTCCTAAAACAGAGTGCCCAAAAGATACACATATTAGGAGGACAAATGAGAAGGAAATGGATAAGGGGATATGGGAGATGAGTGAGAGTTTAATTTTACTTGTCAATTTACTGGATGGACTGGATTTCAAGTATTTACTTTCCAGGGTCTACAAATTAGTGATGTGATCTCTGTGACCAAGATCATGAAAGGGAACACCCCAATAAATGATATCAGAAATCCAATTAAATATCATACTATTATGGAGGATGGATTGGAGAAGGGATAGACTAGCTACAAAAACAGGGAAAGCAAGAAGGTGGCTGCTTCTACAATCCACAAGAAAGGACTACACAAAGATGGCAATGGTGGGAGCACATATAAATGCCCATGCTACAAATACACACACACACACACACACACACACATAAATAAAACTTGGGAGGTAGGAAGACAGGGACAAAGAGGAGAAGAGAGAAACATAGATGCAAAGACAAAGAAAGGAAATGAATAAGCATAGGGTCCGTATGTCATAGGGGCTCCCAGCCTTAATACAGTACCTTAGGGTTCTCTCGCAGTAATACTTCCTTCATTTTCCCCTCAGAATATCAGAAGTTAACTCTTATCTAAGGGCCCTTAGCTCTCTTGGAAGCAAGGCTAACAAGACATCTAACGTGGGACAGGCTTTATTTATCTTGACAAAACACATGGTCTCCTACCTAAGCTTCTTGACTATCAGAAAAATACTTTTCCCCTTTGTACAGAGTGTCAAACAACTCTCCCCTGTGAGAGGTCTCATCATTCCTCTGGACCCATAATGTCCACATGACTCTGCAGTCATTTGGGAAATAGCTCTACTTTGCTTCTGACTGTCAACATGTTTGTCGACTTTTTCAATTTATTGCTTCCATCTCCAAGGTCAGTACCAATGAGGAGAATGAACCCAGTGTCTGGCCACCTTATTTTTTAATTTGACACTTTGAAAGATGCCATCATTCTCTTGTTGGTGTTTAAAAATGATTTTGTTTTAAAGGAGGAGGTTTGGGGATATGTTGGTGCTTGTTTTGTTTTATTTCCTTTTCAATTTATTCAGGTCAGACTTTTCATGTCAAAATTCACCAAACAAAGGCTTAGGAAGAAGACCTAGGAGCTCTGAGCTTCCTCTCCGGGAATCACTGGAAACAGCTGATTCCAACTAGTAGATTTCTTTTTGCCACTTAAAGAAACTCACAGTAAAATAGGCTGGAACTCTTTGAGACAGGGTTGCCTTGAGCAAAGAAATTTCAAGGTCAGGAGTAAACCTTTTTTGAAATCTATATTGCACAAAATCAATATTTCTGAGAGAAATATCAGCTACTGAAATAGAATTATTATGAACATAGAGACTCCCACCCCCAAGGGTCATCAGCTGGTGGGGTTGTACCCCTTTATTACTCTAGTAACTTCAAATGAGTTTTCAGATGTTAGGGAACCCTACTGGGTTCTAAGCTATTGAGATTTAAATTAATTCATTCCAACATTTTAAAAAGTGCTTTCTGACTGCAGATCTCTATGTTCAATGCTGTGATGGCTAAAAAGTTTAAATAAGACACAGTCCCTGACTTCAAGGGGTAGCAGTAAAGAGAAATATTTTTACTTGGGTTCAGAAGCCCAAGATCATACACAGGATTTGAATCAAGTTCTTTGACTTTATTTTTTTGAGGGCAGTTGGGGTTAAGTGACTTGCCCAAGGCCACACAGCTAGTTTTTTGTGTTAAGTGTCTGAGGCCGGATTTGAACTCAGGTACTCCTGACTCCAGGGCCAGTGCTCTATTTACTGTGCCACCTAGCTGCCCCAAGTTCTTTGACTTTAAAGCTCAAGTGCTCTACTCCATAGTACTGCCATATTTTACAGATCTGGGAATGGAGGCTTAGATAAGTGAAATGACCACTCAGGGTCGTGATGCTAGGACAAGGTAGAGGTGGGATGACAACTATCTTCAAATGTACAACAGGTCAGCGTAGTGTAGAGGACACTATGATTTGGAGTCAGAGAAACTGGGTTTGAAGGTTGGCTTTGCCATCTACTATCTGTGTGGCCTAGGGCAAGTCAACACATAATCCCTGTGTACTTCAGTTTCTCCCTCGACTACATGACTTTGAAAGTCCCTTCCAGCTTTTGAGAAATGATTTTAAGACTGATTTATTAGGCCATTCATTGCTCCTTATGCTGCCACTTCTCCCACACCTCTGGGCCAGAACAGCCCTATAGTCCTCATGGTTGGTTGGCATTTAAAACCTTTCCAAACTAAAGGCAACCTCCCCTTCCAGTCTTATTCCACGTTCTCCACCACTTTAGTCCAGATAAACTGGCTTTCTCGCTGTTATTCACACACAGTAATCCCAAATTCCTCTGCTCTGGCACTGGCCGTTCCTCAAACAGTGATGAGAAGATACACAGTCTACATTTGGTAGGAATAGAATAAACTAGATAACAAGGTTGGAATGCAATTCTCTCTTGCCTCCTAGATACCTCAGTTTCTTCAAAGCTTAGTTCAAGAGCCATCTTTAATGCAAGGCCTTTCCTTATCTTCCTACCAGCTAGTGCCTTCTCTCTCCATACTACTTTGCATTTGTTGTACATCTAATTTCCATATAACTGTTTGGCATTCAAAGCCCTTCACAATCTAGTCCCCTCCTTTCTTTCCAGTCTTCTTAATTCCCTATCTAAAACCCAGTAACACCAGCCTCCTGACTGTTCCACAAATAAGACACTCCATCTTTCAGCTTCAGGCTTGGCATTCTCTCTGGTTCTTCCCCATGCCTGGAATGCTCTCCCTTCCTTGCTCCAACTAATGATCTCCCTGGCATCTTTAAGTCCCAACTAAAATTTCACCTTCTACTGGAAGCTTTCCCTGACATTTCTTAATTCCAGCACTTTGCCTCTGTTAATTATTTCCTACTTATCCTGTATATTACTTTTATGGATTTTTTTTTTTACATTTTGTCTCCCCCATTAGACTATAAGCTCCTTGGGGGCAGTCTTTTGCTTCTTTTTATGTCTCTAGTGCTTAGGACAGTGCCTAGAACATAATAGACATTTAATAAATGTTTACTGATTGCTATAACTACATATGTATATTCTATCTCCCCCAACAGAATATAATTCTTGAGGGATTAGGAAGGCACTAAAAATGGAGATAAGAGGACATAATTGTAAGGGGTGTGTGAATAAGGACTTATATTAGTTGCAAGGGAATAGAGAAGGGAGGGCTGATATGAGGGATATTGTAGAGGTACAACTGACCAGACTTGATCATTGACTGCCTATGACAAGAGGAAAGAATTCAAGAAAACCCCCAAATAAGGAAAGGATCCAAGACAACTCCAAAAGACTCATGATGGCAAATGCCATCTATATCCAGAGAGAGAACTTTGAGTTCTGAATGCAGATGGAAGCAGACTGTTTGCCCTCCTTTTCTTTTGTTGTTTTGTTTTTTTTCTTTATTCTCGTGGTTCCTCCCATCAGCTCTAATTCTTCTTTACATTAGGACTAATGTGAAAATATATTTCAAATGAATGTATAAGTAGAGCCTATATCAGATTGTACACCATCTTTGGGAGGGGGAGGGAGAAAATTCAAAATTCAAAATCTTATGAAAGTAAATGTTGCAAACTAAAAATAAACAAATAATTAAAACCCAACCCCCCAAAATCATGAATAGAGGAAATCAAATGAATGGTGGTGGCCACACAGAGAAATAGTAAAAATCCAAAGGAAGATTGGTTCTAAAGGTATGGATAAAATTGAATCTTGGGAAACATAATCAATCTCATGATTAGTCTTCCTTCAACATGCTATATCAATGGCGCAATTCCTTATGTAACCCCAGAATCATAAGGTGGCACAGTCACTGCCAAATTAGAATCCAAAAGTTGTTGTCTTGGCCAAAGTTGTATTTTTCCTGTGGTCAATGACTTATTTGCTCTTCCCTTTATCTCATCAAAATGCATTTGGTGGTCAGGGTCAGGAATGTAGCCCGAGTGGTACCATGGACAGAGCAATGGTAAGGAGCCTCAGAGGAAGTGGACCTACAAGCTTGGCTTTATTGGCACTGAGCTTTAATCCACTGTGGTAGACAAAGACAGGTGTCTTGCTTAAATTCCACTGCACTCCAGAATTACTGCTGTTGCATTTGGTCCCCTGCTCTAACACTAACCTGTCAGGTGAGCTTGCATCTTTTAACATCTCGATTTCCTCCTCTGCAGAAATCCTTGATGATTAGGTTGTTAAGCTAATCCAATGAGGCAGCTATCTGAAAGCACTTCACATACTTTAAAGTCCTTTAAGAGAGGCATCATGGCATGATGGATCATGATGACTGAGCTAGCTGGCTGGATTTCATGATCTCTGCCTCTGACATTGATTACTGACAAGTCACCAAACTTCTCAACAGCTCCAAGCAACTCTCTCAGGCTGTTGTTGAATCTTCTCAGTCATGTCTGAATATTCATAACCCCATTTAGGGTTGTAACTATAGACAAGTGCCCATGGTCATCAGGGAAGGCAGTTTCCATACAGGGAGTTCTCCAGACTGATGAAATTGCAGATTGGAATTTTTTAAACCCCATTCTTATGCAAGTATAAGGTTCAGTGTGTGGGATGAGACAAGTGGTGAAGTATGGCAGTGGGCCTCAGTTTCCCCATCTGTAAAATCAAGGACTAGATTCTGAAGGTCCCTTTCAGCTTTCATGCTTATATCCCAACAATCTTCTACTAATCCCACTAATCCTTAGGCTTTATAGTACTTTCTAGTTTTCACGGAGCTATCATATTGAGCATCTTATTTGATTTCCATCAAATATAGACTGTGTATCTTCTTATCACTGTCATTCTCCTACAGTGAGGGGCTGGTGATAATAGACGTCTTTTTGAGCTTTAGAAGTATTTAAAAAGAACACTAAAATAGAAGGGATGGCTTTTTTTCTTTCAAAAGGACAACTCAATGTTCAAAGGAAGTGACTCTAATGTTTTCCCAGCAAATCCCCTTTGTAAATTGCTCTATTACCCCCATAGCCCAGGGCTTTAAACAAAATAAAGAGAAACAAAGAATACCCTGATTTGTATTTATAGGAAATATCCATCAGTGTCAGCAGCCTTCTCTGGAGTTAAAGAAAAATCTATTCCGTGTCAGATATACATTTTCTCAAAACCAAACTCGCTAGCAACAAAATTTACTAGCATAAAGGTTTAAGCCAGATCCTAGCAGGATCAGATAAAGACACAATTAAGGTGCTGAATTAAGCTTTTCCCAAGAAGTCTGAGTGGGATTTAGAGAGGTCAGTAGTCACCTAATCATGGAAGATCAGAATTGGAAGGCACCTCAGAGAACAGGAGCTCAATGCCAGGCTGGTTCTACTTGACCCCAGAGGATAGAAGACTACAAACAAGGTGGGGAGGAGAATTGCAAAGAGGCGAATTGAGTTTGGAAGTTGGAAGAAAAAATTCCTTAAAGTTAGAGCTGGCACAAAGTGTAATTGACTCTCACAGGGACTGGCTGCCCCTCATCTGAGGCCTCTGAGCAGAGGCTCTGTGACCACTTGGGGGGGATCTTGTAGAGCAGGTAGGGGTGGGACTTGCTGGCTTTGGGGATTTTTTTCCAACTTTGAGATTCTGGGACTGAGAGTGATTGCTACAGGAGGCCCATTGGTGTGGCATGTCCCTTTGGCAGAACTAAACCAACAGAGGATTGGCAATTTGTTATTCTCAGAGACAAGAGAGAATGTAGAACTTTGGTGTTATGGCACACACATCTTCTCCAGATGTTTCCTCCAGTTGTGCTGGGGTTCTCTGAATGAGGGAGCAAGTATTCAGGGAAGAGGGCTTTAGGGCCCCTCTTTCAAAGTGGGGGTGGGGCAAAGAGTGACACAAGACTTCTAGAAACTTTATCTACCAGATGTGCTGTATTTCCTTTGTGCTTGGCATAAGGATGATGATGCTTCTAGAGTTGTATCTCAAAGAGATCAGGGAAAAGAACCCATATGTTCAAAATTATTTATAGCAGCTCTTTCTGTGGCGACAAAGAATTGAAAATCAAGGGGATGCCCATCTATTGGGGAATGGCTTAACAAGTTGTGGTATAATGAATGTGATGGACTACTATTGTGCTATAAGAAATGAGGAGCAGATGGACTTCATGAGAACCTGGAGAGACTCATATAAACTGATGCTGAGTGAGGAGAGCAGAACCAGGAGAAATCTGAACACAATTACAGACACATTGTATGTGTGATAACCAACTTGGATAGACTGGGCTCCTCTCAGCAATACAAGGGTATAAGACAACTTCAAAAGACTCATGATGGAAAGAGCTATGCACAACCAGAGAAGGAATTATGAAGTCTGAATGCAGATTGAAGCAAACTATGTGCTTTCTTTCTTTTTCTTGTTTTGTTTTGTTTCCTCTTTCTCATTGTTCACTCCATTGGCTATAATCCTTCTTTACAACCTGACTAATATTTAATGTGAAGGTATTTGATTGCACACTGCCATGGAGTGGGGAGAGAAATTTGAAACTCAAGGGATTGTGGAACTGAATGTTGTAAACGAAAAGTAAATAAATATATTTTGTAAAAAAAAAAAGGTAAGGATGATGATGCCCCCTCTTTCCCCTGCCCTGGTCACACAACTCTATTCTATTTGGACCCTGTATTTTGGAATGACATTGACAAGGGCCCTGAGGCAGCTGGGTGGCACAGTGGAGAGAGTGGTGGATATGAAATCAGAAAGAACTGAGTTCAAGTCTAGAATCCAACACTTACTAGCTCTGTGACCTTGGATAAATCACTTCACCCAGTTTGCCTCAGTTTCCTCCTCTGTAAAATGAGAAGGAAATGGCAAACTGTTCCAGTATCTTTGCCAAGAAAATCCCACATGGGTTGCAGAAAAGTCAGACATGGCTGAAACAACTGAATGACAACAAATGAAATGACCTAAACTCTTCACCTCAATTTTCTCATCAGTAAAATGAAAAAACTAAACTAGTTAGAGCTGGCACAAAGCGTAATTGGCTCTCACAGGGACTGGCTGCCCCTCATCTGAGGCCTCTGAGCAGAGGCTCTGTGACCACTTGGGGGGGATCTTGTAGAGGGGATTAGTGTTCACTAATTAGTGTTCACTAAAAACTAAAATGAAAAAACAGCACCTACTTTACAGGGCTGTTGTGAGGATAAGATGAAATACTGTTTTTAAAGCTCTTTATAAATATTAAAGCACTATAGAAATGAGAGCTACTATTATTAATATTATTAACGAGCTTGACAATGTTCAAAGCATGGTGGCCAAGAAGGTAAGAGGACTCAAAACCCTCCCAGTGAGAAGTGAGTAAGGGACCTGGGTGTATTTAGTCTGGAGAAAGCAAGGCTCAGGGGACAACACCAGAAAAGTTTTCAAGTGTTTGAGGGACTGTTACGAGGAGGAAGAATTAGATGCAGAGCCTGCTTATTTCAAGCAATGAAATGGATGAACATTCATTAAGGACCTACCAAGTGATAGGCACGATTCTCAGCTTTGGAGATGTTGAGAGAAAAATAAAGAGTTCCTGTTCCCCAGGAGAAGAGAAAAAAACTTGTACACCAAAAAGTAGAGTAATACACACACACACACACACACACAGCATACAGAGTGTTTCAAAAGTTTAAAACTACACTAAAATCTTTGGGATGTCCTGTACCTAGTAATTCTGGGGAATTTGGGGGAATTAGCATTAGCAGCTGAGAGGGATCAGGGAAGTTTCCCATAGAAGATGACCCCTAAGCTTAGATTTGAAGGAAGCTAGGAATTCTAGAAGGCAGAGGTGAAGGAGCAGCGTGTGACTTGAAAAATGGAATGCTTTGTTTAGGGAACGTTACTTAGGCCAGTTTGGCTGAACTGTGGAGCGTGTGAAGAAGAATAATGTGTTACTAGCTTGAAAAGACAAGCAGGAATCAGACTGTGAAGGGCTTGAAATTCCAAACCAAGAGGTTGGATTTGATCCTACAAGCAACAGGGAGCCACTATAGCTTCTTGAGCAGGGAAGTGAAATGGTCACATGTGTGCTTTGAGATTAGTGTTGCAGCTATATAGTGGATTAGAGAAGGAACAGCCTGAAGACAGGGATACCAATTGGGAAGCTATGGCACCAAGCACAACATGAACTACACCAGAACTAGGGTGGAGATAATGTAAGTAGAAGGAAAGGAACAGAGAGGTTAGAGATGCTGCAGAGGTAGAACTGAATGGAGAATATGAGGGAGAGGGAAGAGGCAGATGGGTGATTGGAAGGCTGGTCGTACCCTCCAAAGAAACAGATAAGTTAGCAAGAGGGAAGCATTTTTGAGGGAAATGAGTTACTTTGGGGCATGTTTAGTTTAAGATGCCTGCATGAAATTGTTGTAAGTGTCCAACAGACAGCTGGTAAAAAGGTCTGGAGCTCAGGAGAGAGAATGCAGCTGGATATACAGAACTATAAAGTCACTGACAAGAACTGATGATTCATGGGGAGGACACAGAAAAAGAAGAGACTTGGATGCAGCATAGAGCCCTGGGGTTCAGCCACAGTAAACGCAGGGGTCATGGAGGTTAATCCACAGCAAAGGAAGATGAGAAGGAATGGAAAGACACATAGGAGAAGAATCATGAGAAGTTGGTCAAGAAAATCCAGAGAGGATAGAGTATTCAGGAGAAGAGGGCTGTCAACAATGTTAAATGCTACACAGAAATTGAGAGGGATGAGGGTTGAGAAAGACCATTCAATATGGAAATGAACATAGCACTGGTAACTTTGGAAAGAATGGCTTCAACTGAATGATGAGGTTGGAAGTCAGAGGCCGAGGCAGTGGGAAGTGAGTGAGACTACATGGAATATAGACAACTTTTCCTAGGAGTTCAGCTGTTAAAAGATCTAAGACACAAGGGTGATAGGGTCAAGTGAGGTTTGTTTGTTTGTTTGTTTTAAAGAATGTGGAAGGCCTAAGTATGTTTGAAGACAGCACTGAAAGAGATTGATAATGAAGAAAAGGAGACAGGGTGAGATTTTTTTTGGTGGTGGGGAGTGGAGTAATCTGCTAAAGGAGATGGGAGGGGATGGGATCAAGAGCACAAATGAAAGGAAAGTCTTGCTAAGAATAATGAACACTTTTCCATGAAAAAATGGAATAAGAAGAAAGACTATGTGATGAAGTCAAGGGGTTTTGAGATGTAAAGTAGGGGAAAAAGGGGAGCTCAGGGGAAAGGGCCTTTGCTTTCTTGGTAAGGCATGAGGTGAGATCCTCTGTAGAAACAATAAGGGAAGAAGATGGAAGGGGAAGCTTGAGGACAGAAGAAATTTTAAACAGCCTCTTGAGGACAGTGATTAAGAGTCAATCAGTGAAGAGTGAAAGGAGTGAAGGCCCAGTTGAGACTAGATAAAAAATTTGTAGTGGACTCAGTCAGTGTAGCTGTGTGACGTCCTCTAGAAATAGGTGAATAGGAGAGCAGGTGAGATGTGCAGGAAATTCAGGGTTGGATTCAGATGAGGCATGGGTGGGTGAAAAGGATGTGGGGGCAAAGAGTTCAAGTAGTGAGATAGTATATGGTTGACTTCTTTAACTATAGGGTAAAGACTTGGAAGAGAAAAGTAAAGCCAAAACAGAGGTGGTGAGTTAGGAAGACTCTGAAGAATGGAAGGATTGCAGGTCACTGTGAGGACAAAGAAGTTTCTGGGGAGTAAAACACAGGGAAAGATGGAATGATGGGAGGTATGGTCAGACAGAGTTATTTCAGATACACAGCAAGTCCACGAGGTTAGAGGCAAGATCAAGGGTTTGACCCTGTGTGTGGCTGAGGTGGAGTGAAGGAAGAGGTCATGAGCCAGGACATTAAGCTAGTAAATACAGCTCAACCTTCACTTCATTGAATCACTACAGAGATAAAACATTTGGTGTCAGTAAGTCTCAATCTAGAGAGACTGGTATCTTTCCTTCTGTTTAATAGTATCTAGTAGTCAGAGATAAGGAAAACTTTTGACAAAACCCAGCTTCTTTCATAGATCATGCGCATAGCTCCTCGTGGTGTCTTATGGGATATGTATTTTTTTTCCACTGAAAGTCAACTTGTTATTTCAGGTCCTCGCTAGATATTTCCTAGGATTTGGGGAACTGGAAATTAGACCACCTAGTCACCCCACTGATTCCCTAGAGGAAAAGCCTGAAGTGACTTGATTAAGGTCACATAAGTGATAAAAGGCAAGATTCAACCCAAGTCTTCTGACTTTCCATTTCAGAGAACTTTCCACTGTGCACAAAAGACTTACTCAAAGGGTGAAGGATTTTTCCATTGAATTCTACAGCTTAGCTTTAGCAATTTAGATTCCTCTTGCTGTCCAGTCTCTCTGTTTTAATGCTGCATGTGACTTGGAATAGTCTGAGATTTTAAAAAATTAGACAAAGACCTAAGTCCACAGTGTCTTACAATTGTTTTCACTTGCATCTCAGGTCAGATTGTGTAAGAAGATAAATAGCTACTCATTGATAGTTCCATGGTTTCCCCCTAATTTCATATCCGTAGTGTGGTAGAGAGAACACTGGATGTGGAATCCTAGGGTCAGGAAGACCTAAGTTCAAGTCCTGCCTTATACGCTTACTAGCTGGGTGATCTTGACCAAGTCACTTAATCTCTGTTTGCCTCAGTTTGCCCATTTGTAAAATGAGATATTAATAGCACTGTCCTGACACGGTTGTTGAGAGGATAAAATGAGATTATGCACCTAAAGTGCTTTACAAACTTTGAAGTGTTACACAAATGTCACCTATTTCTATTAAATATTCATAAATTCTGTCCTATAGTACCAATCCTTAAAAATCAGGAAATGCAGTACTTTTCAGAATATGTCCCTCCCACATTTCTCAAGGAGAAGGCACTTAAAAAAAGTAATCTGTCACATCATCCTGCATGCTTGCAAGACATATGTCTCACACAGGTTCACACTAGAAAGATATGATGTCCCTCGCAATGTGCGTGATGGGATTCCCAAGTGATTACTTCTTTTTCAGCAACAAAATCCAGTGGGGCTCCTGATTAGGATGATTTTTAGAAAATGCTGGTGGTGGGGGATGCAGCGAGAGTGATGGAAGCTTCTATTTATGATTCCAAAACTGGCCTTAGAAAGTTTTGAGCCATGTTATTTGGAAGGGATTGAGTTTGCAGTGAAATTGATAGAGACAGGATTAATGGATAAAGGGGAAAAAGGGAGGGTACGAAGAAAAGCTTGAGCCTACATTACAGAGTAAGCCATGTAACCCTTCACTATTGTCTACCCACATATTTCTGAGTGAGACTGGAGATCATGTGATTTCTTTATTTTGTCATGGTTTCACAGATGACTTTTTAGAGATGCCCTTTGACCTTCAGTTTCTCCTACTAAAAAGTACCAAGGCAGCATTGCCTTGGTTTCCAGACTTCCTTCTTTCCCCCCTAATTTCCTTCTTCAGTTCAAATATCAGGAAATCCAAGAACCACACAAGCAGAGAAGCATCCATCTACCTTAGCAACCAGTTTATTTCAATGGCAAAAGATGACCTTAAGGTGAAAGAATTTCAAGAGATTAACATTAAAAATGACCAAAGGAATCACTATTACATACAAGAACATCATTGTGTATACAGTTCCTTTATTTCTTAACTGCAACCACATGATAGGAATCACAGAATGGGTGTGTTCTGCTAGGAAACAGGCTTCTATTTTTTACCATCCTGTTATTAGTCACAGCAAGGTAAGTGCTTCTCCTGAAGTGCTGTTTGGGAACAAAAAGGGGGAGGAGAGAAGGGACAGAAAGAGAAAGACAGAGACTGGGGGGAGAGAGAGGAAGGAGGAAAGGAAGGAAGGAGAGAGGGAGAGGGTAAGAGGGAGAGAGAGAGAGAAGGAAAGGGGGAGAAGAGGGGAAAGGAGAAAAGGGGGAGAGGGGGAAGAGGGGAGAGGGAAAGGGAGAGGGAGTGAGAGAAAGAGACAGAGAAAAGAGAGAGAGAGACAGAGAGAGAGAGAGAGAGAGAGAGAGAGAGAGAGAGAGAGAGACAGAGAGAGAGAATATGAGAATGATTTAGGCTTTCACATATAATAGGGAAAAACAAAGACCCATTCAATTCTTTTGATCTAAGCAGAGCTTATGAGATTTACTGTCCATGTGGGGAAAGGTACAGCTTGGGAGTTGAGCTAAAAGAAAAGCAGGAGCTCTCTGGTGACATAAAAGGAGAAAAGCCTTCAACTGAGAAGAGCCTTGGGACCTGTGACCTATAACTTCGAACATTTAGGGGGAGCAATGAAATTGCTCTCTCAGAACCCAAGTAAATAGGATTAGTTCTTCTGATCAGACCATAAAGTATACAGATTGATTGCATTTTAGCTGAAGGCCTGACGTCATCCCTTCATATGAGGAAACAAGAGAACAAGATAAAAATAGACCATCTCTATAGTAAAATTTAAAGGGAAAATAACCCCATAGTTTCAAGGTATGTTACTCTAGCTCCTACCACGAGATGACAAAATAAGGAGAAAAGAAGACTTCCCAAATCATTGGGTTCTGAGAAACTGGCTGCAGAGGATTCCTATAGCACATTTTAAAAAAACAATCATATGAATAGAAATTTCTTGAAAGTTCAAGGGATAACAGAATTAGAGATGGTAGGGACCTTACAGGAGCTCTGAAGAGGAAACAGAGGAGAGAGAAGGGAAATGACTTAGCCAACCAAGGACACATAGGTAGTAAGTGTCAAAGCCCAGAGCTGGACCCAGGTCCCTTGACTCCAAATCTGATTATCCCCCCACTATGCCAGAGAGTATTCAGTATCCTTCCCTGTGAAATGAAAGGGTCAGATTAGGAGACACCTAAGGTCCTTTCCAGTTCTAAATCTCTGGTCATGTGATATCATCCTTGATCTCATTTTGTAATTATTTTACTTTTTTTCTAACCTCCCCCCAAGCCATAATTTAGAAGAAGAGCAACTGTTACTTAATAAGGTCCTGATTCAGAAGCTTGTGTTCATACGAATGGGAGCTGGCCCTAGCTACCTGTACAGAGACTATTTGTAGTCAGTGTCTTTGGCACACTCTTTCTAAATATCTGTCTAGCCATCTATCTCAATCTTCTCTCTCTGGCTATTTATAGTCACTATTTACTATATATTATCTATCTGTAGATATATGAGCATAGGAAGGCACATAAACAAAAGAGGAATATTACTATACTATAAGAAAAGGTAACTACAGAGAAGCATAGGAAAACTTAGAGAAACTGATGCAAAGAGAAATAAACAGAACCAAGAAATCAATATGCAGAATAACTACAACAATGTAAACGGAAAGAACCACAATGGCAAAATGATCAAAAGCAAATGCTTTGCAATCATAATGACCCCACTTGGCACCCAAAACAAGGCATGTGAATGCAGCTCCATAGAGATTGACTACTAGGGTGTGGAACAGTATAGACACTGTTGGACTTGACTGATGTGTTGATTAGTCTGCCTGAACTTCTTTTCTCTCTCTCTTTTTTCCCCTTTGTTATGAATCTGGAATACACAGGGAAGAAGGATATGTTGAGAAATGCAAGTGATAGGGGAAAATGGATTATCAACAAATGTTTTTTCAACTTGGGAAATAATTATTGATACAAATATTTTGGTGTAAATTTACCTTTTCTTTCTATCTTTGCCATCCTTGGGGTACATTCCTAGTAGTGGGATCTCTGAGTCAAAGATAAGTAATAAGATTGTTAAAGAATGCTAACAAATTACTAATGTCTCTGGAACTACTAGAATTAAATATTAATAAATTATTTTGTAACTTACTAGGCATTAGTCTACTGAGGAACTAAAAACACATTTAATAGTGTTCTTCTGAATGACACCTACAAACTCAATTGCTATACTCACAGGCCATTTTGCCATGATCTTCACAGCCTTCCAGCTGTGAATCCTCTTCTTCAAACCAAATCCATGTCTTTATCTTGAGGACATCTCCACTCTAATGCCTCACGGACACTTCCAACACCAAATGCTTTCATGAGATACAGATAAAGTACCGTGTGAGACCTCAAAGGAAAGAAGGAATCAGGAGCAAAGTAATGTAGTGGAAGGAATTCTGGATTTGGGGTCACAAGTCTTCAGGGTTGTCTTTTACTAGCTATGTCACTTCAGGTAAATCACTTTGCAGCTTGGACCTCTGCTTCCTCCTCTGAAAAGTGAGGGTATTTCACTGGATCAGAAGGTCTTCACTTTTTCATGTCATGGACCTCCTTTGGCAGTCTGGTAAAGCCTATGGGTCCCTTCTCATAATAATGCATTTAAATGCTTAAAATAAAATACACAAGCTTACAAAGGAAGCCAAATAAATGGAAATATAGTTATAAAGATATATGTGAATTTTTTTAAAAGTTCACAGAGCTCAGGTTAAGGACCCCTGAACTAGAGGATCTCTGAGGTCTTTTCATCTTCTGGCCTTTTTGAGATCACCACTATGGAAAACACCCATGCTTTGCCTAAGATAGAAACAGACCCTTCATAGAAGATGCCCAGAAAGCTCAGGAGAAAGTTGCTGCTGACCTGTGCCCTGCATTCTTGCAAAGGACCCTGTCCCCTTTAAAGGGAGCCATGTTCAGTCTTGTGCTTTGGTTCAAAACATCAACTGCACAAAATCAAAACTAGAGAAACAGTGCATACAAAAAAGATCTGAGAGTTTTACTGGACTACATACAAGAAAAAGTATAAGACAAGCCATGTCAAGTCATGGATGCCTCCAAATTATCTTAGGCTTCATTAAGAACAGGGTCTAGACAACTCCAAAAGATTCATGATGGAAAGAGATATCCACATCCAGAGAAAGAACTTCAGAGTCTGAATGCAGATTGAAGCAAACTACCTGCTCTCTTTCTTTTGTTTTGTTCCTTCTTTCTCATTGTTCACTCCATTGGCTATAATCCTTCTTTACAATCTGGCTAATGTTTAATGTGAAGGTATTTGTAGAGCCTATGTTTGACTGCATGCTGCCATGGTGGGGGTGGGGGAGAAGGGGGAGGAGAGAGAGGGGAGAAAATTAGAAACTCAAGGGACTGTGGAACAATGCTGTAAACTAAAAGTAAATAAATAAAATTTTAAAAAAGAAGAGGGTCTAGATGAGGGGAAGTGACACTGTTCTCTGCCATGATTAGGACATGTCTAAGATACCATCAGCTGAAGGCCATCAAACAAGAGTCTATCTAGGATAGGTTGACCTAGATTGTGAAGGGACCACATTGGAGCTAAAAGAAAACTTAGAGACCATCAAGTCTAGGGCATCAGTTGAAGTTACTGGGAATGTTTATTATTCTATCTTTTTTTTCATTGACTTGTTTATTTACTTTTAGTTTACAACATTCAATTCCACAATTCCTTGAGTTTCAATTTTTCTCCCCTTCCTCCCCCCTCCAATGGCTGCATGCAATCAAGTATAGGATCTACAAATACTTTCACATTGTACAATAGTCTTGTTGTATAGAAGGATAGTAACCAAAGGAGTGAACAATGGGAAAGAAGAAAGAGAACCAAACATGAAAAAGAATGATAGCATGTATTGCTTCAGTCTCCATTTAAACTCTGTTCTTTGTACATCTTTCTCTGAATGTAGATATCTCCTTCCATCCTGAGACTTGCAGAGTTGTCTTATACCTGTGCGTTGCTGAAAAGAGTCCAGTTTATCAAAGTTCATTGTCACACATATGATGTGTCTGTGACTATGTACAAATTTCTCCTGGTTCTGCTCTTCTCACTTAGCCTCAGTTTGTATAAACCTCTCCAGTTAAATATGAAGTCCATCTCCTCCCCATTTCTTATAGCACAATAGTATTCCATTACATCCATATACCACAACTTGTTTAGCCATTTGCCAATTGATGGGCATCCCCTTAATTTCCAGTTTTTTGCCTCCACAAAGAGAGCTGCAATAAATATTTTTGTAAATATGGATCTTCCTCCCACCTCTATGATTTCTTTGGGGTACAACCACTGGGAATGTTTAGTGTCGGGTCTGGAGTCAGGAAGACCTGAGTTCAAATCTGCCTCCAATACGTAGTTTTGTGATCCTGGACAAGTCACTTAACCCTGTTTGACTCAGTTCCTCATCTGTTAAATGAACTGGAGAAGGAAATGACAAACCACCCTAGTATCTTTGCCAAGAAAATTCCAAACAGAATCACAGAGTCAGACGTGACTAAAAATGACAGAACAACCATGGAATGGTTGTAAAAGGGATGTAAAGTTGTTTTACTTGATCCCAGGGCTCACTAGGGTAGAACTAGGAACAGTGGATAGAAATTACGGAGGAAGATTTCAGCTTAAAGGTAGGAGAACCTTCCTAGCCATTAGAACTATCCCAAAGTGAAGCGAGTTGCCTTTACAGGTAGGCTTTCAAGTGGAGCTGAATAACCATTGAACTGGGATGTTTGGAGACATTTGTTCAGGTAGGGACTAACTCAGATGGCCTCTAGGGTTCCTTCCAGTTCTGGGCTTCTGCCCTTATCTATACAACAACAAGAAGAGAGCAGAGTCTCGGGCCTAGGACATCAGGATAGTTCCCAACAAAGAGGAAGAGGAGTCAGACCAGCTGTTGTGAAGAAGCCTGGGATGGAGAAGAGTTTACAGAAATCTCCAAAAGCAGAACAATAAAAAAGATTCCATTAGCAACAATTAACCATGCAACAGTGGGAAGCAATTGAAGTTTATCTGGTGATAAATAGAAGTTGTACTATATTTTCTACCAAATGGCATTATTGCAGAATATTCTTTTAGCAGTAGAAGTAATGCAGATTATTAGTTATTCAAATTGATGGCCAACTCTTAAAATGATATCACCAGCAACACCATGAAGGATGTTCACTCCTGGGCAAGCAATAGCTAACATAATGAGCCCAGATGGAATTGTTCTTTCTAAGTGATTTACCTAGACCAGGAAGCTCATTTATCTCCCAATAAAACAATCTCCCAACAAAAGCCCACATTTGTTTCCAGGTTACAGCTATTTATCACACCTCATAAAACCGGAGGTGGGGTGGGAAGACCAACAGAGTGTATGATCATTGAAACCAGGGATCAGAGGCCTGCTGAAGCTCATATTGTGGCACTTGAACTAGGTCAATTTAGAGTCAAGTTAGAATTCAGTTACTGGGACTTTGCCTCCGTGATCCTCAGGCATTGCCACAACAAATTACCTTCAGAGGATGAATGAAAACTACTACTGACACTTGGCAGTTTATAAGCCCCCAAACCCAAAGACAGATGGAAGAAACTTACTTATATATGGATTAAATCAGAGACATTTAAACTTTACAGGGCAGTGAAAGATCACTAGTTCACCACTCTCATTTGACAGGAAGAAGTAGTGTGGTAGACTATGTGGAAGTGTATGTAGTTTAGAGTCAGGGGCAAATCCCTGCTAAGCCAATTACTATCTATGTGACCTCTTGGCCTCAGTTTCTCATCTTTAAAATGAGGGGGATGGGGTATATGATCTCTAAAGTCCCTTACAATTTTTTTTGAGGCAACTGGGGTTAAGTGACTTGCCCAAAGTCACACGGCTAGTAAGTGTGTCAAGTGTCTCAGGCCAGATCTGAACTCAGGTCTTCCTAACTCCAGGGCCAGTGGTCTATTCACTAGTTTACCTAGCTGCCCCTAAAGTCCCTTACAATTGAGATGGAATAATTTAGACCCAGTAGAGTAAAATAATAATCATTACAATGATAGCATTTACATAGCTCTTTAAGGTTTATAAAGTGCTTTACATATTCTCATTCAATCCTTAAGACAACCAGATGCAATTTATCCCATTTTCCATATGCAAAAACCAATGCTGAGCGGCTGAGATACTTGGCTAAGGTCACCAACCAATCAGATTTCTTTGAAAGTCAGTGCTTCTGCTGCCTACTCCTTACCCCACTATGTTTCACCATTGATCAGGGTCCCTCAAAATGAGCTTTACCTGGAAACATGACCCTAGGGATATCACCATCAAGGAAGGCGAGAGAATTGAAACATACAGAGCATTAAATTGCTATCCTAGGGCAACTAGCCAACCAAAAGTCAAGGATGGGCTTCTCAAGGTACGAAAAGAGCTAAGGAATTAGGGCATTTCATTTTCCATTCTGTTACCTAGATACCCCCCCTCTTTTCCTCAGAATTTCTAATGCAAAATGATTGGCTGGTTTCACCCATACCCCCATACAGTTAAATAGGGATAAGTGACAGGTAAAGCATATTTTAAAGGCAAAATGAAAGCACTTAATTTCACTCAGAATGTAGGGGACCTTCAGATGTAGGCCCTGGATCTCCTGAATAAGCCTTATTGTTGACAGGGTGACATTAATTTTGAACCACTCTTCAGATTCTAGAGTGCTCAGGCCAAACTTGATTCTGGACCACACTGGCCACAACCATATTTTGTTTCACCAATTTGCTATTATCAGTTTATATTCTATCTTCCTTCTAGAGCAAAGCTATGAAGATGCATCCCCCTGATAAGATCAGGCTATCAAAACTCCTCTGCATTTTGCATATACTGGAGAAAGTCTTTTGATTTCCATTGTCAAGCTGCAGTGGAGAGGGGAGATAGTTCATCTAACTCTCCTTTGGGGGGATTGTTTTCATCTGTAATTTTCCTCAAAATGTGTATCATTATGCCAAGTCACATCTTGCCCCCTCCCTAGGCTTCCAAGCTTCCTGCCTGCCTTCCTTCACCTCCTTGGCCTCTTCCTAAGCTTCCTGACTGGCCCTGTTGCAGACTGGTGAAGAGGGGTCAGGATATGCTGCTGCCTAAGGCCTGAAGGCCCCATTGCCCATCAGGCTAACCCCAATATCAAACGCTAGCCATGAACCTTCCAATCATCTTCCTTCCTCTGCAATGTCACTGTCAGACTTATCTGGACTTCTCCTATGGGCCCTCCCCAACCGCTGCTATCCATTTCCTCACTCTCATCCCTCTCAATCCTATACTACCACTGTCCCAGTTTACCTCTACCTGTCTCTTCCACTATATTCTCTGGAATGCTTGCTTCATAATTAAACTTCCTTTCATTTGTAACCTTGTCCTTTCTCAGTCATCTTGTGACTCTGAGACCTGTCTCCCTCCCGATGACATTTCTTCCCTGGACAAACTTTGCCAGTACTGACTGCACTATGACTCATATGCCTTATTCACTGATCACAGTGGGAGTGAGGCAGACTAGTCCTCGCTCCCCATTGCCATGTACAGACCTTTCTGCTTCCTCCATGACTCACTAACCTCTCTTCCTGTGAGATTCATTCAATCTATATGTATTACTCATCCCAGATTCTGGTGGCTATTATCTACCAACTCCCACCTTCCTAAATGAGTTCAGTGCTTAGCTCACAATTTTCTTCTCCATACCAACTCCTTGACTCATTCTAGGGGACTTTGACATATACGTTCATGTTTCCTGAAACACCCCAACTTTGCAATTCCTCCATCTCCTTGGCTCCTTCAATCTACCCCAAGTACAAAGAGGAATGCATGTTCATACCTTTGATCTTGTCATCATCCACATGGAGCATGAGAGGCATGAGAGGCTCAGTGGAGAGAACATGGGTTTTGGAATCAAGAAGACCTGAATTTAAATCCAGTCTCAGACATTTACTAACTGTGAGGCCCCAGGCAAATACCTTAAGACTGGTCTGTTTTGGTTTCCTCATTCATATAATGAGGATCCTAATAACACCTACCTTCCAGGGTTGTTGTGAGCCTCAAATGAGATAACTGTAAAGCTCTCTGCACAGTGCTTGGCACAGTAAAAATAACAGAAATGTTCATTATTATTATTATTCCATGTTTAAGATCTTAGAATTTCCTTTACCTCATCATAACCTTTGTTCTTTTCCTTTCTTCCTATGCTCTATTCCTCTTAAATATACTCTGTGTCCTCACCATGACTTCTAATCCCTCCAGCCCTCAGTCATATCCCAGGCCATCACTTCTCCTCTAATTAGTCTCCTGCCTTCCCAATCTTACTCCCTGAAGACCTACTTCAAATTTACACTGGAATTCCTTGCTCCTATGTCCTCTTTAGCTGATTGCACCTTGCCAAATACTGATCTTGGATTATTCTCACCAATTATCTGCCCCCTTCACTCCAGCTCCCATCCTAGTGAATGGAAATAGAGAGAATGAGGAAACCCTGCTGACTGAAACTCTGCAAACTGATGCTAGCTAATCTCAGCCTCCCTTCAGCAAGGCAATTCTACTAACTTCCCTAGCTGATTCCGTTTCCCACTCACGTGAGCAATTATTGCACATCTTTTCTCCTTAAGCCTTTTCTGGTACTCCTTTCCTCTGGCCTTCTCTGCTAAGGGCTTTATTCACATTGAACTTCACTTAAAAACTGAGGCCATTCAGCACAAGTTCCTCCTTCTCCTCTCCCTCTGTTGTTGCTGATTATATACTTCAGAATATAATAAGGTAGACCTTCTGTTTGCCAAGGCTAGTAACTCCACATGTAGCATCTTCTCCCACAGACAGTCCCTGTCATCATTTTCACTTTTGCAATAATCTCAATCTCTCCCCACTTACTGGTACTTTCCCTGCTATCTACAAATATCCCTAAGTCAAAATCTCCATTATCCTCAAAAATACCATCATT
>CM053602.1:26591282-26628642 GCA_028646575.1 Pseudocheirus occidentalis | reverse complement strand
TTGGTGAGGGAGTTCTGACTGTGTTGTCTTCCTCCCGCTCCATGCTTTGATCCCTCACTTGCTTCTAAACCCTCCAAAATCTGCATTCTGACCTCATCATTCAATTGAAACTGCTCTCCAGAATGACCAATGATCTCTTTATTGCTCCATCTAATGACCTTTGGATGATCCTCAGCATTCTCGACCTCTCTTCAACATGCAGCACTGTTGGCTACCATCTCCCCTCCCCTCTTCTTGGGGTTTTCAATAACTTGCTCTCTCTTGGTTCTCCTGCTACTGATCTAACCACTATTTCTGGATCTCTGCCCACATTGTGTCCATTAATTATGGGTATTCCCCCTGGGCTCTGTCCTGGGAGCTTTTCTTTTATATACATACTCTCTCATCTAGTTGTCTCATCAACTCCCATGGATTTATCTCTACACAAATTATTCCCAGTTCTATTGAACCAGCTCTAGTTGTTTTCCTGAGCTCCATTTCCATATCACCAACTAACTACTTGTTGAATATTTCAAACACTTATATTCTGGAGTCATACCACACTCAACATGTCCAAACATTCCTTATCTTTCCCTCCAAACATACATTTTCCTGAAATTCCTTGTCACTAACAAGGATACTACTATTTTTCCAATCACTTAGATTTGTAACCTCAGTGTTATCTCTGAGTTCTTTCTCTTTCATTCACTCTATCTATCTGTCTATCTATCTATCTATCTATCTATCTATCCATCCATTATCTATCTATATATCGATCTATCTTTCTGTCTGCCTGTCTGTCTATCTATCCATCCATCATCTATCATCCATCTATCTGTCTATCTATCTATCTATCTATCTATCTATCTATCTATCTATCTATCTATCTATCTATCATCTCCTCAGTTGCCAAATCTTATAACTTCTTTTTTTCTAAAATATTTCCTGTATACTTTCCCTGCTCCCCATTCAAACAACCACCACTCTAGCTCAGACTCCCATCAGATCTCTCTTAGATTATGATAATAACCTTTTAATTGGCCTTTCTGCCTTAAGTCTCTCACAGCTAGAATCCTTCTCATACATGACGGCCAAATATTTCCAATGCAAAGCTCTGCCATGGAATCCATGAAAGAAATATATACTGCCAAATGAGGAGTCATCCTTGGCTGTCTACTCTCTTCCATCTCCCCATGTTTTATCTGCTTCAAAGTCCTGTCAATTATATATTCACCACATTTCTTGTGTAACCTTCCTTCTCTCTTCTCAGGCTGCCACAGCCCTGGTGCAGGTACCTCACAACTGGACTAATCCAATAATCCAGTATGGTTGGTCTCACTGACTCAAGCTGGTCCTCAGAGCAGTTCATCCTCTACCCTGCTGTTAAAGTCATCTTCCCAAAGCACAGACCTGACTCTCCCTCCCCACTTCAATAAATTCCAATGTCTCTCATAACATCTAGGATCAAACATAAGGTCCTTTGTTTGATATTGGAAACTTTTCACAATCTGGTCCCTTCCTTTTGTTGTTAAGTCTTTTTCAATCATGTCCCAACTCTCCATTACATGGGTTTTCTGGGCAGAGATACAGGAGTGGTTTGCCATTTCCTTCTCCAGCTCATTTTACAGAGGAGGAAACTGAGGCCAACAGTGTTGAATGACTTGCCCAAGGTCACACAGATAGTGTCTGAGGCCAGATTGGAATTCAGATACTTCTGACTCCAGGGTCAGTGCTTTATCCACTGCAGCTGCCTGGCCCCTTCCTACCTTTCCAATATTTTCTAACCACACATTCTACAATTCAGCTCTACTAGTATAATTGCTGTTTCTTCCATGCAGAATGTCATCTCCTGTCTCCATGTTTTGTAATGGCCATCCCTTATGGCTAAAATACTCAGCCTCACAACCTTTGACTCTTAGAATTCCTCACTTCCTTGAATACATTTTATGCTGAGCATCTTCAGGAATTCTTCCCTGGTCATTCCAGTTGCTAGTGCTGCCCCCTCTAAAGGTTACTTTATATATTTCTACTCTCCTCTTATTGTGTGTGTTCTCATTTATACATGCTGTCTCCCCCATTGGAATGTAAGCTCCTTAAAAAAAAAAACCAAGAATGTAAGCTCCTTGAGGGCAGGCACTTTTTGTGTTTTCTTTGTATCCCTAGCCCTTAGCTGAGGGCCTGGCATGTAATAAGCATTTAATGTTTCCTAACTGAATGATTTTGATACCATTTCTTTCATTTCCATGTTCTTCTTTCAACTGTTGTTCATTATTAAGAAGTAACACAGTACAAAGGAAAGAATGCTGAATTTCAAGGCAGAAGGCCCAGACTGGCAAGAGCAATGGATCTGGACTCAGAAGACCTGGGTTCAAATCCTAGTCTTGACACTTGTCATGTATGACCTTGGATAAGATACCTAAAAACTCTAGGCCTTCAGTTACCTCATCTGTAAAATGACAAGGTGGAACTAGACAATTTTTAATGTCCCTTCCAGTTCTAAATCTGTGGTCCTATGATCTAATCCTTATAAACAAATAAGCAGCAAAGCCTTGATTCAAACCCATAGAGCCTGGGATCTGATCTTGTAGAACAAGTACAAATAGAAATCAAAGAATTGTTTTTTATTTCTTTTTTTCTTTTTCTTTTTCTGTTTTGTTTTTATTTTATTTTTATTTTTAATTTTTTTTAAAGAATTGCTTTCTTGTAAGTGGAGGCGTGAGGGTAGAGAAAGACAGTTCACCTATATGATTACTCTAAGATTTATGATTTATTTCACATACCTCATTTTATTTGTTCTTTTTAAGGGCCTGTGATAGAAGTAATGCAGTAATTGTAATCCCTGCAATTGTTTTCTCCATTTTACAGATGGGAAAAATGAGGCTCAGAAATATGAAGTAACTTGTAGGGATTTAGAGTCAGGAAGAGAGATGAGATCTGACACCAGGCCTTCTGACTTCAAATCTGATGATTCATTTTTCCTCTACCCAGAACTGGCAATAGAATAGAATGATCAAACTGAAATAATTTTCACTAATATTATAACAAATACTTCCAAGAGAAAGAATTATCAATAGCAATTGGAACTGATAAACCATATTACTCACTGTGAATACTTGAGAAATAAGGCAAATTGGCAGAAAATTTCAAGTCTGTTCACAAATATTTTCATACAGAAATAGCCAAGTAAATGGGATTTGGCTTTAAAGCTGACTGTGCTTTCAAATAAAATGTAAACTTTACCAAACAGATGAAATACACAGAGTGCTGGAATCTGGAGTTAGAGGACCCATTTTGAATCTATCAGTGATGAGATGTGTGACCTTGGTCTACTTCTTTCCCCTCCTCTGATAGTAAATTATTTCTCTGTAAAATGATGTGGTTAAGTTTGATGACCTCTAAGGTTTCTCTGAGCTCTAGACTTATGATGCTGAGATGCAGATGCTCTCCATAAAATCATTCAAATGATAAGACTCATCACTTTGGAACACACAAAAAATGTTTAGCCATGGTTTTCCTAATCTTCAAGCTCATCACCCCTATTCACTAACATCTCATTAATGAACTCTAAAAGCTTCTCTAGGGGGAGTAAGCCTAGTAATTTTCAACATTTGAAGGACAAGAACTCATTCAAGTATATTTTGATTCAACTTAGTTTCATCTGTTTTGTGCCTCCTGGTAGGGTCACCATGGGGGCTACAGAGATGAGCTCTGCCCAAGATCCCACAATTTTGTTGAGTGTGCAAAAAACTATAATCCAAGTCAAAATATGATAAGTACCGTAAGAGACACACCAAAGAGATATCAATACTATGGTTGTATTCCTGCAATGACAACACAATTCGAGAAAATCAATCAATCAACATGTCAATTTGTCTATCCAATACCAAGTGGATTGGTCAACTGCTTTTTCCCTGTAATTACAGATATGAGTGATAGCATAACAAATTAGAGAAAATACATTTACACTCTCTAAACTTTAAGCAACATTTAAAACTGTAAGCTATAGAGAAGTTGATTCTCAACCCAAGTGAAATGCTAGGTCCTTGATATGCTGACTCATCTAATAACTCATATTGATGCTATAGGCAGATAGCACTTTTTATTTAGATTGGCCCTTAAGCTTGCTTTCATCTGCAAGTCAGTTGGAAGTTGACTGGATCCTTTGTCATGGGAAGGAAATAGGTAACCTTCTGAACTTTCCTTTTTTGCAAGAATGGAGTGGAGGAACAATCCAGAAAATTTTTGTTGAGGCCAATTAAGAACAGTGAGAGGAATATATTTTATTGTCCGATTTGAAGCCATGTCAGAATTGTGATAAAAATGCTGTCGCCTGTCAATGCTACCCATCTGTAATCCAAGAAAACCCTCCTTTCCTATCTGTCCTTGGAACTAATAGTTTGGTATCACTCTTGTCCCTTACTGTAATCTCTTTCTTTTTTGAATTGATATTTCCATGGTATGATGGAAAATCCAGTGGAGGGGCCTGAGTTCAAACCTTAACTTTGCCATATGATTGTGTTTATAACCTCTCAGCTGGGTCATTGCCACTCGACTTGACTTCTGTCTCACCACTGAACTCCGATGACTCTGGAGGAGAGACTGAGGCTGAAGACTTTGAGCAGCTCTGCCTCACTTAAATCCAATTCACACCCAAGTCAAGACATCACCCCTATGATGTCACTGGTACTCTTTGAGAACAAAGAGCAAACAAGAGCAATAACTCTCAGGGCCCCTGTTTGTATTATCTTTCTATTAGGCTGTAAGCTCTATGAGGACAGGCACCTGGCCAGTCTTATCTAAAGTTTCTATTTCCCTCAGCGCTCCAAACACAGGAGCTCTTTGATATGTGTTTTTGAAATGAATATGAGAAATAGATATAACAAGTATAATACTTGTACTACCAACCTTATAGGATTATTGTAAGAAAATTCAATAAGAAAATATTTGTGCTTCTCTCTGTGTTTCCCTCTCCCAGTCTCTCTCACACTTGAGACTTACACAAGGCTTTTCAGAGTTGGTGCTTGGTAAATATTTGTTAAATTTGGATTCAATTGAATTGGCTTTCCATGGCTTAAATAGCCCATAGCTAGAAAAATCAGAATATAGGTTTATCCTTCCCTCCTTCCCTCCATGGCCCCAGTTTTCTAGTTTCCTCATTCCTAAGGCCAAGGAGTAAAACATTCTTGGTATGTGATGACCTGTATTCCTTGGGCAGTTAAGAAGCAACAGAAAAAGAATTTGCCCTCTGTGAATCTGAAGGGGATGCAGAGAAATTAACAGCATGAAGCTTTCATTCCCCACCTTTGTGGTCAGGTTATTCGATAATGATATTGTCCAATACTAACACGGAAATCAAAGGGAAAGGGAAGTAAGGGAGTCTTTGAATTTCATTCAATAAAAACTCTTATCCAGAAGGGAACCAGTGGCTTGAGGGCAACTTCATGCCTTTGAACTCCTGGATCTTTATGAAAATATGAAAGCATGAAAAATCAAAAATGCATCTTTGAGTCTCAGTTCCAATTTCTAACTACTCCCCCCTTTACTTGAAGAATATATAAAACATTTATGGTTAAAGTAGAGGGCCTGGGGTTGGGAAAGCCATTCAGGTCAGGATAGAAGGTGAAACATACTCCCTTTCTCTATTGGGAAATCACTTGCCCAGCCAAACTAATCCCATTATCCAAACTCTTTAGGAATGGCTGTCATTCTAAACATTCTTGAGAAGTTTCTCAAAGAAGCTATTATACAGAGGAGCCAACTGAGGCTAGTGTCAGAAGTTGGATTTGAATCTAGGTCTTCCTGACTCCAAACCCCACACTCTTGGATTTGTGCTTCTTCTTAAAGAGAGCAAAGATTAATAACCTTACGCCCAAGAAATCAAAGTCAACTCCAATACATATTTCATTCTGAGGGCAACGATTTCTGGGGAGTCACATGATAATTTCTTGGAATGAAAGGCTGCCTAAATGAAGAGAAATGCTTTCAAAAATCAAACATATGCCAAATATACTTGATAAAGATATCATGTTCTTTCAATGGCTGATCAACATACGCTTCCCAAGGAAACACACAACAGTTTACAACGAGCCAGCCACCTGTTCTTCTATTTTTTTGTCTGCTGGCTCAGGGGCTTTGCTGTTCACTGTCTCTGCAAGTACATCCAACAACTTCACCACAATCAGATAAGCCATGGATAGGCCATCAGAGCAGGTACTTGGTCAGGGATGACCAGGGCAGTGATTCCTGGAGCTGTCAGGGTTTGGGTCAGACTGGCTTGGAGGTGCCATCCAGCACCAATGGTTCTAGGAAAGCCATGCCATTTTTATTAATCTGCTGAGGGAGAATTCCATTTTCTCCTCTGATTAGCTCAGTAGCTTTTCCATATATACATCAGTGTTATTAGGTTTATTTAGTTTGGGGTCAGACATGTGGTTTCTTTAGCCAGTGAACTCACCACAAAGAAATTCCCTTGACTGATGCAGAATGTGATCTCATTTGTAACTTCCAGGCCTAAGGATTGCCTGGGGGCACTATGAGGTTCACAAACTTTCCCCCAGTCATGCATCTAGTATCAGAGGCAGGAATTAGTTTCATGTTATCCCTCTAACTCTGAGGTCTCATCCCCATTTTCTATGCCATGCTGTCTCTCAAGTCTTATCTAACCAAAAGCAATTTTGCCCTTTCAAGTCAAGCTGGTTTCAATGGCATAGAAGTCTCTTCTAAAAGATCTTCCATGATGGTTTTATCAAGGCATTTGTTCATGAGTTCTTACTGTGTGCCTTACTCTGTGGTAGATACTAGGGGATACTAGACTCAGATAGTTAAAGATTTAGAAGGGAGCTCTGAGGCCAGCTAAGTCAACATCTCCCTCATCCACTGTGTCCTGGGCCATGACCAGTCATCCTGATTTTTGTCCTGCTACTGGATTTTGATGACTCAGGAAGAGAGTGAGGCTGCTGACTTTGTACAGCTCTGCCTCACTTAAATCCAATTCACAAGCAAGTCAAGACACCACTCTTAGGATGTTTTTGGTCCCCTTGGAAAGCAAAGGACAAACAACAAAACTCCCTAGGGAATCTTCTAGACCAGCGAAATGAGGTCCTGAGAGATTAAATCATCCAAATACTAACTGTCACAGGTGGGATTTAACTCCAGCTCTTCCAGCACCAGAGCCATACTCCAGCACCACTAGACCATACTGCCTTCCACAATTATGGAATAACATTCTGAGGCTCAGGTAAGACTGAGATTATAGACTGTGAGAGCAAGAAGGGAACTCTGACTGGCAATCAGCTTTAGTCCAGGACTATAACAACTCAGCATAGACAGCAGGGAAAAGGTGAGGCACAGGGCAGAGGGTCAATTTACCCTTCTAGCCAGAACTGATTTTCTGCTGCTTCCGTTAGAAGCAGTCAAATAGAAGCATGTTAAAATAGTGACTAATCCTAGCTGTATGATATAATGTTAGACTAATGAAATGCTCAAGATGTGGGTTCTAGTCATACATTTAACTAGTTTTAGTGACCTTCATTAAAGCCTTGAAGGCAGCTCTAAGCCTTTGAGCTTCTTTAATGTCTATTGGTCTCTGTTTCCTCATCTATAAAATGGGGATAATAATAATATTTCATAAGGTTGTTGTGAGGATTCAAGGAGATTTTATATATGTATATATATATATGTGTGTGTGTTTATGTATGTGTGTGTTTTATATATATATATGCATAGTTTATATATAGTGATTTACAATTACTCATTGAAATGCTAGCTATAATTGTTCACTCAGTCACCAAGTAACTATAGTTATCCCTTCTACATGGCAGGGGTTAGGGGGATGGTGTCCTGATGATCTGGAAAATCTTTGTAAAATGTTTTGGCCCTCCCTTCACACCAGAGAAGAAGTCTCAATTATTATGATATTAAAAGATAAACCATATTTTATGCATTTCTGTGATTCTAAACTTTTTCTGTGTCTGCTAGCCTTTGCCTATTGTCTGTGGCTTCCCCAGAACTCCCCTCAAAGTTCCCACTTAATCTCTTATGTTGACTTGTGATATATCAAAACTGCAATGGGGAAAGTCATGATGTGAAAGGGATAACTGTATTATATACACATAACATATATGCATATACACATACACATATAAATGTAAATATATGTATAAATATAAATATATATATATGTATATATATATATACATAAATGAAAAGCAATTCTTCTTTTTGGAGGGGTTAAGGACTTCAACATCTAGGCAGATCAGTAAAGGCCTTGTATAAGAGGTAGCGCTTAAACTGGGCTTTGAAGGAAACTTGACATCTTAAAAGGCAGAGAAAAGGAAGGAGCAAGTTCCCAGCAAAAAAACGACAGCCTATACAAAGGTATGGAGGTAGGAGATGGAATTTTGTGTACAAAGAACAGTAAGTAAGCCAGCTTGGCAGAAATGTAGAGTATGTAAAGGGAAGTGATATAAAATAAAGTTGAAAAGGCAGTTTGGAGCCAAACTGTGAAAGGTTTTAAATGCCAAACAGGAGTTTGTATTTCATTTGAGAGGTGATAGGGAGCCACCAAAAGTTTTTGAGAGGAAGTGACACTGCCCAATGAGATGATTGAGGAATATCAATTCTGGCAACTGTCTAGAAGGTTGGCAATAGGAAGGAGACTGATTAGGAGGTTACTGGAATAAATTAGGGCAGAGAAGATAAGAAGGAGGAGAATGACCTTGGTTTATTCATGATGCCATAACTTTTTTCTTTTAAGAATCAGAAACCAGCCTTCCTTTAAAAGAAAATAAGCAATCATCAATGAGTGCCAAATTTCACCCTGGCCACCATTTCCCTGAGAAGTTTTTAGCAGCTTTGCTCTGGGGTAGGAGTTTTCCTACCTGTCTTCCATGGTATAACACGGTGGCCCTGACCACTGCACCAGCAAAAGGCCAGTCAAACAGGATGTCATGGAGGATGCTTTGAACCCATACTCTCTTCCTACTCTATGGAAAAGATCCTAACAGGAAAACAGTATGCTAGTGAGTCATACTGCATACTTGAAATGAATGTGGCAGTAGTGATATACAAATTTATAATTTATCTAATTCAACTTCATTGTTCCAGTTGTCAACAGGAAGAGCAAAAATAGCTTGTTGAGAGAAGGTGAAACTTGCAAATTCATTTATGAGGGGACATGAGAGCACCCCCTTTCAGAGCCAACTAACCAAAGTGGAATCCTTTGCATTTAGGTGCTCACTGCAGAATGATGCCCCATTTTCCAGGTAATGTACCAAGCAAACCACTGGGTAGAACCGCCTATAAACAACAAGAACATTCATTTCATGAAATGCCCTTCACCAACATAACCCAGACTGTATAGTTTTTAGGTTATGCAAAATTTTACGGTAATGAAAACATTTAAATACAGCAACCAACAAATATTTCTTTAATTTAATTTATAAGATACCCACTGCTTGAGTATTTAGAATATCAAGAGTATGTGGACACCATGGAAGAGCACCCACAAAACATCACCATGTGGCCTACACAACCACAAGTGAGGAATTAAGGAATGATGATGAGTTGGATAGTTCTTACCTCAAAGGACAGCTATGATCAATCATACAGTTTATTTTTTAAATCCAAAAAGAATGTACAGTTAGGATTCTGGCCTCAGGCTGACTCTCATTCATACTCCATGAATGGCATTCCTTTTCCAAGCACAAACATCCTGCAATTTTTACATAAGTACTTGCACATAACACATCATTGGGAGCATGCTGCAATCTGCTCACTGCTCAAGAGGCAACTGATATTTTCCAAATGAACCACAATGGTGCCAGCAGAGCAAATCCATTTGTTTTCATTTGTGTCCTTTTTTCAGATTTTACCTACATAAATGTAGTGCCAATGCAATATTTACAGTGCCCAGGATCACAATAAAGACCATGACTATAGGCACGCATGATATACCAAACCCTCCAAATAGAGGACAGAACTGAAGCACTTTTTCAGACACCAGAAAACACCATTCCAAAACCAGTAAGATGATTCCATCATGGTACCAACGATATTCAGAAGCCATAATAACACTGAGAACCACAGCATCCTTCAGCCTTCCCACAAACCAATACAAGATCAGTATTTACTCACAAACCTCTCTCTCCTTGCCTCAACATCCTCTCTCCCCCATCGTCTGGCTACCTCTGACCAGCTTCCTGTGGGCTCTGCTGCCTCCCTTCAGCAAATTCCCTCCAACACAGGCTCCATGTGATTATATTCAGCCTGTTAGGGGGCAGAGTTTATTTTCAAAGCAGGGCAGGTCTTCAAACTCCCCCCTAGGTCTATTAAGGGGCAGAGAAGATCTTCAAATCCCCATTCCCATTATAATATCCTAGTGGAATAATTTAGTTCAGCTGGATATAATGCTCAGGAGTCTGCAAGATTGTGTTCAGTGGACAGTCAAGGATACTGGATTATAAACCCAGCTCCAACAACTACTAGTTATATGACTATGGACAACTCACTTTCCTCTTTGGGCCTTAGTTTCCTCCTCCATAAAATGGGGATAATAAAACTTGTACTGCATACCTCATGGTGTTGTTAAGAGGAAAATGCTCTGTAAAACCACAGAGATGTGAGTTATCCCCACCATTGTTCTGTGTGTAGCCTTCTGTTATGTGTTTCCCCAATATTATGCAAATTAGCTTACACTTGAAACCAGTGCTGAAGTTCCAGGTGAGGAAATTCTATATTAATACAAGTAAGTACCTTTTCTAGGGTCAGCTAGGTGAAACTATAGAGTGCCAGCCCTTGAGTCAGGAAGACATGAGTTCAAATCTGACCTCAGACACTAGCTGTGTGACCCTGGGCCTCAGTTTCCTCATCTGTAAAAGGAGTTGGAGAAGGAAATGGCAAACAGCTCAAGTATCTCTGCAAAGAAAACCCAAAATGGGGTTATGAAGAGTTGGATATGACTTAACAACAATAACAAAGTACCTTTATTTACAACTTACAGGTTTTTTAGAGGGTTGCTTAGAACACCAGAAGGTTAGGTGAGTCATCCCTCCAGTATATGTCACAGGTAGGACTTGAACCCAGGTCTACCTGGCTTTAAGGATAGCTCTCTCTACAACACTATGCTGCCCCTATGATTGAACTAAATACAACAAGTGCACACAGTAGGAAAATGGAAAACAGCACAACTTTTTAAAGCTCACAATAATAACTAATATTTACATTGTGCTTTCAAGTTTGCAAACATAATTTGAGTCATACCATGGAGCTTCTGGAAAGAAAAATGACTTGCCTATAGTCACATGGCTATTAAGAATAGAAGATGGGAATAGAACCCAGGACCCTCTGACTTCAAGTCCAACACTCTATCCATGCCTCAAGGCTCGTTCCCATGTGTGTAAAACAAAAGTGATTTTTACAAGTAATATAGCTGAAAGCCACCTAAGTTTGTCTCCAGAATGGAGTACTTAAGAAGGGATTTAAGAAAGTAGAATTCCGGGCACTGAAGGGAGACCGTTAACCTTTCATAAATGTAGTTGAAAGTCAGACCCAATTATTAAAGATATTTGCAGGGTGGGGACAGTTAAGCCGGTTAATATTTCTACATGGATTACTATCATAAGATCTAAGTGAGGAATAGCCTTTGTTAGAGCAGATGACTTTTATGGGAAAAAATAAAATGGAATTATCTGGTGGAAAGCAAAGAGCAGGATTTATATGAAAAGCTGCCAAGACCTCTAAAGTTGTAAGGGATGGAAAAAGTCAAAGACAGAGCAACAGAAATATGAAATGTAGAAAATGTTTGTCACAAAGTTCTCTATCAGGGGTGTAAGAATATTCTTCTAGGCCTTCATCAGGCTTTGTTTCCCCTCATGCCATAAGAAGTGGAGCAATGAAGCAGTTATCAGTGTAATTTGAGCCACCAAAACACCTGTGTCTATGTTAGGGAAAGAGATGGGGAGGGAAGAAGAAGGGAGGGGAGGGGAGGGGAAAGAGAGAGAGAGAGAGAGAGACAGAGAGACAGAGAGACAGAGAGAGATGAAGGGAAGGAGGGAGGGAGAGAGAGAGAGGGAGGGAGGGAGAGAGAAAAAGAGACAGAGACAGAGAGAGAGGCAGTGAGAGAGATGCAGAGAGAGAGAGGGAGAGAGGGAGGGAAGGAGAGAGGGAGAGAGGGAGAAGGAGAGGGAGAGAGAGAGAACACGTTTTTGTTTTATTAATCCTAGTTATTCAGATAACTAATTCAGTGCTGCATTTCATTTTGTCTTATGCGTTAATAATAATTGCCCTGGGAGAGGCCATGTTATTTGTTCATGCACAAAATGGCTGCTTTTGGAGACAATTTGAGGCATGGACTGGGGAGGCTTTGGGGTAAAGTGAGCCATCTCTTTGAGACAATCGGCACCTCTCCTAACTATAAAATAAATACGATTAGTTTAAGGTGCTAAATGACTGCTATATTTGAGAAAGAAAGCAGGGACTTCACATGCTTGCTTCTACTTTTAGAAATATGACAGGCAGTGTTGACTCCACATGGTCCAATGAGAGTCATTTAGCTAGCAGCTATAAAGAAAAGTATATGCTGGGGCGGCTAGGTGGCGCAGTGAATAGAGCACCAGCCCTGGAGTCAGGAGTACCTGAGTTCAAATCCGGCCTCAGACACTTAACACAAAAAACTAGCCGTGTGACCTTGGGCAAGTCACTTAACCCCAACTGCCCTCCAAAAAAAAAAAGTATATGCCTTTCCCTTTATCCATCAGTCTTCAACCAAGAGAAAGATAGCTGATCACAGAACAAGTACAATGCCACCTTTGGCTCTCATTTGCATAGAGGAGCCTGCTATATTTGGTTCAGGATCCAAGGAAAGAAAAAATGGTGGCCAACTCATTGCTCTTCATCCACGTAAAATGAATACTTACTTTTACCTGGGCCCCAGAGGACAATCATGTATATGTAATACGTGCTATGGGGCAAGACGAAAGCTTGGCTCAAGAGACAGTCAATTTGTATTTATTAAGTTTCTCTTATGTGTGAGGTGCTGTGCTAAGTGGTGAGGATACAAAGAAAGCATTCTGCTACTCCCAATATCATACACTTGCCTGTCACAGGCCCACTTTGTGAAGATGACCCAACTCTTTCACATCATTAAATGATTTCTTATATATTATTTGGGAGTTAGAGAGAGTCATTAATGTTTGTAGTACAGTAAGCAGAGGAGTAAGGGTAGGCATATTCATCTGAGCAAGGGACATTCTGTTGACCAATTTTCACACTATTGGGGCCTCATAATGACAGACAATGGGAAGGCTACTCTTTCTTTTTGTACACGCCATAGGTTAAGGAACCTTTTATGACTTCTTTACATTATTGACATACTTGGCATACTCCAGAGTGCTGAGATCCTACTAAATGCTTTTATTAGCATTAAGAAAGATATAGCCATTCCCTCAATGTATCAATGGTCAAAGGATACAAATAATTCTCCAAAGAAAAATTGCAGACTATGAACAACTATATGAAACATTTCTCCAAATCAGTAATAATTAGAGAAATGTAAGTCAGAACACGATCCTGAGGTTTTACCTCACACTCAGCAAACTAGAAAAGATCGTAAGAGAATGGAATAGTCAATGATGGAGGAGTTATGGGAAGACAAGCACACTAATCCACTGTTGGTGGATTTGGGAAGTGGTTGAGATATTCTGAACAGCAATTTGGAATTATGCAGAGGGGCTATAACGAATATACCTTTGACTCAGAAGTTCTGCTCTTAGGATCAATTCACAAATCCCCCAACTCTAAAAGACAATTTAGAGGCAGAGTTGTTGACTTGTAGGAGAATAGCTGGTGCTAATAGTCCTAACAAGGGTGTCACTATCTCTTCCATTCTGGGAGTGCCTGTGGGCAGTAGATGAAATCAGGTAGAGTCTCAGCTTTTTGGGGGTTAGTGCTTTACTGTGACTAGAAAAAAAAAAGACTATTGACAGGTAGGAAAACAATAGAGTCAGATGTGACTTCTTTGTAGCTGAGCTGTCCCTTGGGGAATTTGGTTAGTTGATTGGCTTTCTCTGTGGATCTGCTTGCATTCTCCTGAGCTGTGTCTGTCCCCTGGGGAAAGGGCTAACATATTGTGCTGTGCTATAAATTGCCTGATGTTTTAGGCACAGTGTGTACCAGAGAGATTGGGCAGCAATTACTCTGCGTCACAAGTTTTGGGCCCATTATATGCTTGACAATATTTTCTGAGCTTTTCTCTATGATCCAGGACATGACTGTGCCAGAGGTCATGGGGCCTTGGCAGTCTGTGGTTGTAGGGACACTGAAAAAAAGAAAATGAAAAGTGAAATGCCTACCACTATAGCCGCATGGAGAGAAGAAAAAGCCCTGCAGTTAAGAGTAACTAACTCTCTCTTTATTCACTTCTCAATTTGATTTACATTAATTGGGGCTGTGGTAGGGTATATGCTAAGACCTTCAGAGATCTCAAAAATTCCCTAGAAAGTTATACTGTCTGGAAAACTGTCTGTTTTCTCTAAGAAAACAAAAACTGAAGTCATTAGCAAGATCATCTAATAACCAAAGATTTTTCCAGAGAAAAGAACAAATAAAGCCTTAAGAGGCAATTTTCAAAAGGAATTTTTTTAATTACCTTTCCACACTGCAGTTCAATATAATAAACACTTACCTTGCAATGTCAATTTGACTATTTGAGATCACAAGACACAGAATCAAATTGAAATTCTCCAGAAGAGTGTGGAAGAGAGAGGACAGATGTAATGTATTTGCTAAAGAAACACCATGATATGGTACTTGCCTGGGCACTTTCAATTATGTAACACCCCCCCCCCCCCAACTCCATCCATCCAATATCAGATCAACTGAATTGGAAACTTTTTAGGTCTGTGTCAAAAGGACTGCTGATATTTCTAATTCTTCGAATGGTGTAGACAAGAGCAGAACAAAGAAGACAGCTTATGAAGATTGGAAAGCCTATCTCCAAAAAGTTATCAGTTATAGAAAGTGGGCATTAGCATAACTCTGATAACCTATTTTAAGGACAGAGAGATTGTATTTAAAAGGAAAAAAAAGCAAGACACAATGGTATTAAAAATACTGCTATAAAGTTGTCTCAGCAACTACAGTCTCATCAGTAAGATGAGATCCCATTGGGATCATTTCTGAAGGTACCAGAGGCATTCTATGGGGCTCCCTCAATCAGAACATCCACCAAAGTCACATTTCATCTATGACATGGTTTGCAAATGTATGTAGATATGTAGGAAAACAATATGAAGGGGTTTCTAGGCTTCTATGCACAGCAATAGCTATTTAGCTCAAGCTGACCAAAAACCAGAGCCCAAAGATTTTCCAGCTTGTCTCTCCCACCAACCATCTGTCTGGAATCCCAGAGGAAGAGCAGGTTATTCAACTTCAGGGTTTTGTTGTTGTTGCTGTAGGAAGACAGGTTGCCAGCTGGGGACACAGGGCTAGCACGATAGACTTGGAAGCAGGAAGACTTGGCTTCCAATTCTGCCTCAGATCCTTAAAAGCTATGTGACTTAATCTTTTCAGCCTCAGTTTTATCATCTTAAAAATGGGCATAATAATAGTAGCTACATGTGAATATCAAATGAGATAACTTATGTAAAATGTTTTGCAAACCTTAAAGTGCTACGTGACTGATAGCTATTATAGTTATTTTTTCAGTAAAACACTTTCTGATTGGCCCAAGGCATCAACCTTGCCACTGCTCTCCTATTGTCTCATCTCCCCCCAAATACACTTTGATGAATAGCTGGAACCCAGGAGGAGATAGAAATGGGACAGAGAGATCAGGGAAATGAAGGTTAGATGATTGGCCAAGATCAATCCAAATCCATTGAAAAGGTGAGTTAGAGGAGGGAGACATATTTAAAACTGCCAAGAAGAGAATCAGAGTCTTGATCCCTCCAAGTACCCATATTTAGATGGAAATGGTCAGAATTCAAAACAAAAGAGTTGAGAGGGACATCAGAGGTCACTTAGTCCAATCTGTATGTGAACAAGAATCCTCTCTAAAATATGGCTGACAAATGACTGCCCACCTTCTGCTAAAAGAGCTCCAGAGACGGGGATCTCACTACGTCCCAAGGCAGTTCTAATTGTTGTGGTGGCTTGAAAGGAGGGGGTTTCAATAGGAGCCGCTCCTTAGATGCTGCCTGCTTCTTCAGGGTAACAGAGCAGCCCTGCCACAGAGATTGTTGTAGGGTGTCAAACAGCACAGGGATTGGTTGGATGAGTCAGCTTACAGAGGACTACTGGAGTCCAGCAGGAAAAAAAAAATGTGGAGTCATTTGTGGATTTGGGTGTATGTATATTACTGTTAAATAATCTGGCACAAATAATCAAGATACAACTACTTTTTTTGGAACTTATAATTGCCCCAACCCCTCTATATTAGACTTGCATTATAAATGTTGTTCAATTGTTTTCAGTCCTGTCTGACTCTTTGTGACTCCATTTGGCACTTTCTTGGCAAAGGTACTGGAGTGGTTTGACATTTCCTTCTTCAGCTAATTTTACAGATGAGGAAACTGAGGCAAACAGGGCACAGTGACTTGCCCAGGGTAACACAGCTAGTAAGTGTCTGAGGTCAGATTTGAACTCAGGAAGATGAGTCTTCCTGATTCCAGTCCTGGTGCTCTACCACTGCAGCGCCACCTAGCCCCTAACATTATAAATAATTTAGAACAATGGTTTTGGAAATAAAAAGGAACTTAAAGATCAGTTGGTCCAGTTCCTCCTCCAGTCTTATAATCTTAGACAAGTCACTTCTTTCTGAGTTTCAGTTTCCTCAGCTGTAAAATTAGAGGGCTGGACCAGATGACTTGTAAGGTCCTTTTTTGCTCTAAATCTATGAAGAACCTAGTGGTTTTTAATGGATACAGAGTGGAGTTCAAAATCTGCCCCAGACACTTCCTGGCTATGTGACACTGAGCAAGTTACCTCAACATTCTGTGCCTCAGTTTCTCATCTGTAAAATGAGGAGATTATACTCTAAGGTTCCTTCCAGCTATAAATCTACAAGGAGTTAAGAGGACAGGATTTCAAGCCCCAGTCCTCTGACCCTGAATCTCATGTATTTTCCAAGACACTCCACTATCTTTGCCCAAAAAGGAACAATGGACAGAGGAGAGAAAAATCTGTCTTTGCAGCTTATCTCTTCATTCCAGCAATGCTGACCTCTCTCCTGCCTGCAGTACTTTATATATTTTGTGAGGGTGGGGCCCGCAAAGAGTGTGGGGGAATGTATTCATCACAACAGTTTTGACTTTACAGTTGTGACTTTTCCAAACAACGTGTATCCAAAGATATGGGTCCTGTCAGTGAGGAGGCTGAGGCCCCTCTGCAAGGTAAGGACATGATGGATGGTTCTGTCAGCCCAAAGGTGATGGCTCAGCCTCTGCTGCTTTTATGAGCACAAAATCATTGGCGGCTCTTGTGGCAGAGGACCATGCTCCAAGGGAGATAAAGGGAAGTTGCTCAGGGGTGAGAAAACAAAGTGATTATTTGGAAAAGTGGAAAGGAAGTTGCCCATGCTGGTATTTCCAAGAATCAATCAAATCAGGAAATATCTATACTAGAACAATTCTCTTCAAAGCATAGAGACTATCTTCTCATGGCAAGCGAGGGATGGAGATACCCCTGTTCCCCCACCTCCAACACATGTTATTTGGAAAAGCAGAAGTGAAGGGAACACAGAAGCCAGCATCAGCCTTTGGAGTATATTTCCCCAGCCTGACTTTGTTCACCCTTGGAAAACTTGATGCCAGGGCAAGAGTAGGAATTTGGAGTCTGAGGGCATGAAACACTTATCTGACTGTCACTAACCACTATAATCTCAGGCCAGGCAGTCCACTTCTCTACATCTGTCTCTTTTTTTTTTCTTTTTGGAGAGGGGCAGATGGGACAATTGGGGTTAAGTGACTTACCCAAGGTCACATGGATAGTAAGTGTTAAGCATTTGAGGTCGAATTTGAACTCAGGTCCTCCTGACTCTAGGGCCAGTGCTCTATTCACTACACCACCTAGCCACCCCTGCATCTGTTTATCTATAAGATGTGTGTGTGTGTGTATGGATATCTTCATATACTAGGCCTCACTGCCTTTTAAAATTATGCAAACACACATACACAATTCACAGGTCATTTAACAGCCGCTCACATAGGCTACAATGTGACCCCCAATTTAATGGCCTAACAAGTAAAAGAAGACAGATATCAAGTAGGTACTCAAATCAGAACTCCTCTGAAATGACTATGAGCCAAAGCAAGTTAGAGCAGGCAAAGAGAGAGGTAGTTTTCATTGGCCATTAGGGGGAGATTTTCCAAAGGGAGACTGTAATTAAAGACAGTAGTAGCTCACATTAATTTCTAGGAAATAGAAACTGAGAATCTGGCCCTGTAACCTGAGGTGAACAACAAATACATATGTGGGAAGTATAAGCTGCCATCTTCACTAGGACAGTAGGTGAAAAAGCTTGAGAAACCCTAACTTTGAGCTCATTAGAAAAGACAGAAGAAGGCCCATTACTCAGCAGGTCCTCAGCACAGCCTATCAATGCCCAGCCTTGTGCCTTTTCCCCACAATTCTTCCTGCCTGGCAAATCTTCCTCCTCTCAGTTTATTATAATCCAATTTGTCCTTCAAGGACCAGTTCTGACTCTGCTCTCTCCTTGCAGAGCCCTCAATTGTTTATTCAACAGATGTTGATTCAGCACTTGCTTTGGACAGGGCCCTATTCTAGGGTGGAGAGAGACAAAGTTTAGGCAAGATATAATTGCTGCACTTGAACAATTTCCAGTCTAATGCAGGGGTAAGACACAAGTAGATGAAAATATTGCACAATAAGGCCATTAGAGTGGTTCAAGAAAAGGTGCTAAGTTAAGTCTGGGGAGGGAGTAGAGATTAGGGAAGGCTTCATGAAGGAGATGGCACTTAAACTAGGATTTAAAGCAAGAATAGGAGTTCATATATGGTAAGAATCATTTGAGGCAGCAATACTGGCATGAACAAAAATGTGGAGGCAAAAAGTCATGGGGAGAGAGATGGTTTAGAGGAACAGGATAGATGGCAGATTGGCTAGCATACAGGATATAAGTAGGGAAGGGGTTTGAGAGGTCAGCTGGTGGCCAGTTGTGGGGGGCCTTGAATGCCATGTTCAATACTTATTCTGGACATTTTGGGGTAGGCAATGGGGAGCCAATGAAAGTTTTTGAACAGGGGTAGTGACAGTTAGATTTGTAAATTAGGAAGCTATAAATCTAACAGCAGCATATAGGATGGATTGATAGGAAGAAAGACCTGGGGCAAGCAACACCAACTGGACCATTTTCCTAACCCATCTCATCATCTTCCTACCACCAATGACCCATTCCTCCTCTCAAATCTAGTCAGTATCCTCCAAATGGGGACTTCCAGAAATCAAGCCCCAGTCCCCACCCAGCTTTGGAATGCCCACTAGAGGACCAAACCTGCTCAATAAATGATTGAAAATGAACAAACTAGCCCACTTATTCCTTTATATTATTCCTTATTCCTATTATATCTAATGGGGGACCCTAGATGCCAGACTATACTTCAGCTCTGTACCCCATCTAGCCTTCTGCCATCAACCTGCCACATTCTGCCCATTTATATTCCTACTCCTTAACCCCACTTCCTCCCTGATCTCTGTTCCCCTATGTGTTATCTTTCCTTTTTAGACTGTAGGCTACTTGAGGTCAGGGATGATTCATTTAAATATTTATATTCCCAGAACCCAGCACTGTATCTGGCATATAATAAGTGGTAATAAAATTTGTTTTTTTAATCATCCATTCATTTGTATATGTATCAATGGTAATGAAGGCCTAGACTGTGATAGTAATATGGTAATACTGTATACCTTATGGTAATGGAAAAGAAGGTATGGAGAAGCAGTATGGAAGACCATTTAGGTAGGACATGATAGGAATTGAATGTATAGGAATTGAATGTCTCCTTTCCATTTCTCCTCAGTTTCCCTATCCATCAAATGAAGGGATTATACTAGATGACTAAGGTCCATTACAACTTTAAGTCATGGGCCAATGATTGATCCCATGAGAAAAACGATTTAGGTATTAGATGTTAAAATTAGTCTTTGGAGATTCAGAAATTTTTATTAACATGTGACTTCACTTCTGGATAATTCTATGTCAAAACCAACAAACAAGTTAAATCAGCATTATAAACCTCCTACCTCTTTGATTAAAAAGTAGTTTGTGAGTATTTTTTGAATTGAGGCAATCATCCAAAACACCAGAGAGAGAGAGAAATTGCAGCCTATGTAGGAAAGCTCAACACTGACATTTGATATTTGAGCCCTGGGGCACAGAGGGAAAAGTGATCTAGATACATTTTCTTCTTTAATTATTGCACCCAAACACAAGCACTGTCTTTGGAACCACTTCCCGAAAGGAAATGACTATGAGGCTGATAAAAGACACTGACCTATAATAGACTTTCAAAGCTCTCCAGTGCTACTCAGTTCCATTTCAAAAATACTTGTGAACAAGTTATCACACTAAAACTGGTAGTAATTTTCCTTTCTCCTATGCATGAGAAAAATGGTAGCTGTATCAACACCTAAAGCAGCGGTTCTCAACCTTCCTAATGCCTCCACCTTTTAATACTCATATGTGGGCATATCTGCATGTGGGAAGTCCTGCCTGGAGACAGATAGAGGAACAGTGTCTTGGTTCCTAAGACCATCAGAAATATGTGTTTTCCGATGGTCTTAGGCTACCCCTGTGAAAGGTTGTTCAACCCCCAAAGGGGTTGCGACCCACAGGTTGAGAACCACTGACCTAAAGGTATCCATTCTCATCCTTTTGCTTGGCTTCCCTTTCTCTACAAGGCCATTATTTTATGGCAAATGGAAACAGAGAGAAAAGGGGTAACTATTTCCTGAAGATCTCAGAGAGGGTTGGGCATGGGGGTCAGCTATGTGGGTTAGCTCCCTTCCTACTTGGGGTTATTTCTGCCCATCTGGTATCTGTAATCAGATCTCTCCAGAGGAAGAATGGATGTTGGTCTTACGGCATGAACCTTGAAAAACAGCACTGGCATCATCCCAACACTAGATATTCCTTGGGATAATGTTCCCATGCCTTGTAACTCCCCAGGTACCCATATCTGGCAGTTATTTTATGACCCCTACCTTGGTACAGTCATTTTACAAGCAACCACAACCACATCCATCTTGGATAAGATGAAGTAGAATTAAAAGGAGGGCTTTGGCCATGTCTGGGCCAGTGAAATCCAGATGGGGAGAAAACTCATGGTACTTTGAAAGTCAAACAAGGACTGAGGCCAGCAGCAAAGTGAAAGAAGTCACCATCCTAGTGACTCTAGGAAATGAATGCTGGTAGAGTAAAAACTATCACAGTGAGGACTGTGTCTAGACTGCAACTATGAGGACTGGCCTTCTTTCTCCTTCAGTATACTTTGCTTACATTGGTTAATTACTTCCTCCCAAGTCCCTAGGCCTTAGGTTCTCAAAGCTGCCACCAGATGCTAGCTGGGCAATTTAGCTAAAATGGCCCTATTTGCAAATGGACCAGCCAGATTAGCTGATAGGACCTGCCTAAATTCAAAGACAAGATTGAGTGAAGTTTTTTTTTTTTGATTTGTTGTTGTTTTTAAATGAAGGTAATAAAAACACTTTTATTGAGTTCCAAAACAGTGAATTTAAAACAATTAAATTAATAAAAGTAGCTTTTTGGATTCAGTGAAAGTCTTTTAAAATTAAATTGCTTTTAACTCGATTTGTAAACTCAATAAATGTAGTTTTAACATAATTGTTTTTTTGAAATCACTGTTTTAAAACTTAGTAAGTGCTTTTTTTTCTTTTTATGATCTTTACTGTTTTTTTAAGCCCTCAGTCAAGTCTTTCTCTACAATTAAGTAAAGGAGGAAAAGACACCATCAGAAGCAGCCAGGCATATCAAGATTTCAGGCACTAACCCAGATGATCTGTGTGCTAGCTTTATTCCATTCTAGCCAAGGCATGGATTTGCCTGGTTGAATGACTGAACCCAAAGGACCATTACAAATGATTCATTGTCAGCTTCATAATAGATGATATTTATTTTAAATGACATTACTTTAAAATGTGTAAAATCCTTTTGATCCCACACTACTGAACAAGTGCCATTATAGTCATTTTATAGGTAGGGAAACTGAGACTCAGTGAAGTTTTTTTTTTTTAATTTGCCCAAGATAACGCAGTTAAGTGTGTGAGGCAAGATTCAAAACCAGGTCTGATTTCTAATTCAGCACTCTGTCCACACTTCCTCACAGCCTGGAAAGTCTCCACTGGAATACCCCAGGGATTTGTGCTTGGTCTTCGGACAAAGTTCTAGATGGCATGCTTGAAACAACTGCAGGATACACCAAAATGGGACAGCTAATACAGTGGATGGAGTCAGTATCCAAAAAGATTCTGACAGCCTAGAACATTAGATCAAATCTAGAAAGACAACATTTTATGGGAATAAATGTAAAATTCTATACATGGGTTGAAAATATGAACTTCACAAATGAAAGGTAAGAGACATTTAGCTAGGAAAACATTTCTATGAAAAAGATCTGAGGGTCTGGGTGGACTTTAAGCTTATCAATGGTATATATGACATGCAAGTCACAGAAACTAGAGCAATTAGGGGAAAGTCAGGAATGAAGGTTGAAAGTACAACTCAAAACTAGAAGTAGTTTATGCTGCTTACAGATATACATAATAGAGGGAGGATGGGTATAGAAGGATAACCTTGCTTCCTTCTCTCATCTTTTTTATTAGCTCAATTCATTTGCATGCCAAGGCCAAGAAGATTTTGATAAGTGCCAGAACTTAATCAAATAGTTGTCTAGATGACAGGACTCCACTTTAAACATTGGAATAACAACAATCGTAATAATAACTGTATTTACTTTTGGATTAATATTTGGATTCTCTAGGGCTCCATACAAGTGCTTGCCATATAAGGATTTATTAAATGACTTTCAGTCATTCAGAGTAGCTAAATTTTATATAGCACTTCATAATTCAGAAATAAAGAAGAAACTACTTAATTGCAGGCTCTTTTTTTGTAACTGGATTTCATCTAGCTATAACTAAAGAGCCATGAGCCTACCCTTATCAGCCTAAAGCTTTTAGTCATCACATCTTAACAGACTGAACCTGAGACGGTTGGCTGATGGCCCTGAAGAGATAAATTGCAGAAGCTGGTAGTGGAAAACTGCCCAGCAGAGAGCCCAAGACCAGCAGAGTGATGTAGAAAAGCCTGTTAGAAAGGTAGAGGCAGAAAGCACCTTTCTTGAAGGTATATGAATTTGTAAAAGGATGTGCACTGGGTTTATGGAGGGACTGTCCTACTGCTACTTCATAGTTTATCAAATGCCTTTGAACTAATTGTACCCTTGGCTGACTAATAATGAAAAAATACTTTAGTGGGAGCTTGTAAGCTATGATATTGAAGGAATACAGACCGAGGGAACACCTTGAAAGTGGGGCAACTCTTTTGAGCGTCCCATAAAGAAGAGAAGGGTGCCCTAGGTTTTGCACTGGATTCTTAGATCTGGTATAGATTGCAATCCTCTGACCTAGACAATGGTCTAAATTAGGGTTAGCAATTCTTTAAACCCTCTCGGGCTTAGTAAGCAAGTCAATTTGAGCCAGAAAAAGGGTGAGAGAATGAAGATCATCATTTTCTACCCACCTAGCTTCCATTTCTTCTTTTATTGTATATATTTGTCAGTAGCAAAACTCTAACTTTGATGCTGTGCTTTTAGTCAAGTTTGCTCTGTTTTCCTATAAGGCAGAGGCTCTTCTTTTGTGCCATGCTTCTGGTAGTACAGCAAAGCTTATGGAGCCTTTTGCAAAATAAAGGTTTAAATGCATACACTAAAATACATATCATTACACATGAAATCAGTTTTATTGAAACACAATTATCTAGCTATAATATATATTTATATACAAAAACACTAACAGATCCCAGCTTAAGAACTCTTGCTACAGGAGCAATAGATGAAAGTTTGCAATGTGGCCAAATTAAGCTTGAGGCCCAGAAAACTTCCTAATAATAAGAGATCTCCAAAAGTGGAACAGACTGCCTTGGGAGGTAGTTGGGGTTTTTGCGCCAACACTGTTAATACGACTTGATGGATCATTGGAGAGGGAATTCATACTCAGGTCAATGTCAGATTAAATGGTCTCTGAGTACCCTTCCAACTTCGAGAACCTGATTCTAAAATGATGAGGGCAGAGCAAAGAATATAATGATCTTTAGAGTAATTGTAATGTGAGAGCTGGAAAGCCCTTGAAATTGTGAGTTATGATACCAATCTCTAAAGTAAGGCTTAAGTAAAAGAGGAAATTATATCAGAGAAATAAGGAAAAAAATAAAAAGAAGATGGGAACAGTATAATCCACAGCTAACTCTGACTACTTAAAATGAAAATGAAGGGGAAAAGGTTCTCTTTCAAAGAGAACAGTATCCTTCTCATTCTGATCCTTTGTCTTTAAGTGTGTGTGTGTGTGTGTGTGTGTGTGTGTGTGTGTGTGTGAGTGTATACATATACACACCGCTGGAGAAAAGAAGCATAATCCTTGGTAATTAATTCTCATAATCTACATTTTAACAAAAGGCAATAATGAGGACATTTGTTTCTTGGTTCCAAAGCTGGCATTCATCTCGGCTTGCCTCCCTGGCCTTGTGCCCTGGCTTGACTTGAACAGAGCCAGAATAATCTGTGTTGTTCCCTTCATTCTCAGATCAGCACTGACAAAAGGATGAAAGAGGTGATAATTATGCAGGAAACTGTCCTGTCACCTTTTCCATTGGCTGACTCAAGGAGCTCTAGACGTTGACATAAGGAGGCCACCATGTTTTATTGACCTCAATTAACAAGAAAGCAGCACTTATTTTATTTGTACCATTAATATGGGCAAGAAATGAGAAAAGTGCAATAAATTTGCTAATTTCAACTCGGAATCCAGTAAAGATAGAAAGCTTGCCTTGTGCATGTCTGCAGCACTGAGTCATAGCCAATTTTTTTTTTGTTTCAAACATAAGCCATCTGCCAGCATAATCCTTTTAATGATACGTTGACTTGAGATTCTTCTCACACTCGTTGCTGAGTTCCTTTGCTCCAACAGATCAGAAGGAATGTTTGCCTCCGTTAAGGTGGTGTGTGTGTGTGTGGGGGGGGTGCTTCTCTGATCTCCTGTCTCTATTGATTTGAGTTGACAATCACTACAGTTACTCAGCGCTGCTCTTTAGTTACTGCTCTTCTATGGGGCCTAGTTTTCCCTGCAGATCTTTGATATCAGTGAGTGGCTGCACCTAAGCTTTGGAAGCTTACCCCCAAAAGTCATGTGTCACTGGAGGCACTCAAGGGGGTCTTGATAGCACTGCCTAGCTGGAATATTTTATTGAATCACCAGAACATCAGCACTTTGGTTTTCAGGGGAGGATCTGAGGAGATATTTGAAGGGCACGGGAAAAGTTCTAGACTTGCAGTAAGAGGGGGTCTGGTTTCAAATACTTTCTCTGTCACTTGCTCACTGCGATCTTGGACTTAGGCTTTCTCCCTTTTAAAATGAAGGGGTTAGGCTGGATGAAATCTAAGGTTCCAGTCAACTCTAGATCTATGATCCCATGATTGTTAAGAGTTTCATACAATGGAATGCTTGTGAGGATAGCTATTAGATTTGTTAACAATTTCATGAGTAATCTTCCACATTTATTTTCACTACTTAATCTTCATGAAGGGCAACTAGGTGGCACAGTGGATTGACTGTTGGGCCTGGGGTCTGGAAGACTTGTCTTTCTGAGTTCAAATCCAGCCTCAGACATTTACTAGCTGTGTGACCCTGGGCAAGTCACTTAATTCTATTTGCCTCAGTTCCTCATCTGTAAAATGAGCCGGAGAAGGAAATGACAAACCACTTCAGTATTTTTGCCAAGAAACCCCCCAATAAAGGGGGGTAACAAAGGGTCAGACATGACTGAAAAAAACAACTCAACATAACAACAAAAATCTTCATGGAATCCTAGAATCTCAGAGGTAGATGGAATCTGAGAAGACAGATATCAAGCTGAACAGGAATCTCTATGCCATTCTCTGTGCCTCCACTTTGACATATGACCTCCACCTAAAAATGTCTTATGATAAGGAACTCACAACATCCTTGGGCATCTTATTCTACTTTGGGATCAAAATGTCTTTAGGGTGTTAGACTCTTTACTCCCTAATGCTTCTGCCCCTCATTGTTTTAAAAACTTCACTAGACAATGATTAATATGAGAATTAAATTTGAACCAGTGGTATTTTGCTTTGGAATTTCTTTAGGAACCCCAAGGTAAAAGAACACCAATCTCACAGCTTTCCATGTAGACCAATACTGTGGTGTTGGTGGTAATAGGATTGAACAAACCAGGGATGGCTGGGATCTAGAGTTTATAGGGACACCCAACACAGCAAGAGCCCAGCAGTAGCCAACAGGAAGCCCAGACAGGTCAGTGGTCAAGAATTAGGGAAGTCTTATCAGTGTGGTTCCAGAGGATCAGACAGGAGGCCACAGGCAGTGAGCTCTAGGGAGAAACTGCTATGGTTAACTTAATTGCTAATTAATTTATGAAATTGTGAAATGGAAACCCACACCTAGTTCTTTAGGTACTTTCTGGGAAAGATCATGATGGCAGTGAGAAATGGGGCTACTGTCACACTTTAATAACCACAGAGGTTGTGGGGGCAAACAGTACAGGGAGTATCATGAGAAGCGGCAAAAGGAGTACAGAGGAAGAAGGCATGGGAATGGCATGGCGATGGCATGGAATGGGGAAGGAAGGCAGGCAGTGACAGGGAAGAGGACAGGCAGGGCTGCTGAGGCAGATAGAATCATTAACATAACGTTGGATAAGATTTTGGAGTACTAATTAGCATGGACTTGATGAAGATGGAAGAGAGCTTCACAGCAGGAGTCTGATGTCTCATTTTTATAAGATTTTTTCTTGTTTTTTGGGGGAGAAGAACAGACTAACTCTTCTCTGTGCCACCTTGGGGTTAGTTCATTAACATATCTAAATCTCAAAGTTTTGCTAAAGATTTAAAGTTGACGGCAATGATCGACACCTTTTGGTGTTATGCTGGTCTTACTGCAGATATCCTGAACTTGTCTGAGATTTCTATGTCATAGGACCAAAAGGCCCTGAGAGCAGTACCTAGGTGACTTCCACTGATTCAACACATACTACCAGGATGGGAATTTTGGTTAATATATGTTACAATTAGTAAATTATGCTCCTTTGATCTATGGGACAGTTTGTATGGGATTTCTAGATTCCCTTTTGCAATTTTATTTCCTGCTGTTGTCCCTTCATACTGACTACTTATAAACTTACTATCCTGAGTAGAAAGGGTAAGGGTGGTGAAGGTGATTGATACATTAGCATATGAGCAAATATCTCAACATGTAGAGAGGATACACCCCTTGGGGGGCACCAGAGATGAAGTGGGGATGCAGGCAAGCCATCAGAACATAAGGAAGACCACCTGCATGTGGTAGGCACCCAGACTTGAAGGGTAGGCTCCAGAGGCAAGATTTCAATCCCCACAAAGTCACAAAGCAGAATCATAGTCTTTTAGGGAATATGGTTCTAGTGAAAGACTTGCAGACAAAGAACAAAGGCAGAAGGTCACAGAAAGAGCATTAAATTTGAAAAAAGGCACAACTGACATGCCTTTATATCAATCACAGTTATTGTGAATATTATTGTTATTATTGTCTGTATCTCTGATTTTATTGGTGTAGAGAACTCCTGGTGTGGAAACTCTCTCTAGCAATGAGAGAAATCTATCAATCTTTTCCCTCCTTTTAAATGAGTAAGTGGTAATCTTCCTATGGCTGTCTTGGGTGATGGGTCCTGTATTTCTTTATCGTTCTCTTCTGTTTAAGATGGGGCTCAAATAGAAATATTTCTGGAACAAGTTGCTAGTCTCCTATTATGCTTTTATAGCAAATATTCTAAGGACAGTTGTAGAAGTAAAGAAAACAGCTGCTCTGTTAAGGCAGAAAATACCTCCCTACTGAATTCGAATGATAGGTAACTGTTGCCACATAAATCTATCACAATGCAGAAGTCAGAGAGGTAAAAACCTCAGTTTTATTACGCTTAAGCATAAGCTCGGGATTCAGAAAAATAATCCTGAACAAAGATTAGAGTTTCAGACAAAACTTTTATAGGGAACATTATACCACAGAGACAGAGAAATCGTTTTTTGCCATATTACAATCTTTATGGCCCCGAGGCCAGAAAGGTCACACTTGTTTAGTTGTGCCTGACCCATTTGGGGTTTTCTTGACAAAGATACTGGACCTCACACTTACAAAATTGTAAAGTTGTATTTTAAAGACATCACAATATGTTAATTGAGAGGAAGAGATTTACATGTCACAATGATAACTAAAGGTTGAGGAAATTCATTCACAAATAGAATTAACCAAACCCCTTTGGGAGGGTTTACAAATTTTTGTGGCCATATTCCCTTCTTTGGGCTCCTTATCACAGGAATGACAAGAAACTTCCCTTAATTCCCTATCGTTCCATGAGCTAAATTTTAGCCAGGTGAGGTTAATATTAACAATAGGCTTCAATCAATCAAATGTTCTAGAAAGAATGGTATGACAAGACTGAACAAAAAGAAATCAAAAGTTCTCTTAACAGTTGTTTGTCATCAAATAAAAGTTATTTAAAGGATGGACACATAACTCTGGAACCAGAGGGAATGGATGGCCTTTTTTTCTGGGAAGGTCTCACAGTTTCTAGCAGAGCATGGCATGAGTTGCTCCATTGTTTACCTGGGGTTATGGAATGTGAGCTATATGGGGCAATGTGCAGTTAGGCTGTTTTAACAAGCTTGGCACCATACTCTGCTGTAGCTGGGTCGCAGACTAGGTTAGACAGGCTGCTTGGCATCTGGGCTCTAGCACTTCTCCTGGATGGGTAGATTCTGCTAAAGTCCTTGGATCTCACTCTTGGATGAGTATCCGCAGTCTTTCATCACCTTCAGTCACTAGGCCTCAGCTTTCTGTTACAATGCTCTTTTCAGCTGGAATGTTCATGTGCTTTTTCAGGAGAGGCAATGATCCTTAGCTCAGGACTGGCACAAGCCTCTATTCTTAGACTCCATCAGAATTCGGAGGTTTGTCAGCCTCCCAGGCAAGGGGAAGGAGAAGTCTAGTCTTTTCTGTTCAACAGTCTTTCTTAGTTCACAGTAAGGTCCCTCATTAAAAGATTCCATCTTCGTTATGATGATCAGCCTTGATTCTTCAGGTTATACTTCCCAGACTCCTTTGTGAGTCTTAATCAGATGAACAAATAGAGGCAAAGGTTTGAAAGGTCTATGCTCAAAAGACAAGTTAATTGTTTGCAAATTTTTTATACATAATCGAGCTATTCAAACCTCAGCCCCTTTCTACCAAAATTGCTTCTTCTACATCTGTAAGAGCTTTCCCTTTATATTTTACTGACTATCTCTGCGCCTAGCTCTTCTGACTTTCAGCTTAGGGGAGTTTCAATAAGGTAGATTATCCTACTTAAATATATATGGTCTCCCCTAACTAGACTATACGCTCCTTGAGGGCAGGGACTGTTATTCTTTTGTCTTTGTATCTTCAGAAACTAGTACAGGTCCTGGTGCATTGAAGCATTGAATAAATGCATGTTGACTAACTCCAGAGTTCTATTTTCATCTTTTGGAATCTAATCTTGCTTGCTCCAGTGTTTGAAGGTCTCATACCTTTGGTTTAGTGTTAAACATCTGAGGCTACAAGGTGAGCATGGTTCCTAAAGGGCATGTACCAGGGAGGAAAAGAGGAATTGGTCCCCAGGAAGGCGGAGAAACCTAAACAAAGCAGGAATAAGAATCTTTTCAGCTGCTACATACAATGGAATAGAGATTAAGGAAGTGAAAGATTTCTCTTCTCAATAGGCCCCATTTGGGCTCATTTTGCTCTTTCTAAATTAGTATCTGTCCATCAGTTCTAGATGAAAATAAAAAATTGCTTTAGGGGACTAGAAATCTGCTGGAGATCAAGGGAAAGGGAGCCTTGGGCAAAGGAAAGAAATCTGTAATTCCCCTGAGGGGGAGAAGGGAGTTAAGAAGATAAAGCAGAAATTCCTATATCAGGGCACTGTCTATTCAACACAGTCGCTCCTCCTCTCCCTCCTCCCCATCTCCAGATTTTCCTGGATGTACTAGAGTACATGTCCAGCTCTGGGAAGTGACTGGCCCTGGAACTAGCTAATACTAAATACTCATCATATCCATCACTTTTCCATAACAGAATAAATACAGTGCTGGTTATGAAGTAAGTAAAATCCAGGTTTAGATCTCACATCTGATGTTCAAATCTCACGTCCTAGCGGTGTGACTACAGGCAAGACTTTTCTAGGCCTTAGCCTCATCTGTGAAATGGGCATAATCTCTTTATATTTCAGAAGATTCTTGGAAAAAATCAAATAATATTCTGTATAAAGGGTGGTTTGAAAACTTTAAAGTGCCATTCAATGCCAGTTAATATTATTTTGTTTTGTTGTACCACCATTTCATGCCCTTTCAGAATAAAGCGATAGAGGAGTTTTACTTTCTGTGGTGGTAGCACTGTCTTCTACAAAATCATAGATCCTTGGATTTCTGAAATTTTTGAAAGGGTGTATCACCCTCGCATACCTAGGGCAGCTTCTTTTCTAAAGGAAAGCAACTCAAAATGGGTTAATAGTCTCACTTTAATCAATCAAATACATATCATTTACCTAGATCAGGGGGAAAAGTCAGTACCCTGAACTTCAGAGAATACAAACACAAGTTACAAGCACAAGTTACAAGCAGACCAAGAAACAGATCAGCAGACAAGCTTCCAACCATCTGACCATCACATTCATACCTATTCAAGTTACCAGAGAGGGAAGCACCAGAGAGGGAAGATGTTGATCTGGGTTTTTCAGCCGGGAGGGGGTGGGGGGGCTCAACGGCTTCCCAGAGTCTCATCTGGCCAAATCACACAACTCTTCTCAAAGTGAGCCCCCAAGCAAAACCTCACATCAGGGAGTGTATATATAGCCTTCTCCTGGGTCAGAGAATGTCACAGCCCTCTTGACCCACTGCCCAATTACAAAGTAACAAGGTGCGGGCATTCCCGAAAAACAAGCCTCCCACCACAGGCTCCCCATGACCACATTCAGCCTGTCAGGGGGCAGGGTATACTTTCAAATCAGGGAAGATTCTCAGAGCCACCCAAGCAAAGGGTCTAGGGGCAGGGAAGATCTTCAGATCCCCGTAACAAAGGGATGGTCAGATTTCAATATTTTCCGTGGATTCCATTATTTGTTATTGCAATCCCTTTTTTCACTTCCATGGAACATGGAGAATCTGACTGTTAGTCAAATATTTCGCTTGATTCTCAATTCTAGCTAAAGAAGCTTTCAGGGATTAAGATTGGGGTCTATGCTTTGGGGACTACCTCAAAGGTGCAGTTTATCAGTAACTGATTTTCTTTGGATGCAATCCAATATGGGCCCAAGTCATAAAATTTCAAGTTACAATTCTAGAGTGCTTTTTAGTTTAAACATACTTTCATACATGAAATTTAATATTAATAATATGAAATTAATAAATAATAAATTTTAATTATTAATAAATTGAATAAGAAAATGAATTAATAATAATAATAATGAAATTTAATATTAATAATAGCCATAGAGTCTAGAAGACAGCAATAAAGATGGTGAAAATCCTCAAGAGACTATATACCATGTGTTACTCACTCAGGGCATGACCTTGAGTTTCTACTCTCTTCCCTTCTTTCCAGTGGGTAAGAGAAAGCACAATGGCTCCTGGCACAAATCACTGTAAGGGTCAGGTGTGGCTTCCTTTCTCAGCAAAGCTAAAAACAAAACCCTCCAAAATGCAAACTGCATATATGATTCCTAAGGTGCTTTGCCCCCCAGGCAAGGTTTCACTTGCCAAGACTAGATTTCCTTCCCCTCTTGCACTGTCCATAAGAAAAAACCACAAATTTAAGGTGCCAATAAAATGATCTTATCTTTATTAAACCACTGCTGGAAAAAGTAAGTGACTAGCAGGCAAAACAGAAAGTAACCCTTAGTGATTAACCACAATACTCCAGGTAATACCCCAAACAGAAAAACCCAGAGAATGGAGTAGCTCATTCACCACTGTCCGGTGGTTTCTCAGAGAAGCCTGAATTCAGCAAGCCTCTTCTGGATTCTCTCAATAAGCCAAGCAGTAGCTGGGAGCCATGGAAAGCAAAAAGCTTATGTCACTAAGTGTCCAGGGAAGGGACCTGTATCTGCCACTGCTGTTGCTTCACTGTGTGCTCTCTCTCTCTAACTCTTTCTGTATCAGAAGCTCCAGCCTCCAGTTTTGGTTCCATGATAAGACTTCACTGCTGGGAAGAAAAACAACTGTTAGGGTCTTCAGCAACTTGGACCTCTTCAAGTGAGTCAGTCCAGCTCCACCAGAAGAGCTTAAAGGAACTCAGGCTGTTTAGCCTGGAGAAGAGAAGGCTCAAAGTGAACATGAGAGCAGTCTTCAAGGACTTGAAAGGATGTTGCATGATTAGATGTGTTCTCTTTTGCCCCCAAAGACAGAACTAGAGGGAACGGGCAGAGTTACAGTGAGGCAAATCTAGTCTTCATATCAAAAAAGATTTCCTAATGGGCCAACCTTACTCTCATTGAATTTGGCTTAGGGAAGGAATGACATACACTCTAAATTGGGTATCCTGCCCTACAGGAGAGTAGGAGGGAAGGGGATGAGAGGGGGGATGATGGAGGGGAGGATAGATTAGAGGGGGAGGGTTGTTAGAAGCACACACTTGTGTAAAGGGACATGGACAAAGTAGAGAATAGAACAAGTGGTGGGTGGGATAGGAAGGAAGGAAATATAGTCAGTCTTTCACAATATATCCATTGTGGAGATGTTTTGCATAACTACACATATACGGCCTGTATTTAATTGCTTGTCTTTCCAGTGGGGGTGGGTGATAAGGGAGGAAGGGAAAGAATCTAGAATTTAAAGTTCCAAAATCAAATGTTAAAAACATATATTATTATTATTATTATTTACATGCAACTTGGAAATAAGATACACAGGCACTAGGGTAGGAAGACCTATCTTGCCCTACTGGAAAGTCAGAGGGAGTGACGGGGGAGGACATAGGAGAGAACAGATTAGGGGAGGGGCTATATAGTGGGATCACTGTTTTGAGGTGGTGGGTAGGGGAAAGATGGGGAGAAAATGTGTAACTCAAAATCTTGTAATGAATGATGTAAACTAAAATTAAGCAAAAGTTAATTTAAAAATTAAAAAATTAAAAAAGATTTCCTAGCAATTTTTATATTAACAGAATGGAATGGAGCTGCTTTGTAAAGTGTTGGGTTTTTCTCAGTAGGCCCCATTTGGGCTCGTTCTGCTTTTCTAAACTTAGTGTTTGTCCATCGGCTCTATTTTAAAATAAAAAAATGCTTAAGGGAACTAGAAATGGTCAGGAGACCAAAGAGAAATGGAACTGATGGGATGCTGGGGTGCCTTTGTAACTGTGTTTGTAACATTGTTGTAACTTCAGTCTATAAAAATCTCACTTGTGTTTGGTTACCTGTATCTGTAACATCAGCCTGCGCAATTAAGTTGCAAAAGTCATACTTTCCCCCCAGCCATAAAGCATTAACTCTGCCTCTCCCTTTTCCCCAGCCTAAAAGCATTTTCCCTGAAACCATTAACTCTGCCAGCTATAACTAACCTTGCTTGGTATAATAACAAGCCGTAACTATGAATCCTTCAAAAGCATTCTATAAACAAATCCTTAGTTAGAGAAATGTATACCTCCTTTGTTCTAGTGGCCAGCTGCAAACTATGAATATTTCAATGCATTATCAGTAAGGTAACTCCTCACAATCAGACATATACTGAATCCCCAATTAGCCCAGCTTCCTAACATCCATCATGTCAAAAAGGACTTTGATGGCTAACAGGCTGGGCACCTCTCAGTCAGAATTGACCTCTGGCTGACTCAGTGATGTTTCAAGGCAAAACCCACATCTCCTGGTAGCCCCGCCTTGGACTTTCTCCCAGTGAATGATGGGCAAGATGCCTGCACAATTGATATAAAAGGTGCATGTCCCTTTAAGCACTGACCACTCTTTAACTCCTCCCAAATCCCTCCTTTACACACCTAGTTAGCATAATGGATATCAGATTTATGGTTTTATTATTATATAATCAGTATCCCTAATTCCTGCAGATTGCAGGCTTTTTCTGACACACCCCTGCCTGCTGAAAAGCATAATAAACTTTTACAAACTTGCCAAGACAGCTAGGACCTGGTAATTCTAAGAACCCTCAAAGGATTTCCTAGAAATCCATTCCCTCTCACGCTCTTCAGAACTTCCAGCAAAGGAAAAGATCAGTCATTATAGTGCTTGGAGGTCTTCAAGGAATGGACTTTCGCAAGTAGAAAGGATTCTTTTTTGGGTACTGTCTAGGCTAGGTGGCTGCTGAGTTCTCCGCCAACTCTGAAGTGCTGTGGTAAAAACACATTTCTAGACTTTGATTTCTATTACTTCATTTCTTCCTTCTACCAACCCTACCAGGTTTGGCTTCATCAGAAGTTTGTAAATCAGGTTGGGTAGGGATTATTAGTCCCATTACACAAATGAGAATATTCAGGCTGAAGTTTGAGCTGCCACAAGGTCACCACTGATCGTACAAGCCAACCATGGTCTGGGGATTCAAAATCAGAATTTCTGAATTACTTCCCCTGATCTTCTCAGCATGTCATGCTGTTTGGTTGGTTCTTGTCCTTTGTGCTCAAAGAGGGCCAAAATGACAGCACTGTATTATAGTCAAGATTTTTTGCTGATGAGACTGATACAGGCTCAGAAGGCTTTACCACAGGTCTGTGTGGGAAGAAAGAGTTTGGAGTCTGAGTCTGAGATAAGAAAAGGTGTTTATTCTTCCTCATGAGAAAGGACTCCTCCCCTGCCTTGTCACTCAAATGGTGTCTGCCAGGGAGAGAGCAGCATGCAGAAGCAAGCCCATGGTTATGTAACCTTCTAATGCAGAAAGCCAACCCCCCCAACTGGCCTTCACTCTCATTGCTAGGGAGGCTGGCCTACAACCTAAACATGGGAATCTACCTTAGAGGCAAAGGACACAGAAATATGCAAGGCTAGGAAAGCAGTTTTATCCTTATTTGGGAATTTTGTGCTGAGGTGGCATTGTCTCCGTTGCTCTAAGTCCCAGATTCCTGTAAGGTCAGATGAACTCTAAACTTAGGCCTAGTGGATGCTGAAGGCACTCCACATTTGGTTTTTCAGAGCGGAGAAACTTCTTTGCAAATTCTCTCTCACAGATCTGATACAAATTGTCCACATGAACATTTGGAGGGGAGACGTCTCTGAATCTATGTATCTCATGTTTCATTTGCTTTGCTCCTAGAGCTTAGAACCTTCTTTGATGCAGCTCACCATGCTGGATGGTCCTTTCACACAATCAATTCCAAAGACTCTCTCTAAAGATCTGGCATCAGCAAAAGAGCTGAAATTCAAATAGGCTATGTTCAAGTGAAATTTCTAAATTTTCTTTGGCTTTCATCATCACTATTACCACAATAGCAAGCATTTATTTAGTACTTTGAAATTTGCAAAACACTGATATGTGACCTCATTTGATCCTTATAACAGCCCTGGGAAGTAAGTACTATTTGCTGTTGTTTGGTTGGTTCAATTGAATCTGATTCTTCTTGGTAAAGATACTGGAGTGGTTTGCCATTTCCTTCTCCAGCTCATTTTATAGATTAGGAAACTGAAGCAAACAGGGTGAAGTGACTTGCCCAGGATCACTCAGCTAGAAAGTATCTGAGGCCGAATTTGAACTCAGGTTTTTCTGATTCCAGGGCTGGTATTCTCTTCACTGCCCCACCTAGCTGCTACTAGTACTATAGATAGTACTATCCCCAGTTTACAGATGAGGGAAATGAGGCTGAGATAGGCCAAATAACTTGCCCATGTAGCTACTAAATGTCTGAAGCAGGATTCAAACTGAGTTTTTCCTGACTCCAAGTTCAGCACTCTATGCACTGTACAACATAGCTGCCCCATCATATGGTAAATGTGAAAGAATCCTAGCTAGGAGACAGGGGTCCCACAATGGCAACTGAGACCCCAGAGAGTTCTGGGTAGCAAATGGACTAAATTCTTATCCATCACTTATTTCTGAAAAACATAGAGGCAGCTCAACTTGGTTCATTAAGGATGGAGTGTTAGAATTGGTCAAGAAGATCTGTGTTGGGGTGGCTAGGTGGCACAGTGAATGGAGTACCAGCCCTGAAATCAGGAAGACCTGAGTTCAAATCCAGCCTCGGACATTTAACACTTACTAGTTGTGTGACCTTGGGCAAGTCACTTAACCCCAATTGCCCTACCTTCCCCCTCTCCAAAAAAACCCAACAAAAACAAAAACAAAAAAGATCTATGTCAAAAATCCTATCTCTAATGTTGTCTGTTAACCTTTACACCTCTGTCCCTGGCATCTCCTCTGTCATTCAAGTCAGCCCAAGAGCCATCTCAAAGTGTGAAGACTTTCCTAGCTTCCACAAGTTACCCAGTGTGCATTTGTAGTTCCTTCATATCAGCAGTTTCTCCTAAGTAAAATATAAGCTTCTCTAGGGCAGAGACTGCTTTCTCTTTTGTCTTGGGATACCTAGAGGACAACAGTGTCAGATACTCAACAGATGCCTGAATTCAATCAACACTTTTTCTCTGTTACATCCTGCAACTGCCAGGACTTCTTTAGTAATGAAGTCATAGTTGGGTTCTCTTTCCTCACACTGGGGGAAGCTAGGGGGTGCAGTGGATAAGGTACTGGGCCTGAAGTCAGGAAGACAACTTTCCGAGTTCAGATCTGGCCTCAGATATTCACTGTGTGACCTGGGCAAGTCACTCCACCCTGTTTGCCTCAGTTTCTTCATCTGTAAGATGAGCTGGAGAAAGAAATAGCAAACCACTCCAATGTCTCTGCCAAGAAAACCCCAAATGGGGTCACAAAGAATCGTCCATGACAGAACAACAACAAATTTTCACATTCAGAAGTTCCTTGTAAGGACGGCTAGGTGGCGCAGTGAATAGAGCACCGGCCCTGGAGTCAGGAGTACCTGAGTTCAAATCTGGCCTCAGACACTTAACACAAAAAAACTAGCCATGTGACCTTGGGCAAGTCACTTAGCCCTAACTGCCCTC